>CM036753.1:39360478-39947978 GCA_020796225.1 Arion vulgaris | reverse complement strand
CGAATGTGGGAAAGAAGAGAAAGTCTCCTCTCAACTATACTCAGAAAGAAAACGTAGAAATGTAAAGAAACACTGAGAGATAGATGGTGTGAAACAGAGAGAGGGAGAGAGAGATAAAAGAGAGAAGAGAGAGAGAAGAAAGAGAGAAAGATAGAGAATATAGAGAGAAAAATCTAGTAAGAGATAATGAGAAAAGATATAAATAGATATACAGAGATATCACGTGGAAAGAAGAAGAGAGAAACAGTGAGAGAAGAGAATATAGAGAAAGAGAAGACATGTTTCCAAGAAGTAACAAAAGCATGGAAACAGAACGAGAGAATGAAGTGGTTTAACGTCATTATTTATAAATAAGTTTAATGTTAATAAACTTAAACATAATAACATTTCCAATGTAATTAAGAAAGACTGTCCTTCTTCAACATATTTTAGCCCACCCCTCACTTTGTATTGACACTTGACTTCATTTTTAGACCAAGATATCCGGTTGCCATGGAGAAAATGATATTTTAAAGATATTAGCCCAATTTATAAATGCACATCTTTTGTATTGCTGCTTGCACTTGTATTTTCTTTTTACGGTCATCCAATGTAATAATTCAAATGTATTGCTAATTATATCTTCCATCATTTTCAGAGTATTGCATTAATGGGTATTTTTCGTTCTCGAGAGATTATAAATTTGTATTTTTGGTCTAGTGTCTGGATCCTTCTTCCTTCCTTTCGTCTGCTGAAATATGTCTATATATTCAATGTTGTTCTTGTATGAACTTCACTGTCTTTGTAGCTCACAGACGTCCGTGAGTTTATGTCGAGTGTTGTTTCGTTAGGCCAGTGAGTTTGCCTCAGTGTATCATATTCTGGGCAGTCTTGAAGTATTGCTCTGCAGTCTGATGTGCCTGTCACATGTAATATGGCTGAATTGCCAATCTTGAATTTGTATACATGTAGGCTGGAGCCGATTTGTCTGTTCTAAGGGCAGAATAACAACTTGTTCCAATCTGCTCATATATAGTAATCAGCTTGTGTTGGTATTTGTTTTCTATGTTGAAGTAATCATCCTTTTCACTTTGGATGGTATAAGGCATATCTGGTTGCTTCTGAGCACCTTCTTGCCAATCGGTCTGTGTTTATTTTGTATTCCAGTGAGAGTATCCGCAGACGACCTGCAATGCTTGGACAATTTAGACAGTAGGGTCTGTAGACTGGCAATTTCTGACTGAAGTGTTGGAGGCTGATTTGCATCAGTCAAATACAAATTGAGGATCGGTCTGTATTCAACAGTTTTAGTGTCTGATGAAGTTTGTACTTTCAACTGTAGATAGTGATGGTATAAAGTAATTTGTTGTTCTATGTCGAAGTGAGTTTGTACTTCAACTGTAGATAGTGATGGATAAGAGTAATTTGTTCTATGTCTAAGTGAAGTTTGTACTGAAGTAGTTTGTATTCAACTGTAGAAGATAGTGATGGTATAGGTAATTTGTTGTTCTGTCTGAAAATAAAGTTTGTACTTTCAACTTAGATAGTGATAGTCATAGAAGTTATTTTTGGGATTTTTTTTGCGCGCCGGCTTTGAGCTGGCGTAGTCATGGCGCCTAATATTGCATCTCTAACTGGATGTTAACATAATGGCCAGCTTTCCTTAGAGTCAGTGTCCCGCGTCATGCAGTTGAGCCTTACTCCGAATTCTGAGGTCTTGTGTGCGCATCAGGAAATGATAGAGCAGATATGCAGTCTAAAGAGGGAACAAATTAATGCAACACAAACATCCAGTGTTACTACCAGAAATCAAGACCCAAATCAAGTGGTTTCTGTTTTTTCTTTCTTTTTTCTTTTTCTTCGTCGCTTTCAACTCAGACGAAGTTTCATCTCTGAAACTGATTTTTGCGTGAAAATCCGTTTTTCCAATTTCTTACAATGGCAGCAGCGTGCACATTGTAAATTACTTTACACTATCAGCCGTGTGCTCAATGTACTCGTAATTAGTATTCCTCGCCATACAGGCAGATTTTCTCCGACTTCAGAGGTACTCACGTTATCGTCCTGAGTAAGACCAGGGACTCGAACAAATGCCGGACAGTAGGTTCGAACCCGAGCTATGAGGCGTCTCACAGCTAGCAGGCCGAGCTACTATCAACTACTCTAGGCAGAATAAATAAAGCGTAAATATAAAGAGTTATGAAAGCAACAAACCCACAACCAACACCACAAGATCCTGTCATCAGACTAAACAGAAAACAGCACATAACAATATTTCGCCTCAGAACAGAACACTACAGGTTCAACCATCACATACACAGAATAAATCCTGCTCAGGCTGCACAATTTGCATGTCAGACAGAAACACAGACTTCAGAACACACCCTGCAGTCCTGTCCATCATACATACACCAACGAAACGAAGCATGACATCATGAACAAAGCTTACAGAACAAGCTATGGGGAACTCACGAGGAACTCCATACTGCTGCAAGCTTCAAGGTTGGATAGTGAGTTCAAAGCATTGGGTATTTCGTGATTCGCCCCTCCCTCCATAGCGGGCGCTGAAACCTTACAGGGGGGCGATAGTGGGTTCAGAAGCATTTGGGGGATTTATTTTCGTGATTTTGCGATTAAATAATCATATATATATATGTGGGGATGAAACGTTATAACGGGGAGGGGCGAACAAAGCATGTCTGCAAAGTGGGCGGACAGCAGCGTTAAAGTTATGTCGCAAAGTGGGCGGTGGACAGGGGCAGCGTTACAAAGTTTATGTCGTGCAAAGTGGGCAGTGGGCCGAAAAGGGTTTGGGAATCTATGGTTTAGACGAGCATACGAAACCGAACGCAAAGAAGAAGAAGAAGATCCCCAAAGTAAGTAGCAGGAAGACTGTAGTACAACCGCATACATGAGCAGACTTTTGTTTCACTTCCTGAAGTTTGAAACTTGAAAGTCTCTGTGGCGCAGCTGTAGGGTGCTCGTCTTTCTCTCCACAGATAATTGGTTCTTTTCTCGCGTGGAGCGATCGGCATATTTTTCTAGTCATCCTTGACCTCAATGTAGGTGAAGTAGAATTTCTAGTCCTATCCCACAGTCAACTCTAGATAAACAGGCCAGACAACTGACGGGAAACACCTGACATAGATCAGAGCGGGGGTGAGCAGTGGCTGGAATCTATGTTTGACATAACACTGTAAGCTTTTTCAATTTCTCAATTCTGTGATCTAGGTTATTTCCAATCTGTGAGTCTATGGGTTATTTACTCAATTCTGTGAGTCTATGGGTTATTTATTCAATTCTGTAGTCTATGGTTTTTCAATCTGTGAGTCTATGGGTTATTTATTCAATTCTGTGAGTCTGTATTTATTCATTCTGTGAGCTGGGTTATTTATTCAATTCTGTGAGTCTATGGGTTATTTATTCAATTCTGTGAGTCTATGGGTTATTTACTCAATTCTGTGAGTCTATGGGTTATTTATTCAATTCTGTGAGTCTATGGGTTATTTATTCAATTCTGTGAGTCTATGGGTTATTTACTCAATTCTGTGAGTCTATGGGTTATTTATTGGTGAAAAATATTCATAATATTGATATTCCTTGTTGTTAAACTTAACTTGTTGAATAATATAACTTCGATTTAGCATTCTGTGTTGATTTTAAAATGAATTCGTCTATATACCACAATACTGGAATGCGAGGTCCCGTGGTGTAGATGTGGTCTGATTTCCCATAATTCTTACCTGAGTCCGAAGTTTGTAGTTGGCTCTGTCCTACTGTGACGAACAATCAACGCAGGTTCCGTATCTTGAGAATGTCAATAAACGTGTTACAAATTAATACGCTTAGTCTGCACAGCCGATGTACAGGAAAAGTCATTAAAAGATTAAAATAAATCTCAAAAAATATTTACGATCTTCAAAATTAGATTTGATACCCTCGCCGTACATAGATTCGTGCACTGCCGCTGATAATTCATGTGTAGGAAGAGATAGACACATATGGTTGTTAACGAAGTACACGATAACAGGTCTTATCAGAAAAAAATACGATTTAAGCTGATAAGAACAACGCAATCGCGATACATTAGATATTCTAGCGAACGCTGCTCTAATAAGAATAACGCAATCGCGATACATTAGATATTCTAGCGAACGCTGTTCTCAATAAGAACAACGCATCGCGATACATTAGATATTCTGAGAACGTTGCTCAATAAGAACAACGCAATCGCTATACATTAGATATTCTAGCGAACGCTGCTCTCAATAAGAACAACGCAATCGCGATACATTAGATATTCTAGCGAACGCTGCTCTCAATAAGAACAACGCAATCGCGATACATTAGATATTCTAGCGAACGCTGCTCTCAATAAGAACAACGCTATCGCGATACATTAGATATTCTAGCGAACGCTGCTCTCAATAAGAACAACGCAATCGCGATACATTAGATATTCTAGAGAACGTTGCTCTCAATAAGAACAACGCAATCGCGATACATTAGATATTCTAGCGAACGCTGCTCTCAATAAGAACAACGCAATCGCGATACATTAGATATTCTAGAGAAGCTGCTCTCAATAAGAACAACGCAATCGCGATACATTAGATATTCTAGAGAACGTTGCTCTCAATAAGAACAACGCAGTCGCGATACATTAGATATTCTAGAGAACGTTGCTCTCAATAAGAACAACGCAATCGCGATACATTAGATATTCTAGAGAACGTTGCTCTCAATAAGAACAACGCAATCGCGATACATTAGATATTCTAGAGAACGCTGCTCTCAATAAGAAGAACGCAATCGCGATACATTAGATATTCTAGAGAACGTTGCTCTCAATAAGAACAACGCAATCGCGATACATTAGATATTCTAGAGAACGTTGCTCTCAATAAGAACAACGCAATCGCGATACATTAGATATTCTAGAGAACGCTGCTCTCAATAAGAACAACGCAATCGCGATACATTAGATATTCTAGCGAACGCTGCTCTCAATAAGAACAACGCAATCGCGATACATTAGATATTCTAGCGAACGCTGCTCTCAATAAGAACAACGCAATCGCGATACATTAGATATTCTAGCGAACGTTGCTCTCAATAAGAACAACGCAATCGCGATTCATTAGATATTCTAGCGAACGTTGCTCTCAATAAGAACAACGCAATCGCGATACATTAGATATTCTAGGAACGTTGCTCAATAAGAACAACGCAATCGCGATACATTAGATATTCTAGCGAACGCTGCTCTCAATAGGAACAACGCAATCGCGATACATTAGATATTCTAGCGAACGTTGCTCTCAATAAGAACAACGCAATCGCGATACATTAGATATTCTAGCGAACGTTGCTCTCAATAAGAACAACGCAATCGCGATACATTAGATATTCTAGCGAACGCTGCTCAATAGAACAACGCAATCGCGATACATTAGATATTCTAGCGAACGTTGCTCTCAATAAGAACAACGCAATCGCGATACATTAGATATTCTAGCGAACGCTGCTCTCAATAGGAACAACGCAATCGCGATACATTAGATATTCTAGCGAACGCTGCTCTCAATAAGAACAACGCAATCGCGATACATTAGATATTCTAGAGAACGCTGCTCTCAATAAGAAGAACGCAATCGCGATACATTAGATATTCTAGAGAACGTTGCTCTCAATAAGAACAACGCAATCGCGATACATAAGATATTCTAGAGAACGCTGCTCTCAATAAGAACAACGCAATCGCGATACATTAGATATTCTAGCGAACGCTGCTCTCAATAGGAACAACGCAATCGCGATACATTAGATATTCTAGCGAACGCTGCTCTCAATAAGAACAACGCAATCGCGATACATTAGATATTCTAGAGAACGCTGCTCTCAATAAGAACAACGCAATCGCGATACATTAGATATTCTAGAGAACGTTGCTCTCAATAAGAACAACGCAATCGCGATACATTAGATATTCTAGCGAACGCTGCTCTCAATAAGAACAACGCAATCGCGATACATTAGATATTCTAGCGAACGCTGCTCTCAATAAGAACAACGCAATCGCGATACATTAGATATTCTAGCGAACGCTGCTCTCAATAAGAACAACGCTATCGCGATACATTAGATATTCTAGCGAACGCTGCTCTCAATAAGAACAACGCAATCGCGATACATTAGATATTCTAGAGAACGTTGCTCTCAATAAGAACAACGCAATCGCGATACATTAGATATTCTAGCGAACGCTGCTCTCAATAAGAACAACGCAATCGCGATACATTAGATATTCTAGAGAATGCTGCTCTCAATAAGAACAACGCAATCGCGATACATTAGATATTCTAGAGAACGTTGCTCTCAATAAGAACAACGCAATCGCGATACATTAGATATTCTAGAGAACGTTGCTCTCAATAAGAACAACGCAGTCGCGATACATTAGATATTCTAGAGAACGTTGCTCTCAATAAGAACAACGCAATCGCGATACATTAGATATTCTAGAGAACGCTGCTCTCAATAAGAACAACGCAATCGCGATACATTAGATATTCTAGAGAACGCTGCTCTCAATAAGAACAACGCAATCGCGATACATTAGATATTCTAGAGAACGTTGCTCTCAATAAGAACAACGCAATCGCGATACATTAGATATTCTAGAGAACGTTGCTCTCAATAAGAAGAACGCAATCGCGATACATTAGATATTCTAGAGAACGTTGCTCTCAATAAGAACAACGCAATCGCGATACATTAGATATTCTAGAGAACGCTGCTCTCAATAAGAACAACGCAATCGCGATACATTAGATATTCTAGCGAACGCTGCTCTCAATAAGAACAACGCAATCGCGATACATTAGATATTCTAGCGAACGCTGCTCTCAATAAGAACAACGCAATCGCGATACATTAGATATTCTAGCGAACGCTGCTCTCAATAGGAACAACGCAATCGCGATACATTAGATATTCTAGCGAACGTTGCTCTCAATAAGAACAACGCAATCGCGATTCGTTAGATATTCTAGCGAACGTTGCTCTCAATAAGAACAACGCAATCGCGATACATTAGATATTCTAGCGAACGTTGCTCTCAATAAGAACAACGCAATCGCGATACATTAGATATTCTAGCGAACGCTGCTCTCAATAGGAACAACGCAATCGCGATACATTAGATATTCTAGCGAACGTTGCTCTCAATAGGAACAACGCAATCGCGATACATTAGATATTCTAGCGAACGTTGCTCTCAATAAGAACAACGCAATCGCGATACATTAGATATTCTAGCGAACGTTGCTCTCAATAAGAACAACGCAATCGCGATACATTAGATATTCTAGCGAACGCTGCTCTCAATAGGAACAACGCAATCGCGATACATTAGATATTCTAGCGAACGTTGCTCTCAATAAGAACAACGCAATCGCGATACATTAGATATTCTAGCGAACGCTGCTCTCAATAGGAACAACGCAATCGCGATACATTAGATATTCTAGCGAACGCTGCTCTCAATAAGAACAACGCAATCGCGATACATTAGATATTCTAGCGAACGCTGCTCTCAATAAGAACAACGCAATCGCGATACATTAGATATTCTAGAGAACGTTGCTCTCAATAAGAACAACGCAATCGCGATACATTAGATATTCTAGAGAACGTTGCTCTCAATAAGAACAACGCAATCGCGATACATTAGATATTCTAGAGAACGTTGCTCTCAATAAGAACAACGCAATCGCGATACATTAGATATTCTAGCGAACGCTGCTCTCAATAAGAACAACGCAATCGCGATACATTAGATATTCTAGAGAACGTTGCTCTCAATAAGAACAACGCAATCGCGATACATTAGATATTCTAGAGAACGCTGCTCTCAATAAGAACAACGCAATCGCGATACATTAGATATTCTAGCGAACGCTGCTCTCAATAGGAACAACGCAATCGCGATACATTAGATATTCTAGCGAACGCTGCTCTCAATAAGAACAACGCAATCGCGATACATTAGATATTCTAGCGAACGCTGCTCTCAATAAGAAGAACGCAATCGCGATTCATTAGATATTCTAGCGAACGTTGCTCTCAATAAGAACAACGCAATCGCGATACATTAGATATTCTAGCGAACGTTGCTCTCAATAAGAACAACGCAATCGCGATACATTAGATATTCTAGCGAACGCTGCTCTCAATAGGAACAACGCAATCGCGATACATTAGATATTCTAGCGAACGCTGCTCTCAATAGGAACAACGCAATCGCGATTCATTAGATATTCTAGCGAACGTTGCTCTCAATAAGAACAACGCAATCGCGATACATTAGATATTCTAGCGAACGCTGCTCTCAATAAGAACAACGCAATCGCGATTCATTAGATATTCTAGCGAACGTTGCTCTCAATAAGAACAACGCAATCGCGATACATTAGATATTCTAGCGAACGTTGCTCTCAATAAGAACAACGCAATCGCGATACATTAGATATTCTAGCGAACGTTGCTCTCAATAAGAACAACGCAATCGCGATACATTAGATATTCTAGCGAACGTTGCTCTCAATAAGAACAACGCAATCGCGATACATTAGATATTCTAGCGAACGCTGCTCTCAATAAGAACAACGCAATCGCGATACATTGATATTCTAGAACGCTGCTTCATAGGAACAACGCACGCGATCATTAATATTCTGCAACGCTGCTCAATAAGAACAACGCAATCGCGATACATTAGATATTCTAGCGAACGCTGCTCTCAATAAGAACAACGCAATCGCGATACATTAGATATTCTAGAGAACGTTGCTCTCAATAAGAACAACGCAATCGTGATACATTAGATATTCTAGCGAACGCTGCTCTCGATGTATGAAGTTCCTATCGGAGACGGACGATAAAACATAGGTGTCGCATGTACGTTGAGCACGTAAAGAGCAGTTTACTCTTGAAAATCAATAGGAACATGAAAGCTCTTGTCTGTTTTCTTCTTCTTTGTTCGTCACACTGATACCGGATTGTTGCCAAGTGTCGCCCGAGTAGCTACCGGGTTGTTGCCAAGTGTTGTCCGAGTAGTTACCGGGTTGTTGCCAAGTGTTGTCCGAGTAGTTACCGGGTTGTTGCCAAGTGTTGTCCGAGTAGTTACCGGGGTCTAAATTTGGGGTGTAAAGAATAGAACCACTGTTACCTGCCACGCATGCCGTAAGAGGCGACTAAGGAGATTTGGCTGAAATCGGATGCATGTGTCCTAAACGTGTAGAAATCTATGCGTTTAGGGGCCTACCAAACCAATGTGCAACGTATATACGTTCTTGGCAAAGATCAAACATATCACAAAGAGTGATTAAAATTGGTCATAAAGAACGAACGCAAAGAAGAAGTTGCCAAGTGTCGAGGTTTTCTGTTTTTATCTTGCGCTGTTCTGGTGGCTTGGGTGATTGTTATTTTTGCCCTTTGGGAATATTCTGCTATGCCATCTAACCATCTTTTCGTGGTCTTCCTCTCGCCTTTTTTCCTGATGTTCGAAGACGAGAGGAAGACCACGAAAAAGATGGCTAGATGGCATTAATACTAATTTCAGAAAAAATTAATATACACGTTTCATTAAAAAAAAAAACCCAGAAATTACAGCGAGGTTCTTACCTGTACTACATAGCTCTCTCTGAGATCTTACTTTGTAAGAAAAAGATCGGAGTACGCATGGTTATTCATAAAAGTGCAATGATGATGATTCTGATGATTCTATAAATCACCCTAACCTTAATCACTAAATCAGTCAATTAATAAATCACGAGAGCTTATTTATTTTTATGTGTGGTTAAATCACAACTCTTACTTCTCTTTTATTTTTATCTTTCCTGCAATTTTTTATCCTTAAAATTGATTTCAAAATTATGCAGGTGCCAGAGTTGAGATACCTGGATCACAATTTTAGAGAAGATGGCAGATTTTACTGAGATATGGAAGCAAGATTCTCAAGGTCGGCGCAGTAACGTACTAAGTGACACCCGTACTGAAACACATGAGTATCAACGTACAAATTCAAATGCAGATTATTAATAGCATCAGATAATCATAGTGGCCTCTGTGGCGAGGAAGGAAGTTACTCGTCTCTTGCTTCAAAAGTACTCGGTTCGTTCCTTGCGAGAAACAATCAGTATATTTCTCCAGATATCTCTGATCTTAATGTAGGTCAAATTCAGTTCATGTCCAAGATTATCATGTAAAAGAACCATTGACAATTAAAAAATATACAAGAGTAGGCTGAAAGCTCTCTGTCTGACCAACATTCATTAAGAAAATTTAAATAAATTTCCTACATACATTTTTACCATTTTAAAAATTGCATCGAACATCATCTTCTACTACTTCTTCTTTGTACGCTCCACATCGACCACTTGTTAAACCACTCTTTGTGATTTGTATGTGATCTGAGCCTAATAGCAATTGTACGTTGTGCCAATTATGCTCCTACAAGTAGGTCAGCACATTCGATTTCTGTAACGCTTTTTATTTACTAGGCCAGCTTCCCTAGGCTCCTACCTCAGTCGTCTCTTACGACATGCATTGTGGGTAGCAGTGTTACTTTTCTTTACTCCCCTATCGAGCCCTAGCAACACACGGGAGTATACGACATTCATAGTATATGCTCTAATCTCTCCACCACAACACTCTTTTCATAAAGGTGCACATTTAATTTGTATTTCTTTCTTAGAATTTGTATATTTACCGCCTACCAATTATTTTTCAGATGCTCTTGTATTGTAAGTCACTCATCCTTGCACTGGCAACTATTTTTAGCTGAAAGTATACCGATTTTTTGTGTTCTTTCCACCTCAATATATTCGTATACTGAATGCGTAAAATGGTAAGATAAAACATATAGAAAAGCAAACGAGGATAGAGAACAGGCAGCGAATATAGGAGACTTAGACACTATATAACAATGATCGCCCGAGTGGCTACCGGGGCCCAAATTTGGGGTGTAAAGAATAAAACCACTGTTACCTGCCATGCATGTCGTAAGAGGCGACTAAGGAGGTGTGGCTGAAATCGGATGCATGTGTCCTAAACGTGTAGAAGTCTATGCGTTTAGGGGCCTACCAAACCAATGTGCAACGTATATACGTTCTTGGCAAAGATCAAACATATCACAAAGAGTGATTAAAATTGGTCGTAAAGAACGAACGCAAAGAAGAAGAAGAAGAAGAAGACGATATAACAGAAAACAACAAGCAACAAGATTTCGGATAAGAACAGGCTCAACCATCACATGCATAGAATAAAGCTTGCTTAGACAGCACAGTGTGCATGTCAGACTGAAACACAGACTCCAGAGCACATCTTACAGTCCTGTCCATCATGCATACATAAACGAAACGAAACATGGCATAGTGGACGAAGCGTACAGAGCAAGCTATGAAGAACTCTCAAGGAACTCCAACTGACATGGAGCTTCATAGAGGCAACCTATCTTATGGTTTAGAAGAGTATACGAAACCAAACGCAAAGAAGAAGAAGGAGAAGAAGAGACACGATACAGTGATATTAAAATCAGATCTCATGTTTGACATGAGTTAGCTCGAACGGCCTTCCAATAATCAATCAGTGCTGATACCATGCTACAGTATAACTACCGATGTGGTACTTTGAAGCGTGGTTTTTCTGTTTGTAAAACCTTACAGTTACCCGCCTGTACACATTGATGTTCCTTTTGATAATATGGATCCTTACAAGAAGAGATCAGAGCACTATTTTTAGACTCTGAACCCAACACATAACACTTAATAATCACTTGAACAGAATTCAACCACAACACACTCCAGAGTGCCAGCGGTGTGCACATCATCATGAAACCGTTCACCACCACCTCTTCAAGTGTCAAGCACTAGATGACATCAGAAAGACCCTCCTTCCTCCAAGGCCAGATAAATGGAACACATTATACGGAACAAAAGAACAACTTACAAACACATGCAGATACCACTACATAGCATTGGGCCGAAGGGCAAGAGCTCAAATGTCGCTGGATCATTGAAGAAGAAGTAGAAGAAGAAAATATGGATTAGGGGCCTACCAAACCAATGTGCAACGTATACACGTTCTTGGCAAAGATCAAACATATCACAAACAGTGATTAAAATTGGTCGTAAAGAACGAACGTAAAGAAGAAGGAGAAGATAATATGGATACACTTTGGCCGAATTCGGGCGAATTTGGGCGAATTTGGCCGAGTTCTGTAGGGGCATAACGGGTGAACAACGTCTTCACCTTCTCGGTGCAAAATACACACAACTCAAACAGTGGTTAACTAGCTTGATAAGAACGTACGCAAACAAACAACACACGCTTCTTCTTCTTCCTCTTCTTCTTCTTCAAGGATCCAGGAATGTGTTCTAAACCACCCTGTCTCATCACGTGCTAGTAAAATGATAACTAGCAAGCGGTAGGTATAATAATCTTCTTAGATGCCGAAATTAAAAAACAAAATGAGACAAACGTTCCATATTTCAACCAAAATTGTTACTATGATTATGTAAGCCATTATTTTCTAGTAACTTCTGAAGTCGTACTAAGGCTCGCCTGAATGGCGAGAGACACTAGTGACAAACAAAGCATACCTCCACGCAAACCATGACTACGCTTGCAAACGAAAAAAGAATATATTTTCAGTTTTTGTTTTGTAATGTTTGTTTCTGTTGACGAAAGTCTTTCCGTTATTTGTCCAACATCTTGTATTTAATTGTATTACTGTAATATAAAAAGGGCGTTTACCTACTTTCCTACCAATCACATGTTTGGTCGCCATTGTCTTGCGTTCTAAAGATTGTAGGTTTGAATCCTGATCTCGCCGCTCTGTTCACGAATACATTTTTTCAGAGACTCGTAGGATTGTTGCTGGAGCTACGAAGTTCGTGCTTTGTGCAGTATTCTCGGCAGGTGGAGTACCCTTTCTGCTGAAAGAGACCAAGCTGTATGGGGTCAAACCCAGTGTAATAAAGTCAATTTACGGCTTGAAACCTTGTTTTAGAAATGTTTGAATCTAGTCTTAAATCTTCCGTGACAATTCGTCTAACCTATGATTTGACTGTAATTTATTTTTTTGGAGAGAAGAGAGAAAAATGTGACAATTCAGTGTCGGATAGAAGGTAGGTTACTGTAGACATAAACTCTGGATAATTAGTACAGTTGGATGAAAAGAAAAGATGGTATTCGTGAACAGGATGAATGGATATTGCATCTCAAACGTATAAGAGATAGCAGGAAGAATAAATATGAACAGTATAATGATGTTTGTCCATGCAAATATCAGGCTAGGTGATCTCGTCAAATGAACTGAAGCACAAAGAGGATCAAAAGGAAGGCTCAGATCACACGTACGCGTATTTGAAACCCAGAACAAGCACCAAAACTGAGCGAGGAGACGGCGCGTCTCTCAGATTAAAAACAGATGTACGTGTGCTTTTATATTCTTCCTCTGTGATAAATTTCTCATGTTCAGAAGTCCAAACATTGAGAGAGACGTGTTACCTTCATGAGTCCAATATGATTCATGGTATTTAGTTTTCGTTCACGTGAAATGTTATCTATATATTCCTCTTCTTCTTCTTCCCTCGCTCCTCATCGACCACTCTTTGTGATTTGTATGTGATCTGAGCATAAGAACGATTTACGTTGTGCCAGTTATGCGCCTACAAGTAGGCAGGCCCATCCGATTTCTGCGACGCTTTTTATTTACAAGGGATAACTTCACTAGCCCCTACCTCAGTCGCCTCTTACGACATGCCTTGTAGGTTGCAGTGTTACTATTCTTTGCTCCCCTTGCAAGCCCCGACAACATACGGGCAATCTATATAACCAAAGTTGTCTCTTATATAGACTTCAATGTCTTTTGTAGCTCACACAGAGGTCAGTGTCGTTTTTCTTTAAAGTGATTTTCCACTATGCCAGTGAGTTTGCCACAGTATGTCATATTTGGGACAGTCTTGAAGTATGTGCTCCGCAGTCCATTGGGTGCTTGTCCACATGTACAACAGTCTAAAGTGCCAATCTTGAATCTTATATACATGAGTCGATTGTATTCTGTTTTAAGGAGCAGAATTACAACTTATTCTAATCTGCTTATATTTTGGTAGTCATTCGTGACTTTCTGATTGATTTAATCAGTCCTTTCTTTTGGTGATAGGTAACTGGTATACCCGGTTGCTCGACTGCGGTACCTTCCTTCATTCACCAGTCGATCTGCTGTTTCATATCCTGATAATCCACAGTGAGACTGTACTCACTGCAAAATGACTGCGCTGGTTGCACAGTTCAGGCAGTAGGGCCTAAGGACCTGGTAATGTATACAAAATGCGACAGGTTAAAGATCTAGCTTGACGTTTAAAAAGTATATCATTTGTCACATTAATTGTTTGGATTTCTGCATAGTTAAAATTTGATGTTTTCGACATTAAACCAATATTTGTGACATTAATAGTTATAAGTGCTAATGTTACTTCCTGACATTAAACCAATATTTTGGTGACACTTATAATAGTTATAACATGTGTTAATGTGTTACTTTCCTGACATTAAACCAATAATTTGGTGACACTTATAATAGTTATAACATGTGTTAATGTGTTACTTTCCTGACATTAAACCAATATTTTGGTGACACTTATAATAGTTATAACATGTGCTAATGTGTTACTTCCTGACATTAAACCAATATTTTGGTGACACTTATAATAGTTATAACATGTGTTGATGTGTTACTTCCCTGACATTAAACCAATATTTTGGTGACACTTATAGTCAGAAAATTGGGTAGAAAATAGTCAACTAGAAGATTTGGATTTTGCAGATGATATTGCCTTGTTAAGTAGAAACAACCAAGATATGCAAGAAAAACAGACAACTTGTCATCTATAGCATCAAAAGTTGGACTGCAGATAAGCTATGAAAAACAAATATAATGAAGACACCTATGGCAAGTAATGCAGATATCACACTGGAATCTAAAAGGATAAAAATAACAGAGCAGTTCACCTATTTGGGTAGCAATTTTGATTGCACAGGAAATGTTAAAAAGAAATTATGATACGAATTGGCAAAGCAACATCAGCTTTTAAAAGTCTAAATAAAATATGGAACTGCAAGTTATATAGTATTAAAACTAAATTACGAATTTTCAATTCAAATGTTGTATCAATCATAACATATACCAGCGAGAGTTGGAAAATGACTAAAGATATAGAAAGCAAGTTGAATGCATTTGAAAATAGATGTCTGCGAAAAATAATGAATATAAAATGGAACGAATTGAGGAGAAGTGATGAAATCAGAGACATGTCTGGTCAACCACTAATGACAACTGTTATAAGAAAGAGAAGATGGAGATATGTTGGGCACACCTTGAGGAGAAATGATCAAAGGATATCAAAGCAGGCATTGAAGTGGGATGCAAAGGGTTCAAGAAAGAGAGGTCCACCTAAGGAGACCCTGAAACGAACTTTGCTGAGAGAGGGAGGAAATATCGGTCTCAGTTCCATGGAGGAGATTGAGCGAGTTGCCCAGGATAGAGCGGTATGGAGAAATTACTTGCAGGCCCTATGTAACGTATAACGGTACGAGAGGAATTATTATTATTATAGTCAGAAGAAATAAGGTCACATGTCCTGGCCAAATTATTGATTAGGTAATTGCGAGGTTGCCTCACTGTGTGCGACTAGGGCAGCATCGTCAGCCAAACGGAGTGTAGTAGATATATACGTAACAGGTGTTGTTCTTGTGAACTTTGGGAGGAGTAGCACCAAGGCTGACCACTGCTAGATATATAGGATCTCTGTAAGGCCTCAGGTAGCACTTTGCTATTAGTTCCAACAAATGGGAAAACTAGCTGATGACTGTGTTTGTGAACTAAGAAGTTCACAACAGATGCATAATCTTTAGCTAAGGAGAACTTAAGGTCAACTGGAAAGGATGAGTTAGAATACAGAAACTCAGAAAAACTTGATGACTAGCAGAAAATCACTTCCTAACCAATTGACGGAAAAGGTCACATATATATTCCACTTTCCACATACTCGGCCATCAACTAGTTTTCCCCCATGTGTTGGGAGCGATGGAAAAGTTCTTCGTTGAGGTCTTGCAGACATCCTGATATCTGAGCAGTGTCAGACTTGTGCATCTTCCTTCCTATATATATATATATATATAGTTATGACATAATCGACTGTAACAACTCATGATGCGTACATGTTCCATTTCTATTTCTGATTACCGATACCTGCTAGGGTCGACATGTCCTGTCTTGGTAGCGGTACCTGTATTTGAAAGCCACTTCAAGAACAATATCGGAGAACGGAGACGGCATATCTATCAAAGTTAATTACACGTGAATGCATATTTGTAGGAACGTATACAAATGAACACAGAACAAAAGTATGAGCCTAGCGATTAGACGTTGTGGCTGAAAGACTCTTTGTCTGCTTCTACAATGCAATACAATTGGACCTTTCCGATCGCAAACGGCCCCCACGTAGATCAAACCTCAACTTGGTATTAGGAAAACAGAAAATAATCGAATTGGACGTGATGTTGACCATAGCAACCATCATGTGCTGGTGGTCATAGAGAAATATGTTTCTAGCTTTTCATTTTCACATAATATCTCATAATAAGAAAATGAACTAATTTACTCAACTATTACAAATTAGTTCCAGTGAACTTCAGTAAATAAAAAGCGTCGCAGTAATAGGATGTGCTGTCCTACTTGTAGGCGTATAACTGGCACAACGTCAATTGCTCTAAGGTTCAGATCACATACAAATCATAAAGAGGGGTTTAACAAGTGGTTGATGTAAAGCATGCGAAGAAGAAGAAAGAGGAAGTTCCCTGGTATTTTTACGAACGGTAAAAATAGACCTGACTGTTCAAAAAGCAATGGCAAACTACTGAAAGTATAAGTGGTGCCTAGAAAAATCAACGACTCGTTTCGTCCATGTGTTGCCATGGCCCCGCAAAAGTAAAGGTAAAGGAACCCTTTCATACCTCGTGGTATATAGGTCAATACAGTGTTAGGCCTGTATTTTCATTGACCGTCGGCACACGATGGTGATGTGGTCAGCATCACGCTGGCGCGGCTACTCATTCCAGAGTTGTATCTGGTACCCAGTTGAGGCTAGAGTCGACCTGAGAAAGCCGTCGCGGTCGGGAAAAATCCACGCGCACATCTGAGGAAGCTGGACCTAGACCACCAGCCTTCGAAAGGGTTCAATGGCCCCGCAAGGTGAGCAAATAATAGTAACACTGCGACCTACAAGGCTTGTTGTAAGAATGGACTGAGGTAGGGGCCTAGGGAAGCTACCCTAGTAAATAAAACGCGTCGCAGAGATAGGATGTGCCTACCTGTAGACGTATAAATGGTACAACGTACAATCGTTGTTACTCTTAGATCACATACAAATCACATAGAGTCGTCAATAAGTGATCGATATGAAGAGTTTGATGAAGAAGAAGAAGAACGATTCGTTTATTGTGCTTGATGGTGACGTTCTGTAAATATCTCTCTCGCGATCACCCTTAGACTGATGTACTAGATTTCACCATAAATCAATTTCATGTGGAAACCTGATTTATGCAGCCTTTGCATGGGTGGGTTTCGTCCCATCTTCATCGCCTTTGGAACTCTGGTGCTTATCCTTCGGTGATGTGTCCATTTCAGCAGCGTTTACTGGGTTCGCTCTCCGTCAGAATTTGGCTGTCCCCAGCCAACCTGCAAGGCAGCAGGTTGCTATTTTCTTTTAGGGTAGCTACCCTTAGACAACCTCTCCTCCCAGGATATTGAGCGTCATCTGCCCAGGTTACAAGTCTTTTTTTGGACTACTTGGTTTGCCTGCCGTCCAGTTTTATGTACGGTTTGCTCCGCTAGGCTTTGATTGTCCCCAATCGAATTACAAGGCAGTAGTGGATCTCTGCGATGAGAAACGCGATTATTGTTCTCTGGTTCCCTATATGATATGGGTTCGCTCTTCGTCAGACTTTGGCTGTCCCCAGCCAACCTGCAAGGCAGCAGGCTGTCCTGTAAATGATATGCAACGATTTCTATTATCATTTTTCACTACAATAGAATAACAGTGCTCTTAAACTCATTGTTTGTATGTCAGCCATCTTCATTTTTATTTTCGTTAGTTCTTATCAACAAAGTTAACCACTCCTTGTGTTCTGTGTGGTTTGCACTGAAAACGTGAATCCGTTGCGCCCGGTTCATAAGCATCATGGCAGATAGGACCTGCACATCAATGAAATTTCGGAATAATATGTCATCCATGACAGTTATTGTTTAAGGCATTGTTTGTATGTCAACCAGGATAGCTGTTATTTAACGTATTGCTTGTATGTTGCCAGGATTGCTGTTGTTTAACGTATTGTTTGTATGTCAACCATGATAACTGTTGTTTAACGCATTGTTTGTTTCCAGCACCTTACATTTACGGCACAGAAACTCCTAAAAAGAGATTAGAAGAAACCAAACTCTACGGTACGTCGAAGGACATGACCCGCACACAAGCCTTCAAACCGACTTACATGTTAACTAATATTACGATCACTGACAAAAAGAACGCCGAAGAAGAAGAAGACTAATAATTTCGTTTTTTACACGTCTCCATTATACCTTGTTCATCTTTAATTTCGACCGGTCGAAATTTGAAGTAAGAAATGATATGAGAATCTACAATTCTGTGTCTCGTGTCAACCACTTCTTTCATTTATATTCCTCCCACTTCTAAAGTGTTCTCCGCCTCCTTGGGAAGATTGAAACTTTATTTCTGTTACCATAATTACAGCCAAGGAATCTCATGAAGAAAATACATCTTCGAATCTCAATTGCCTTTTATGTCCACTCACCATTTGGAAAAAGCGTCTACTTGTACCCGGGGAATCCACTAGTATTTCCTTGTTAGCGGCACAGGGCTTTCGGTGAAGTGGAATTAATAAATTCGGGCTGGAGACGCAAACGAGTTAAATTGCACGCACTGAGCACGTCCTGCCGGGACAATCATTCTGAACATTTAGTCATGCAGAAAGTAGGGACTCGAGTTTCAGACAATTCTTCTCATAAGCAGCCCTGCTTTCATTTCCTCACAAAGTATCTGTTTTCTGAATGAATAATGAAAAAATAATAATATGTAAATGGGATTGAAATGAGCACAAATACACAAACCCGACGTCTTAACTAAAATGTATGTTATTTAGACATGGACAAACAAGCAGAGAAAAATAGTAGGAAAAGCTAAGAAGTACTACATCTATAGTCAGTATGTACACAGATACAACAAACAATTTAGTAGACAATAGAAGTTGATTGATTGTTTGGAACATCATCATTGCACTTCAGTGAGTAATTATGTGGGCTCCGATCTCTTTCTTATGCACGAACTTCGTAGCACTGGCGAAGGTCCCCGAAGTAATTTAGAAGATCGTGAAAATAATCTGTAGGAATTTTATTTTTTTAACACATTTCCTAATGAATTTTGCTTGGGCTGCGACTTTTCAGCCTGCTCTTTTCTATTTTGAACTGTCACTGGTTCTTTTATATGCTCAATTTGAACAAGGGGAAAATCTTCCGTCTCTGATAGGACTAGGAACTCGATCTCACTTACACTGAGATCAGGGATCTCTGGAAAAATATTCCGATGGCTCCACGAGGGAGCGAACCGAGAACGTTCGAAACGCGAGGCGAGTACCTAGCCTCTACACCACAGAGACCACCTTAGATAATGGACTTACACTTACATACCGTGTTCCTGGGGTCTGAGAGGGAAGCAAAGAATAGTACCACTGCGACCTACAAGACATGTCGTAAGAGGCGATTGATGTAGGACATAGGAAAGCAAACCTAGTAAATAAAAAGCATCACAGAAATCGGATGTGCTGGCCTACTTGTAGGCGCATAACTGGCACAACGTATAATCTACTTAGGCTCAGATCACATACAAATCACAAAGAATGGTTTACAAGGGATCGATATGGAGCGTTCAAAGAGGAAGGATTTTTAGTTTCGCACTTGAGCTTTTCAGCTCTTCGGCTCGGTGCCATGGACATCGTAACCCTTCGGTTCTGTTCCACGAAACCAGTAAATCTGGAGAACCTGTGGCTTTTCTGCCAGCTGGCGGAATTGAACTACACTCACAGATGGCTTGTTACTTGTCGTCCAACGCGCTACGAACACGCTGGGAAGGCGGAAGAAGGACACTTGGGATAAGAATAGAAAAAAAATCAAAATAACTTAGAGGCGCCATACTAGGCTCCACGATTACACTGGAATTCCTATCGAGCGAACAAAAATAAATGTAAGATAAAATAATAACAGAACTAGACTTTCACTGACACGGTTGTTTATAGCAGTATGTGCCTAACTGCTGACAGGCTGACCGAAACCCTTGTTTGGGGTCAACAGCCACTCTCCTAAATTCATTACTATGTTTGCTATCTGCACTTTTCTCCAATTCATATGGTAATACTATTTTTTCAGGTTTCAGATCTTGGATTCAGCAAGGAATTCATTCTGATTGTTCATGTTTATATAACGGTAATACGCCTGATATGAACTGCAAAGACTCGTTCTGTTAAGAAACGACGCACGGCAAATGGCTTTAATCCCAAAATAAATAATAATAAATAACAGATGACTGGGACAGCATTTTCATACTTACCATGTTACTAGGTCAAAGATGATTAACGAGCTATGCAGTCACAAAAATAATCACAGAATAAAATAATATCAGACAAAGCTCAACAATATCAGAAAAGACAGAATTTCACCAACATCAGCATAAGAAAAGTTGACAGAACCTGCATGAATTTTACATTGAGAAACAAAGAATGAAGTATTTAGACACTTAATAAGAATGCATCCAGAAACTCACAGTATACAGTCTTCTGCAACAGAACATCAGGGAATAAGCATTTGAGAGGAAGACTATTGAAAAAGACAGAATAGATGGTAACAGAACTTGTCAAAGAGCAAAAATAACAATCACCTAGCCATCAGGAATAGCAGACAAAACAGAAAACCACAACACTAAGGCACAACAACTCATAGCAAAGACTGTTAAAGGAAAAAAGAAGAACCATTAAATAAGGCTCCAGATCTCGTCCTGAGACGCTATGGCAGATGCTAAACTCTGTCATTTCGCAATTAGTTTTATGAATATATTTCATCTAGAGTTAGGAAAAAGTTTAAAAACATCTTGTATACAGAATCTCAATGTAAATTATAGTGTATATTTTAAGAAGAAGAATGGCAATATATTAAATACAGATGCTCTGTAGCTTGGAGGTAAGACGCACGCCTGTTATCTAAAGGTGTCTTGGATTGTTCTCGTGGATCGATTCTTTGATATTCTTTCCTTAGAGATCTCAAGCACAATGTAGATGAGATCTTCTTTCTTTCTTCTTCTTCAGTTTCTGAACTAGATCGACCACATGTCAAAACTCCCTGTGTGATTTGTGGCGTGACGGAACCTGTGATTGTAATGTTGTGCCAGTTATGCGCCTACAAGGGCCAGCATAATCCGATTTTTGCGATGTTTATTTATTAGGTAGCTTCCAGGGCTCATACCAGTCGCTTCTACGACATGTGCAATTGTGGTGATCGTAGTGGTGTTATTCTTGCGTCTCAGGTCCCACCGCTGGGCGAGGTAGATGATCGAGTTTCGTCTATCGAGACGGACGATAAATGTAGGCCCTGTTCAAGTTCAGCACGCAAATGAACTTGGACAATCCACTGCCCGACAAACCTTGGCAACAAAATTTTAAAAATAATTTCGCAAAAATATTCACACCTTCAAATTTACATGGGGACCCTTCGCCCAGCTGGCGGTATCGTGCACTACCAGTGAGATTTTTTCAGTAAGGAAAGAAATCAGATCACACATAGTCATTCCTCAAATGGCTGTAATGATAGCTCTATCAATCAGTCAATATAAGTTGGATGAAAAACACGGTTTCCATTGTGCACTATTTCAAACACATTGAAGATTTCTGATTTGTAGTTAGATTTCGAAATGAGTGTATGTTTTTGCTTGTTGCCATTCAAAATATATTAGATTAAAGAAAAACTGATACAAATAGTCTGAATTTATTAAATATACTATTCTAAAACAGACGAGAGCGAACCTGATCAGAAACAATTAGAATTCATTCTTTCTTCTTCTTCAGCGACTTCTGGTCATGCTTAATTTACTGTGACCACAAACTGGGCAGACAGCTTCCAGGTCTGTCAGGGGCTTCCTGCAAAAGCTTAGTTTTCATGTCGACTGGTGCCACATGCTGCTTCTCAGCTCGGCAGTAAAGAGGATGTCTTGCAGGATATGTCGGGTGTCTGTTCTGGCCTGCTGACACTGGCAGAGATTAATGAATTTATTCCTAGTCTGTATGGGTGTTTTGCTGAGTTCACAGTGTCCGGTGTGTAGTCGAAATATAATGACCGGTTCGTTCCAAGGCTTAGGTCTTTGAGGGTCTTTTTCCATAATCAGTCCAGTGTTTGCCTTCCAGTCTACGCAGATTTTCTGTGTATGAGGTTTGTCTCCTGAAAGTTATGCCAAGGCTGGTAATTTGCTTTGTTACTGGGTTCCTCCTAGCTAAGACATCAGCACTCATTGCTGCAATGCCATTATGAGATGGGAATCCACCGTGCGAATTTCTGCCCTTTCTGAAAGCTGAGCAAGTTCTTTAAGTTTTTTTACTGTGTTGTCAGTGGACTTAGCCCCAGGCTGTATAGCCGATATGAGTCTGTAAGCAAATACCATCTTGCCTGTAGCTGCTTGCAGACTTATTCATGTGCTGTGCTGCCATCAGAAGGGCTAAGAGGTTCTGCTTTGTAGTTGGAAACATATTCCAGGTAGGGCTGCTAGAGCATACAGTAGTAGCATCTGAAACACAAAATAATCTCTGCTCCACCATTCATGACACCCACGTCGATCCATCTGTGTAAATTTCATCCAGCTGTCTTCTGAAACATAAAAATGAGATGTTCCATTGTAATTGCTTTTTTCACTCAGATTACTGGCATCTTGCTTTTAATAATTAGATGAGGCTGATAAGTTTGAAGGGCTACTGAGCTGGTTCCCAGTGACCAAAAAGAATTCTTCTGGCATGGAATTATGACTTATAGTTCCAAGTAATGACTCTTCTCTATTTCTTTTGCTTTGGTATTTAGACTGGTACGCAGCTTTAGGTCTGTTCTTTGTTCCCAGCCGCCATTTTTCATGCAGTGGATGGTGAGGCACTTGATCCTTCAGTCTGTAGAATCACTTTTCTCCTTCTTCTGTCTTCCACATGTTGGCTGCCTTTCCATTTCTACACCAGTGTGTAGATTTCATGGCTCCCAAAATAGTACGCAGACACTGTTTTGTGTTTTTTCCAGGGCATCAGATTTACTTGAATGGGCTAAGATATCCATGTCGATGATGCATATTCCAGGCTCTGGTCTAACTACACCAGTGTACACTGATCATGATCTGACCATCAGCCCCCTTAGTAGTTCCAGCCGCTTCTCCGCATCGCACTTTTGCTCTCACAGCCTTCACTTGTTTCCACTATGTGATGTTTCATGTCAGACGACTGATCAAGCTTTGACTCCCAAAAAAGGTTGGAGTATGGGAATCGGGAACGACATCATCAAAGCAAATTTCAGTCTGCTGTTCTTTCCTTGTTGACAATGAGAAAAGTTACATGTGTTTTGTTTCTGCTTATTTCTAGACCCCATTTACTGCTCCACATTATGACGTTGTTCAGGCTGGCCTGGAGTTTAAAGATGGCAGGACCTAGAGGTCTCGGGAGGTAAAAATTACACAGCCAGAGATCATCACATGGAGAGGTGATATGTCTGGGCAGAGTTTGTGGCAGATCATTGATATATACCAGAAAGCAAAGGACAGGCACGTGCCCGTGGATTCCTGCTCTTACTTGAATCTGGGACCGTGCACCCACCAAATTCTTACAGATGCTTGCTCATGGGTAAGAAAGTCTTTATCCAATAGATACTACCTGTATTCCACTGTGTAAGAGTTTGAGAGCAAACTACTTTCCAGACTTTGCCGAAGGCCTTTAGACATGTCGAAGAACACTGTGAGGGTTTTTCTTTCTGGTGCTACTATGTCCTGTGTGAGGTACATGCCACTTGGTCACTGGTGCTTCTATGCTGCCTGTAGCCTGTCTGGGCTGGATCCAGTTTATGGTTGATTCTAAAAACTACTGAGTCAGGTGGCACCACTTTCCAGCAGTTTGTGCAGAAAAGAAATTAGTGCAATCTTATAGGTCTGTAGCTCACAAGATCCTTGTCTTTTCCACTTTTGAAGATTGGGTGATTGGGCATTTTCCAGATGTCTGGGACTTCTGTCTCCAACTATTGTTAAAAATTCATAGAATTGGTGTTATTGGGCCTGGTTTCTGTTTGAGTATATTGTCGTTTGATACCCATCTGGTCCTGGGGCCTTTGCACATTGGAGTCAGTGCCTCTGCAGCTCAGTCATGTGATGCTCCATCCCACAAAGGGTTCACTTGTTGCTTTTTTGAATGTAAAATGACTCACTTCTGATCTCTCTCTTCTTTCCTGTTCCTGACTTATTGAGCAGGGAGCTTTGCTTACAACACTGGGCCATCAGGCATACCCGCCTGTGAGAAGTTGTCTCTGACTGAGAACTGTTTTTCCTCTAGATGGTTGTCACTGTTCAGGCTTGTGGTCTCACACTTGAGTATCTTTTTCCATGTTCAAAGAGGTTGTCTTTTTCTTTCCATGTGATATTCCCACACTGCTGGTTTCCTTTTTCTAACATAGTGCTCTGTTTCTATTAGGCTAGATTACATTTTGTCTGTTGGTGAAATTCCATTATATTGCTGGTACGCAAAGTTGACATGGAGAACTTCATCTTGGTGTCCAATATGGCTTAGAAGTCCGCATTTCTCCTCTCTCTCTTCTTCTTTATCTAAAATATTTATTGGAATGAACGCATCTCGTCCACTCTTCCTGATTGACACTTTTACAGTACTTGTCTGTTAGTTTTTGGAATAGCTTCAGCTCGCCTTTGTAATCTCCAACCAGGAAGAGGTTTGTGTCTTCCGTTACCGTTATTTGCGAGGAGCCACTGGTCTATGGTCACCACCAATCTGGTCGCAGACTTGCCGTTTATCCTGGTGAACGCCGTCTGTAGCAGTGCCGTGATCTGGGGTGCTTGTTAGCGCCACCGTCGTGAGTAAATATGTGTGTGCGGAGGATCATCCGGGTGGTTGAGAATGCAAGGAGACTGTTGGCGATCAGCCATTCTTCGGTTGCTTTCACCGAGGATCTAGCGCGTCACAACCCCAGCTTGGTGAGGCTGCCAGTCTCCACTATAGGCAAGTTGTCATCCTGAACTTGATAGCTTCCAGCCCAGCTGAATGGAGGGCGTGGTGGAGTGATATTGTATAGTGTCATCCTTAGTGTTAAGGATAAGGAGTTGAAATGCTGCGAATTCTTGTGCTCATCTGATTGACCCTGTGAAGTTCAACTGTCGGTATGGGAACTTCGAACTAGTGTTATTACCCACCCTTATGTCTTTATTTTCCTATCCTGAATGAAGGTTTCAAATCCTCTAATGCTGAATCTATTTCTCGGATTACAAAGGTCTGATACAGCAGGATGTCACCTTTCGCTCGCAGACGTTCCTCTAGCTTTCGCGTTTTGTTAAGCTGATTCTTCACATTCTATTGTATAATTGTAGAGGTGAAAGCTTAAGTCCTACAAATAAGTAGTAATACTGTCCTCCCTTGGCTTTGCAAGAATCGCAAATGTTTAGTATACAGGACCCTTCTCGAGGCAGGTGGTCCAGTCCACCACCACCGGTTGTTTCCTGGTAGTGGCACCACAATATATAAATATTTGCGCATGGCCAATAGAGTTGTTCAGGGCTGTACGATTCCTGCCAATAATGGCTGACACATTCCAGCCTCTGGAGGACATCTTTTTGAGTGGTTGTTCTCTGACAGCAGTCCCTGCTGACGATCTGTCTTCCTGGGCTTTGTCTGGAGTCGTCCTACTCTAGATGACTCAGTTCTTCTGCTGCCGGGCTCACTCAACCCAGCTCTTATGCAGGGTGTGCCCCGACACTGCAGTTTAACCATGCTTGGCAGAGGCGTCATGTATTTAGAAGAGACAGTGAAGAAGGGATGCCTCCCTCAAGAGAGAGAGGACAAGTTATTTGTCCTGTTAGCTGGGGATGGGGCTGGTTGCAGCCAGAGCATTTACCACTGCCGGTGGGTTCTGGGTGCTGTCACCTTATGAGGCCCTGCCTCTGCTCCCTCTGCTCTGGTCTCCACCTTCAGTCCTGTTCGGGTTTAGACTGCCAAGAGTTAGACTCTCACGACATATAAAGCCTGAAGGATCCAAAGGCACACAAACCTCCAACCACGATAAGGCAGTTAATATGGAGGGAAACAATTAGAATAAAAGCTGACATCGAATATGCGTAGATATTTGTTATCATTTTTTTTTTCCTGATCCAGAAGCACTTGAGCTTTCAGCTCGGGCTGAGCTATGGACATCGTAATTCTTCGGTCATGCCACGAACACCGTAAATTCAACGGCAGGCTTTTTCGCTATCCCGCGTGAATTGAACCCGCACACACAGAGGGATAGTCATCCGTAATCCAACGCGCTAGCGAACACGCTGGATGATGCATGAACTTAACACTTCAGCGCTCCTGTTTGTATTTTCTTCCTAACTGGAATACCAGATAAACACAGAAAGCATTTTAGCGATGTTGATGTTGGGACTATATAAATTTTAGTAGGAAAAGGTCACTGGTCAAAGATAAATAATGAACCCAATATACTTATATTTTTGTTTTACTTAGAAAGAATCCGTTGATTCTTTCGCAGGGAGGACTTTTCGACCTGTCAGATTGTTCTATTACCATGCAATACTTCTGTCTCATTACAAATGAGACTTTTTTCTTCACCCATGATTGTTCTATTACTAAACTTAATAATTATCCTTAAAGCATTTAATGTGCATCATCTGAATTGTTTTTTGTGTGTTTGTTGTTATCTGATTAAGATCGATTGTCGAAACGTAGAAAAAGTTATCTATTATACACGTCTTTCAATCTAATCAACGCCATCAGGTTCAATTGAATTACCAACGCTGCATATGATTTTATCTACGTACGGTATACAATGTTTAGAGGAGGGTCTGTGTCGGCGGTATTTTTACACGTTACATATGCACGATTTGCAACTTTTGAATGTTCTTCATATACGCGCAGATGAACAGGTCGGGATTTTAATTACCAGCCTGCAATGCGCAAACTGGTAAGACTGTACAACATTCACCATTTGCTGAGCGCTTTTCTCACCAATATCGTCCGCACCTCACAGCCCATGGAGTATACAATGACAACACGATATCCACAGAATGCAGATCTCGCGCGGAAAATCGGATATTACATCCTGGGATGTAATTTGAAGATAATAACACTTTTGTAGTGAATTTAAATGAATATTTGCCACGACAGCAGCTTTGGCAGTACAAGCACTTATCGCTGTTAATCACGCGTTCTTTACCACAAACATGAACACGGGACCAATGGCAATTGTCGTCCGCCTTACAGGACCAACTCGATCCTACATACATTGAGAATAGAATCTCTGAAAATGTCAAGATTGCTCACGTGCAGAAAACGAACCGAACACTTAGATCGAGGAGCTTGTACTACTTCCTACGTCAGAAATACCCCTCCCCCATCGCATCAGTTTGCTTGCAAATTTAGGTTGTAGCGATCTGACTGAAGGTAGCACTGAAAATACGGTATAGGTCGCTGAAAGTAGAAACAGAGTCGTCCGGAACGAGCAAACTTTGGCGACTGTTCTCTGTCGCGGCACCATCGACCGATCAAAGTAGGATCGAACTTTATTCCTTCGTGTTACGTCAATGGAAGAACGTGTAACATTGTACAGACCACAGAGTTCTTGTTCCAGGTCTGGGCCACTGTCAGACAGTCAACGCACAAATCCAGGGGCTCAGCCTACAAGATGCCAAACTGGATAAATGTTAAACAGACGGAAGAAAAACATTTCTATAGCTAGGCATGTGCGCGTGTTCCAGCTAGGCACTGCGCGTGTTCCAGCTATGGTACGTGCGCGCAGTTCCGCGCCAGCATGCGCGCGTTCCAGCTAGGTACTTGCGCGTGCTCCAGCCAGGCATGCCGTGTTCCAGTTAGGTACTTGCGCGTGCTCCAGCTAGCGGCGCGTGTTCCAGCGATAGGTGCGGCGTGTGTTCCGTAGCCAGGGCATGCCTCGTGTTCCAGCGCAGGTACTTAGGCGTGTTCCAGCTAGGTACTTGCGTAACTAGCTAGGCATCAGCATGTGTTCCAGCGCAGAGTATGCTCGTGTTCAGTTAGGCACACGTAAAGGCGTGTTCCAGGCCAGGTACGTGCAAGGCAACTATAGTACGTGCATGTGTTCCAGCTAGGTACGCTCGTGTTCCACGAAGACAAAGTCTGTTCCAGCTGGTACGCGTGTTCTGATAGGTACGTGCAAGTGTTCTGAGGCCAGGTACGTGCGTGTTCTAGGAAAGATGGACAGAGGAGCAGAGAGAGAAAGAGAAAGAGATTGAGTGTGAGAGAATGAAAACATGTGAGAGAGTGAGTAGTTAGAGTGGGGAGAGAGTGGTTGAGAGAGATGTGAGAGGAGTGATTGTAAGGTGTGAGAGATATGAGACAATGTGTGTGTGTGATAGAATTTATGTGAGACAGAGAATGAGAGAGAGAGAGAGAGAGAAAGAGTGAAAAATAGATAGTTATTTGTTATTTTTTTGTTTGCAACTTCTCCACAATCATTTTGATCACTCTTATTGTGCTATATTAACAAAGTCTTTTTGCCAAGAACGATTAGAACGTTGCGCCTGCGTTGACGTGCCTAATAGTAGATAGTCATATCCGAAACAAAAAGTTTTTTGTCTAAATAGATAGTAAGCGTGGGGTGATAGAGAAAGATAAACACAAAAGAGAGTGAAAGATAAGAATATGAGAAAGAGAGAAAAAAGATAGTAGAGAGAGAGAGAGAGAGAGAGAGAAACACAGTGTAGTTTGTGTTTGTAGCCATATGGGCTGATCCTTTCTCAGTTTTTTGTCTGTTTATCATTTCGTCTGTATTTGAAAGGTTAGGATATATTCCCACGGTTATTTTAAATAATGTCACTGAATTGATTTACTGATTGATCTTGGTACATCATCATTGAGACTCAGAGTAAATTATGTGTGTTACGATCTTCTTTCTTACACAGAACGATCTCAACTGCAATGCATGATTCAATAGCACCGACAAAGGTCCTCACGTCATTTTGAAGATGATAAAATAATTTTTGTTTTGAATTTTATTTTTAATCTTTCCTCAATGGACGACGAGACAAAGGGTTTTCCTGTTGTACCCTATTTCTCGATTTTGAACTTCCACGGGTTTTCACGTGCTCAAATTGAACTCACGTTGTTATCAACCGTCTCCGATGGACTGGAAACCGATCTCGGCCTCCGCACCTAGGATCAGGGACTTCAACATCTGTAGATGACTTCCACGAGGGAGCGAACATGCAGCTTTCGCACGAGAGACGAGCATCTAGCCTGTGAAGGACACAGACATCGCTTTATACTATCACAATTATAATACGCTGGTCAATATCTAGTGCTAGTTGGAGAAAGCCCAGACGGATAATCTCATCACTGATTAGAGCTTGAAGAACAAACATTGAATATGTCAATATAATTATATTTGTTCCTTTGGTGAAAAGATCAAACACAGCAACACAAATAATAAAAACAATAATATAGAAATTGCAGACTGTTAGACTAGCAGCTCAACCTTATGCTATCCCAACAAAGCTTAAAATTCGTATGCCCCCCCTTCCCTTCTTGGAAACACAACCCTGTGAGAATTTGGACAGAAGCAACATTCATTTCTCAGCACATACATCCAAAAGTCGATATGTCGTATTTGAAAACATCCTGAATATTAAACTCTGAATGAGTCCATTGTCCCTTTAACGAGGAATGTTCTCGTAAGGGACCTAGCTGTTGGGAAACAGGAGTTGTATCTATCGAACACTGGGATGGCGAAGTTCATAGACACATGGTTTAATCTGAAGTCTTCCAAATTGGCAAATAAATAATCGCCTACAAGGGAGTGACAAAGCTCAATTTGAAGCACCGAACCTAATATATACCACTTGACAACCAGGTAGAGCAAGTCGACCCAGTCCGACTGAAAGCAGAAAGCAGATAAAGAAAAAGTGAGAACTGTGAATGTTAATGTTTGGAGATAATGCCGCTTTAGTCACAGAGAAACACAGGAACCGAATTCAGTCCCCAGATCTCGTGATGTCCTGTGCAAAGATTTTAAGCCTCATTCAACCGTAACAGCAACTGTGATGGTTCAGACGTAGTTCCTTCCACCAATAAACATCATTGACTACGAATTGTGTGGTCGTGCAAACCTGAAGTCTGTTCATCTGATACTCTCAGTCGGAACCAACAGATGATAGGCACGACATCAACAACCTTTCCCAGGCTATGGCAGAGAGAAAGTGTGAAAGATAGCATGCTGACCATCAACACCAAAATTGCCGGGTATACAGAGTCTGTGTGCTGCATACTACTCTATACCAACAATTGTGGTCTCACACACGCAACAGCCTAGCTCCCACAAGACAAACTGTTCTAAGAAAATCGCCAATAGCTCTCCAGAAAAAAGAGCTACTAAAGAGTACTCTCTATAAACAGTGCAAGTCGACTGCTGAAATCACAGAATAATAAGGCCAGATTCAATGGAACAGTGTTTGCACAACACATCCAATAATAGTTTTTGGTGCTTGGATATTTAGATGAACAACAGCAAATATACTATTGATGTTCTTAAAATCTCTATTTTGTCTTACAACACTGTAGAAGTAAATGATGAAACAACAACAAACATACTCTCCATATTGATGTTCTTAAACTCCTTATTCTTGTCTATACATTGCAGAAGAATGATGAAACAACAAATATATCATTGATGTTCTTAAAACTCCTTATTTTGCTTTACAAACATTGCAGAGAAGTAAAATGATGAAAACAACAACAACATATTTCATTGATACCTAAACTCACTTGCCTTACAAACACTGCAGAAGTAAATGAGAACAACAACAAACATACTCATTGATGTTCTTAAACTCCTTCTTATTCTTTGTCTTACACAAATATTGGGTAGAATAAATGATGAAACAATAAATAAACATACTCATTGATGTTCTAAACTCTTATTCTTGTCTACATTGCAGAAGTAAATGATGAAACAACAACATACTCATTGATGTTCTGAACTTCCATTCTTGCTCCAAGGAAAACATTGCAGAAGTAAATGATGAAACAACAACAAAACATACTATTGATGTTCTTAAACTCTCATTTCTGTCTTACAAACATTGCAGAAGTAAATGATGAAACAACAACAAATATTACCATTGATGTTCTTAAAACTCCTTATTCTGTCTTACAAACATTGCAGTAGGGTTAAATGAGAAACAACAATAAACATACTCATTGATGTTCTTAAAACTTTATTCTTGTCTACAAACATTGCAGATTTAAGATGAAACAACAACAAACATACTCATTGATAATTTTAAAACTCCTTATTCTTGTCTTACAAACATTGCAGAAGTAAATGATGAAACAACAACAAACTACTCACGATGTTCTTTAAAACTCTTATTTTTGTCTTACACACATTACAGAAGTAAATGATGAAACAACAACAAACACACTCCATTGATGTCTAAACTCTTATTTTGTCTTACAAACATTGCAGAATAAATGATGAAAACAACAAACATACTCATTGATGTTCTAAACTCCCTTATTCTTGTCTTTACAAACATTGCCAAGTAAATGATGAAACAACAACACCATTAGATGTTCTTAAAACTTTTGTTCTTGTCTTACAAACACACAGAAGTAAAATGATGAACAACAACAAACACACTTCATTGGATGTTCTTGAAACTTCTTATTCTTGTCTTACAAACATTGTAGTATGCAAAATGATGAAACAACTAAGGGGAACATACTCATTGGATGTTCTTGAAAACTTCATTCTTGTCTTACAAACATTGCAGAAGTAAATGATTTAAACAACAACAAACATACTTTGGCTAGATGTTCTTAAAACCTTATATTTGTCTTTTACAACATTGCATATAAATGATGAACAACAACAAACACACTATTGATTCCTTAAACTCCTATTCTTGTCTTTACAAACATTGCATGGTTAAATGATTAAAACAACAACAAACATACCTATTGGATGTTCTTAAACCTCATTTTGTCTTACAAACATTGGTGGTAGAAGTAAATGATGAAACAACAAACACACTTTGATTGATGTTCTAAAACTTATTCTTTTTTGTCTTACAAATTGCAGAAGTAAATGACAAGAAACAACAACAAACATACTCACACAAAATCAACTTTATTCTTTGTCTTACAAACATTGCAGAAGTAAAATGATGAAATAAATAAATAAACATACTATTGGTGTTCTAAACTTTTATTCTGTCTTGCCAAACATTGCAGAAGTAAATGATGAAACAACAAACATATCATTGGATGTTCTTAAAACTCCTGTATTCTGTTCCTGCAAAACATTATATATGCTTAAATGATAAACAACAACAAACATGCTACTATTGATGTTCTAAACTTTTATTCTTGTCTACAAACATTGTAGAAGTAAATGATGAACAACAACAACATATCAATAGATGTTCTAAAACTCCTTATTTTGTCTTACAAACATTGCGAGAAGTAAATATTTAGAACAACAACAAACATAATTTATTGGATGTTCTAAACTTACTTGAGTCTTACAAACATTGCAGGTAAGTAATGATAGAAACAACAACAAACATACTATTGATGTTCTAAAACTTATTCTGCTCGCAAACATTGCAGAAGTAAATGACAAAACAACAACAAATATACTCATATTGGATGCTCTAAAACTTCTTATTCTTGCCTTACAAACATTGCAGAAGTAAATGATGAACAACAACAACATAACTCATTATGTTCTAAAACTTCTCTTATTCTTGGTTCTACAAAACATTGCAGAGTTAAATGATGAACAAATAATAACATACCTATTGATGTTTTAAAACTCTTATTTTGTCTTACAACATTGTATGTTAAATGATGAAACAACAACAAACATACTATTGATGTTCTTAAAACTTTATTCTTGTCTTACAAACATTGTATTTAAAATTGATGAAAACAACAACGAATAATAGCACTTCATTGATGTTCTTAAAACTCCATATTTCTGTCTTACAAAACATTGTGTATAAGCTAAATGATGAAATAACAACAACACACTTCATTGATGTTCTTAAAACTTATTCGTCTTTACAACACAGAAGTAAATGATGAAACAACAACAAACATACCTATTGATGTTCTTAAACTTTATTCTTGTCTTACAACATTGCAGAAGTAAATGATGAAAACAACAACAATGATACTATTGATGCTCTTGAAACTCCTATTCTTGTCTTACAAAACATTGCAGAAGTAAATGACGAAACAACAACAACACTATTGATGTTCTGAAATTTCTTATTCTGTCTACAACATTGTGAGAAGTAAATGATGAATGTCAACAAACATACTCATTGATGTTCTTAAACTTTATTCTGTCTTACAACAAACATTGCAGAAGCAAATGATGAAACAACAATAAACATATTCGCTTGATGTTCTAAAATTTTTACCTTGTCTTACAAACATTACAGAAGTAGAAATGAAGAAAAACAACAACAAACATACCATTGATGTTTTAAACTTCTGGTTCTTGTCTAATAACATTGCAGAAGTAAACATGAAACAACAACAAAACATACTCATTGATGTTCTTAAAACTCTTATTCTTGTCTTGGCAAAATATTGGCAGAAGTAAATGATGAAACAACAAATAAACATAATTATTGATGCTCTTAAACTTATCTTTGTCTTACAAACATTGCAGAAGCAAATGACTGTAAACAACAACAAACATACTCCATTGACAAAAACTAAAACCTCCTTATTTGCTCACAAAATACTGCAGAAGAATGTGAGAAACAACAACAAACATACTATTGATGTTCTTATAAAACTTTTATTCTTGTCTTACAAACATTGGCAGAAGCAATGATGAATGAACAATAAACATACTCACTGGATGTTCTTAAACCTTACTCTGTCTTACAAACATTGCAGAAGTAAATGATGAACAACAACAAAACATACTTCATTGATGTTCTGGGAAACTCCTTATTCTTGTCTTACACACATTGCATGAGAATGATGAAAATGGAATTACAGTATACTTCATTGATGTTCTAAACTCTTATTCTTGTCTTACAAAACATTGTAGAAGTAAATGATGAAACAACAACAAACATACCATTGATGTTCTTGTAAACTTTATTCTTGTCTTACAAACATTGTAGTAAATGATGAAACAACAACATACTTCATTGATGTTCTAAACTCCTTATATTCTGTCTTACAAACATTGCAGATGAAATGATGAAACAACAACAAACATACTATTGGATGTTTTAAACTCCTTATTCTTGTCTTACAAACATTGCAAGAAGTAAATGATGAAACAATAAACAAATATACTTCATTGATGTTCTTTAAAACTTATCTTTGTCTTACAAACATTACATGAATGATGAAACAACAACAACATACTCATTGGATGTTTCAAACTTCTTATTCTGTTCCACAACATTGTATATTAAATGATGAAACAACAATAAACATACCTATTGATGTTCTTAAACTCTCATTCTTTGTCTTACAACATTGCAGAAGTAAATGGGATGAAACAACAACAAAACATACTCATTGGATGTTCTCTTTAAAACTTATTTGTCTTACAAAACATTGCAGTAAATGATGAAACAACAAACATATCATTGGATGTTCTTAAAACTCCTTATTCTTGTCTTACAAACATTGCAGAAGTAAATGATGAAACAACAACAAACATACTATTGATGTTCTTAAAACTCCTTTATTTTGTCTACAAACATTGGGTAGAAGTAAATGATGAAACAAACAACAAACATACTACTGATGTCTTAAACTCTTATTCTTGTCTTACAAATATTGCAGTATAAATGACAAAAACAATAATAAACATACCATTGATGTTCTTAAAACTTATTCTTGTCTTACAAACATTGCAGAAGAAATGATGAAACAACAACAACACATCTATTGATGTTCTTAAAACTCCTTATTCTTGTCTTGCCAAACATTGCAGAAGTAAATGATTTAAAACAACAAACATACTACATTGATGTTCTTTAAAACTTCTTATTCTGTCTTACAAACATTGCGTTATTAAATGATGAAACAACAACAACATACCATTGGATGTTTTAAAACTCTTATTCTTGTCTTTTACAAACATTGCAGAAGTAAAATGATGAAACAACAAATAAAATATATAGTCATTGATGTTCTGAAAATTCTCTTATTCTGTCTTACAACATTGGTAGAAGTAATGATGAAATAACAACAAACATTGAATTATTGATGCTCTAAACTTTATTCTTGTCTTACAAACATTAGTAGTTAAATGATGAAACAACAACAAAACACACTCATTGATGTCTAAAACTTTATTTTGTCTACAACATTGCAGAAGTAAATGATGAAACAACAACAAACATAATTATTGATGTTCTAAAACTTCTTATTTCGTCTTACAAACACTGCAGAAAAGTAAAATGATGAAACAAACAACAAACATACTACTGATGTTCTGAAACTTTGTTCTGTCTTATAAAACATTGCAGATAACGATGAAACAACAACAAACATACTATTGATGTTCTAAAACCTTTATCTTTGTCTTACAAATATTGCAGTGAAGTAAATGATGAAACAACAACAAACACAATTCATTGATGTTCTTAAACTCTTTGTTTGTCTACAAATACAGTAGAAGTGCAAATGATGAAACAACAACAAACATACTATTGATGTCTTCAAACTTATTCTTGTCTACAACATTGGTAGAAGTAAATGATGAAACAACAACATACTCATTGATGTTCTAAAAACTCCTTATTCTTGTCTTGGCCAAACATTGCAGAAGTAAAATGATGAACAACAACAATATACTCATTATGTTCTTAAAACTTATTCTTGAGTTCTTTACAAACATTAAGAAGTAAATGATGAAACAAATGTGTTATACTACTGATGTTCTAAAACCTTATTCTTGTCTTACAAACATTGCAGAAGAAAGGATGAAACAACAACAAACATACTATTGATGTCTCTAAAACTTCTCTTATTCTTGTCTTACAAAACATTGTAGAAGTATAAATGATGAATAAACAAACATACTCAATGATGTTCTTAAAACTCATTTTAGTCTTACAAACATTGCAGAAGTAAATGATGAAACAACAACACACTATTGATAAAATTTAAACTTATTTGTCTTACAAACATTATATAGTTAAATGATGGTAAACAACTAAGCAAAACATATTTTATTGATGTTCTAAACTTCTTATTTTGTCTACAAACATTGGTAGAAGTGGAATGATGAAACAAATAACAACATACTTATTGGATGTTCTAAACTTTATTCTTGTCTTACAAACATTGCATAGTAAATGATGAACAACAACAACATATCATTGATGTTCTTAAACTCCCATTCTTTGTTCATAAAACATTGCAGAAGTGCAATGACAAGAAAAGATCAGTCATCAATACACTTATTGATGTTCTTAAACTTTCTTATTCTTTGTCTACAAACATTGGTAAGAAGTGAAATGATGAAACAACAACAAACATATATCTATTGATGTTCTAAAACCTGTATTCTTTGTCTTACAAACATTGGGCAGAAGTAATGATGAAACAACAACAACATACTATTGATGCTTCAAACTTTTATTCTTTTGCTCCACAAATATTGCAGAAGTAAAATGATGAAACAACAACAAACATACTCATTGGATGTTCTTAAAACTTATTCTTTGTCTTATGTTATTGGCAGAAGTAAACGATGAAACAACAAACATACCTACGATGTTCTTAAACTTCTTATTCTTGTCTTGCAACATTGCAGAAGTAAACATGAAACAACAACAAACACACTATTGATGTTAGTTTAAATTTCATTTTGTCTTACAAAACATCACAGATAAATGATTTAAACAACAATATACTCATTGATGTTCTTAAACTTATTCTTGTTTTACAACATTGGCAGAAGTAAATGATGAAACAACAAATAAAATATACCATTGATGTTCTTAAAATTTCTTACTTTGCCCATAAACATTGTAGAAGTAAATGATGAAACAACAAACACACTATTGATAAAATTTAAAACTCTTATTCTGTTCACAAACATTGCAGAAGTAAATGACAGAATCAACAACAACATACTATTGATGTGTTCTAAACTTTACTTGTCTTACAAACATTGGCAGAAGTAAATTATGAAACAACAACAAACATACTATTGATGTTCTTAAAACTTATTCTGTCTACAAACATTGGTAGAAGTAATGATAATAATAACAAATATTACTTTATTGATGTTTTAAAACTTATTCTTGTTCTTACACATTGCAGAAGTAAATGATGAAAACAACAACAAACACTCACTGGATGTTTTAAATTTTATTCTTGCTCAAACATTGCAGAAGAATGATGAACAAACAACAAATAAACATACTATTGGGATGTTCTTAAAACTTATTCTGTTCTTATGACAAACATTGCAGAAGTGAAATGATGAACAACAACAAACATACTCTATTGATGTTAAATTTTAAACCTATTCTGTCTTACAAACATTGCAGAAGTGAACATGAAACAACAACAACACTCATTGGATGTTCTAAAACTCCTTATTCTTATGTCTTACAAAATACTGCAGAAGTAATAATAAACAACTACAAACATAATTCATTGATGTTCTTAAAACTCTGTCTTTAAGCTCCACAAACATTGGTAGAAGTAAATGATGAAACAACAATAAATACACCTTATTGATGTTCTTAAAACTTTACCTGTCTATGTAAACACTAGAAGTAAATGATGAAACAACAAACATACTCATTGAGGTTCTAAAACTCTGTCTGTCTTACAACATTGCAGAAGCAATGATGAAACAACAACAAACATACTCACAGAAAAATTGAAACTTATTCTTGTCTTACACACATTGAAGAATAAATGATGAAACAACAAATAAACACACCTTACTGGTGTTCTTAAAACTTCTTATTCTGTCTAAGTGAACATTGCAGAAGTAAATGATGAAATAACATACTATTGATGTTCTAAAACTTATTCTTGTCTTACAAACATTGTAGTAGTTTTTTGTACGATGAAACAACAAATGTAAATATACTATTGATGTCTAAACTCCTTTATTTTTGTCTTACAAACATTGCAGAAGTAAATAGATGAAACAAATAAATAAACATACTCATTGAGATGTTTTAAAACTTCATTCTGTCTTGCCAAACATTGCAGAAGTAAAATGATGAAACAACAACATACTCATTGATGTTCTAAAACTCCTATTCTTGTCTACAACATTGCAGAAGTAAATGATGAAACAACAACAAACATACTATTGGATGTTCTTGAAACTTATATTCTTTTTTTGTCTTACAAACATTGGCAGAAGTAAATGATGAACAACAACAACATACCATTGATGTTCTTAAAATCCTCTTATTCTTGTCTTACAAATATTGGCAGAAGTAAATGATGAAACAACAAATAAACATACTATTGATGTTCTTAAAACTTGCTCTGTCTTACAAACATTGTATATAAATGATGAAAACAACAATAAACATACCTACTGCTGGGATGTTCTTAAAACTTATTCGTCTTACAAACATTGCATAAGTAAATGATGAAACAACAACAAACATACCTACGTTGACAATACCTAAAACTCTCCTATTCTTGTCTTACAAACATTGCAGAAGTAAATGATGAAACAACAACAAAACATACTCATTGATGTTTCAAACTCCTATTCTTGTTCTACAAAATATTGTAGCAATGATGAAATATCAAAACAACATATCTTCACAGATGTCTCTAAACTTTTATTCTTGTCTTACAAACATTGTATAGTTAAATGATGAACAACAATAAACATAATTATTGATGTTCTCAAAACTTCTTATTCTTTGTCTTACAAAACATTATAGAAGTAAATGATGTTAAACAACAAACACACCTATTGATGTTCTAACTCTTATCTTGTCTTTCCATAAACATTAAGAATGATAAACAACAACAAACATACTCATTGATGTTCTTAAACTTCATTCTTTTTGTCTTACAAACATTGCAGTAGGCTGAACACGAAACAACTACAAACATATCATTGATGTTTTAAACTTTTATTTTGTCTTACAAACATTGCAGAAGTAAATGATGAACAACAACAAATATACACTCATTGATGTTCTTGAAAACTCCTTATTCTTGTCTACAAAATATTTAGTAGAAGAAATGATTTAAACAACAACAAACATAACTATTGATTAAAACTAGTCCTTATTCTGTCTACAAACATTGGTAGAAGTAATGATGGAAACAACAACAAACATAATTATTAGATGTTCTAAAACTCCTTATTCTTTGTCTTTACAAAGATTGGTAGAAGTAAATGACAAACAAACAACAAACATATCATTGGTGTTTTAAACTTATTCTATTCCAAGGAACATTGCAGAAGTAATGATGAAAACAAACAAAATATACTATTGATGTCTAAAACTTCATTCTTTGTCTACAAACATTGCATAAGTAAATGATGAAACAACAAACATACTATTGATACTTAAAACTCCTATTCTGTCTTACAAACATTGCAGAAGTGAAATTATGAAACAATAACAAACATACTCATTGATGTTCTAAACTCTTATTCTGTCTTACAAAACATTGTGGGGAAGTAAATGATGAAACAACAAACATACTTATTGATTGTTCTAAACTTCTTATTTCTTGGTTCGCAACATTGGTAGTTTAAATGATGGTCATAACAAACATACTTCATTGATGTTCTTAAGGTCTCTTATTCTTATTCTATATAAATATTATAAGAAGTAAATGATGAACAATAATAAACACACTCATTGATGTTTTAAATTCTTATTCTGTTCTACAAATATTGTATAGAAGTGAAATGATAAACAACAACAAACATACTCATTGATGTTCTGCATCCTTATTTTGTCTACAAAATATTGCAGAAGTGCAATGAGGAACAACAACAAACATACCTATTGATGTTCTTAAAACCTATTCTTGTCTACAAACACTATTGCAGAAGTAAATGATAAAGAATAAACAAACACAATTTGCTGATGTTCTTGGAAAACTCTTATTCTTGTCTACAAACATTGCAGAAGTAAATGATGAACAACAACAAATATACCATTGATGTTCAAACTCTTATTTGTCTTGCCAAACATTGTATAGTTAAATGATGAAACAACAATAAACACACTATTGATGTTCTAAAACTCTCTATTCTTTGTTCATACAAAATATTATAGAAAAGAAATGAGAAACAACAATAAACATACTACTGATGTCTAAAACTTTTATTCTTTTTGTCTTACAAACATTACAGAAGTAAATACATGAACAACAACAAACATAATCTATTGATGTTCTAAAACTCCTTATTTTTGTCTTACAACATTGCAAAGTAAACGATGAAAATTAATTGCCAAACATACTTTACTGATATCTTAAACTTATTCTGGTCTATAAACATTGTAGAAGTGCAAATGACAAAACAACGAGAAAGAATAGTGCAAAGGAATACGTTTTTGTACGGTAGCGGGTTTCAGTCATTTTTGCTGGTAAAGGATACAAATTTTCTGAAAAATCATGGTTTTGGGTAGGTTATATTTTAATTTATAACGAATATACACAATATCTTACTTTTGAAAAAACCCCAATGGCTATTAATGAATGAGCACTGAGCCAGTACTGCATATCTTTAACCAAATACTGGAACAATATATTTAGATTAATGCCAGCATTAGAGTAATGTTTGAGTGGAAAAGGATCATGGATGGGGATCACCACAGCATGTACTAATAAATTTTCATACACTAAGAGACATGTATAGTGCCTGCAAACCAACCACAGCATTGAATGAATATCAGTAAATGTCGAGGATTTGTGGTAGAAAATGTTTTTCAAGAAAACTAAATCACTATGCTGAAAACAATATTGAACAGCCTGGCATACATGTTGGTTTAAACAGAATAGGGGCGGTATTTTAGTTGTTTAGGCATGTTTCCAAATAGACATACTCTTAAATTTTTCTGAAAACAGAAATTATATGCAATATGATGAATAAATGAATCTTTCTTCCTGTTTGATCAGAAATATTGTTCACATTCAATGTCATCTCGCTGTATAAAAATTCCACAAATGCAGCCAGAGATCTGTGCAGGTTTTTTTTCCAAAGGTTACTCACAAGAACCAAATGGTTTGGCCTGAATTTATAATACTGGCAGTTTTGAAGTATGTGCTCCGTCAGTCAACATGGCTGAATCTGCCACCCTAATTTGTGTGACATGGAATTACTGTTCTAACTGTCTGTTCTAGGGCAGAGGACAAATTTGTTTTGCTAGCTGCAGCATGCATCTGTGTTGCCTGGCCTGCAAAGGGCGGAAGAAAGATATGTCATCAACCACACGGCATGTCAAGAGGCGACTATGCAGAGGTTCAGGAAAGCACCAGTAAATAAGCCTGCAGAAACGGATGTGTTGGTTTACTGGTATTTACAATTGACAATGTATCGCTCTTAGGCTCAGATCCACAAATTCAGAGTGAGCACATGTGGTCGATATGAAGTGTTTGGAAAAGAAGAAGAATACACGAGCCAACATAGATTATGCAGACAATATTTACAGCCAAACGAAAGGAAGATATTTGGTAGCATTACTGGACATACTGGCTTAGAAAAGATTTTAGAAAGCTTATGTCTATTTCAGCATGCCTAGACAACTTGGAAAATATCACTTATATTTTGCTCAACCTGAATTATGACGAAGGTCTGCAAGTTCAAAGATGGTTTCAAAATATCATTTTCGCTTATGATCTTTTCAATATTAAAGAAAACTAATACGACAGAGTGATGAAGCATCTATTAGCGTAGAAAAAGCTGGGAATATCAAGCAGAAACTAGTCACGACAGATATTTAGCATTCTAAAGAAGGAATCGGTTCAGAAAACACATATCAGAAGTAAGGACATTTCTGTTTCTTTCTTTGCGTTCGTTCACGACCAATTTTAATCACTGTGATGTTTGATTCGCTAAGAACGTATACGTTTACACATTGGTTTGGTAGGCTACCAACCACAAACTTCTACACGTTTAGGACATGCGCATCCGATTCAGCTAAACCTAGGTCGTCTCTACGACATGGCAGGTAACAGGTTCTATTCTTTACACCCTGAAATTTGGCCCTGCAACCACCTGGTGTAAAGTGGGTACAACATCAATACTTTGAACTTCATCAAGAAACAACAACTGAAATGGTTCACATTACATAGCAGATTACAAACAGACAGGTTGGCTTCAAAGAGTGAATGTTACTTTGATAATAAAGCAAAAGACCGTCCCTGTGAAAGGTGACCCCAGAGACAATAGAGAGACGACGAAAACGCCATTATGAAGCACACAAAAATGCTCCAGATACCTTTCATCCTGAAGCCGTGAGACAAACAAGAAAGAAGAAAAGAAAGATTTTTACTCTTTTCTCAGCTTTGACTAAAATGAAATCTCATACAACTGATCATTAAAAACAACAGTATATAAAATAAGAAACAAAATACACAGAATGAAAAGAATCAATTGAGAGGCGTACAGCAACTATTTTCGATTATAAAAGTACAACAAATTGGGTTTAAATTAGCTACTTATTTAATTGATTGCAAGGCTGCTAATTGAATATTCGAGTTCTTCCATTTACCTTGAGTGCTGTTGGTAGGCAGCACAAATGGTCATCACCGCATGGCCGCAACATTATATTCAAAGGTAGCGGCTTGAAAATCTTCGACCGGCAATTCAATCAGGTCACCATGTCCCGCTGGAACGCGGAGTTAGGCTCCTGGGATCCACTTCCACTTAAAACCATGTTGTTAAAAGAACGCTGATCGAAAAAGTGGGAGACGGTATGGGTAAGGGTGTGACTGATTGATTGATAAAGGACCATCATCATTGCACTCGGTTAACAGCCATGTGTCTCCCTCCGACTTCTTCTCTCGCCTTGAAGATTTCCAGTGGCATTGCACAACCAATGAGCACCGACCGATTTTTTCTTATTCGCGAAGATTTCAGTGGCAGGCACGAATTCCGCAACACCGGCGAGGATCTCGATATAATTTAGAAGATAGTGAAAATAATCGGTGATAAAAAAAATTCATTTTGTTGGTGAATTTTTAAACAGACAGCGGTTTACAGCCTACCATCTATTCTTTTATTTTATACCAATACTCCTTTATCACTGTTATACGTCACATAGGGTCAGGGGCACTTTTCACACCGCCTCTATCATCTCAAGTAACTGCTCAATCTCCTTCCATGGAACTGAGACTGATATTTCTGCCTCCTCAGCAAACTGTTTCAGGTCTCCCAGGTCGACCCTTTTCGGAAACTTCTTTGCATCCCACCAATGCCTGATATTCGCGATCATTTCTCCTCAAGGTAGCCCAACATGCCTTCATCTTCTATATCAAAGAAACACAGTGGTTGATCAGAGATGCTCTGACTTCATCACTTCTTTTTCTGAATTCGTCTCCATTTTAATATGGAAGCAAGGGATGAACCAGAGGACATGTCTGGTCAACCACTAGCGACAACTGGTACATGAAGCAAAGAGAAGATTTTAATTACCATATTTCATTTTGGAAAATGACCAAACACATAGAAAGCAAGTTAAATGTATCTGAAAAAGATGTGTCTTCGAAAAATAATGAACGAACTGAGAGAAGTGATGAAACTGTGAAAGAAATGCCTGTCAACCACTAGTAAATAACTGTTATAAGAAGACGAAGATGTGAGATATGTTGGAGACACTGAGAAGAAATGATCAAAGAATACGCAGGCATCGTGGGACGCAAAGGTTCAAGAAAGAGAGACGATATAAGTGACAATTTTAACGAACTTGCTGAGAGAGCAAGAAATATCGGCCTAAGTTCTATGGAGAAGTTTCATGTTGCACAGAAGCAGAGCGGCATGGAGATATTGTTTGCTGTCCTTATGCAACGCATATCTACGTGAGAATTATTATATGTTCATTTACTGGATCAACTGAACACAGGATTCATTGTTTATCGTCTCTTGTCCTAATAGGACTGCAAAACTTGATCTCATCTCACAGACTGTCATCTCTGGTCCAAATTATTTGACGCGGGAAACGAACTATAAACGTTTGGAACAAGAGGCCAGCACCATACTTCTAAAAGATGACCTTAGATTGCTAAATAATACTTTAGCATTACTGGAGTCGCGCTTATCTATATTCTTAGTTTAGCATTGCTGGCAGAGTTGCCATCTTGTTACTCCTTGCGTAGCATTGCTGTAGAGTTGTGCTTTATCTATATCCTCAGCAGTATTGCTGCAGAGCTGTGTTTACTGTAATCCCCTGTATAGCACTACGCAGAGTTGTGCTTTATCTATATCCCCTGTATAGCATTGCTGTGAGTTAGTGATATATCAATATCCTTGTTGTCGTAGTTAGCATAGCTGATGTGACAGGTGCGTGGATCATACTGCTGCCAATCTGTCGCTTTCACATGGGTTAACACAGTTTCAGCTTTGGTGCACAAGTCAACTGCTGCATAGTTAGTGATAACATGCTACAGTATACCCAGATGTGGTAAATTTCAAGGGAGTGTTTTTCTGTTTATGAAATACTGAGCTAACCATCTGCTTACAATTTATGTACTGTTGGAATAATATGCATACATTTAGCCGAAATTAAGATGCACGCCCGCAGTGGGGATCCGTGTCTGCAAGGAAGCAGCACAGCACAACTGCGACTACAATGCATGTCGTAAAAGACGACTGATGTGGTTCTAGGATGCTACACCTAGTCACAAAAAGGCAGAAATTGTGTTAATAATTATATATGCGTTCGATACAACTCTTACAATCGCTCTTAGTTCAGATCACATTACAGATCACACAGAGTGCACACAAGTGATCGACATGTAACTACCCGCCAGGGGTAAAGATGTGTATGTCCGACATATTCGACGCTCAATGTGAATACACTGGTCAATGTTTTCGCCGAAAACCTGGCTAGATGACAAGATGGGTTAACTGGCTGATAAGAACGCATGTCAAACACCACTGACATATTAACAAAATTGCGATATGCATGTCTGACTGATCAGGCGGATCATGAGTGGCTACGCGAAAGAGACTCTGTTCAATCCTGAACGACTAATGAGTCTTTTCATGTCGATGGCATAAAGAAAATCACAACATGTACAGTTTCATGTCGACGCTTCAGTCTTGCGACCATTAAATTCGTTAGACATGTCATCCTTTTGCACCACCAGCCTAAAAGTGGTAATATAAAAGTAGTAATAATGGTGTATGGCTTTAAATGATATGTTACAATGACATATAAACTTCGATGGTATTTAAATGATATTTACAATGACATAAAATCTCTTCGATATATTTTTAAATGATATAAACAAATCAATATAAACTTGATATATTTTTAAATGATATGTCAAGAACACATATAAACTGACATATTTTTAAACATATGTTACAATGACAACTATATTTTTTAAACTATGTTATAAATGACATATAAACCGATATATATTTTAAATGATATGTTACAATGACATATACACTGATATATATTTTTTTCCCTTCTCCAGAAGCACTTGGCTTTCTTGTTTTCTGCTCGGCAGCCATGGACATCGTAACCTCTAGGTTCATGCCACGAACACCGTTAACTGGAGAACCTGTGGCTTTTTTCTGCCAAGCCCATGACCAACTGGCACTCACAGAGGATTGTCACCCGTCGTCCAACCCGCTTCGAACACGCTGGGCAGGCGGGCCTGGATATAAACTTCGATAAAAACTTGCTATATAATCTTTCTTAAAGCTATTTTAAAAATAGTTTATTGTTATGTTCAAGTATTTAAAGTATTGTAAAAATGTGAAAGAAAGTCATAACTTTCTTGGTTCTAAAACATGATTGTTCTGGTCAGATTTTACAGCTCAGTGCGCATGCCATTCTTTTGAGAATCACGTGACTAAATCTGACAATAGGATGACCCATCTCCAGTTTTCAAGTTTCCTGATATCTGATCTCGATTCCCCCCTGTCTTTGGTTGTAGAAATATGTCTCCATTCTTCTCTGGCTTCTTCTTCTACTCAGATATTCTGAGAAGTTTTACAGAAGTCTTTGTGTTCCCTTTTCCTCCTCTTTCAGCATCTCTGGACAGATCCAGTCTCTTATTTGGTGATCTTTGTTTACATATGGAGCCTGACTTCAAGTAGTAGCATATCGCTTTCACTACAACCCGCCTGAAAATAGCTGTTTACATATGTAGCCTGACTTCCAGTAGTAGCATATCGCTTTCACTACAACCCGCCTGAAAATAGCTGTTTACATATGTAGCCTGACTTCCAGTAGTAGCATATCGCTTTCACTACAACCTGCCTGAAAATTCTCTGTCTCTAGTAAGTTCTCTCGCTTCCTCCAGCGCCATGTTCAATACTTCTTTGATTTCCTACTGCCACCTTCGTCTTGGTTGTCCCCTGCCTCGTACTCCAGGAACCACGCCTTCCATTACCGTTCTCTCCAAACCACTGTGACGATTAATGTGGCCAAAATATTTCATCTTTCAGGACATGATGTTATTTATGAGCAAATACTCCTTGATATGAGAGCCGCTGTAGCGCAGTTGTTAGTGAACTCGCTTGGCAAGGCTGGTGGTCTGGGTTCAGCTCCCGCAATGTGCTGGAATTTTCCCAACCACGACGGCTCAGGTCGACCCAGCCTCAAATGGGTACCAGACATGCTCTGGGAAGTAAGGCGGCCGGCGTGATGCTGACCACATCACCCATTGTGTGCCGACGGTCAATGAAAATACAGGCCTAACACTGTATTGACCTATATACCACAAGGTATGAAAGGGTTCCTTTTACTCCTTGATATGCAGGTCTTGTAGGATGTCTTCGTGTTTTCTATTCTCTGTCCAGTATGTTCTAAGAACCTTTTGTTTCAAAAGCTTCAATTTTGTTATTTGGAACCTGTGTAACTTTAAAAACTTGTGTTTCTAAAATTGAATGAAGAATTATATTCAAACTCCACTTTCTCACACGCACATTCAAACTCCACTTTCTCACACGCACATTCAAACTCCACTTTCTCACACGCACATTCAAACTCCACTATCTCACACGCACATTCAAACTCCACTATCTCACACGCACATTGGTACGTTAAAGATAATTAGCCTCATTTTCAAATGTTTTCTCTGTCGTTCTACTTTCTCTCTCTCTGCTTGGTTGTCAGAATTCCATATTAGGTTATTAACCGGACGTTTGAAAAAATAGACTGCATTTCTAATTAATCTATTTCTAATAATGTACATTAATTTTGTGCCATGTTCTATTTCATCTTGAACTTCTGCTACCAGCTTCTCCTTGTATGTACATTTATCTGTTCTTATTTTATTTTGAACATCTCTTCTATTGTGGACATTCTGTATATAATCTTTCAATCTTTCTGATATTCATACGTTTCTTGAATTCTTTCCACTGAGAGGCGTATGTGGATCTACTGTGCATACGGGTGTTTGCGACAATGAGAGAGCGGACAGGCTTACATCAACGACACAATTGTTAGGGAGTTGAAGATAGATAAAGGGGGGATGTTCTTCCGTCTCTTCTTTTCGCGACTGTCTGTTGGATGAAGACACTAAAATACATGTTGAATCGATCCAGCGATTTAAGCAGTTTGGAGTTACCCGTTGACAAGTAGAACTGTATGCCTGAGGGGCAGAGTGAGAAGTGTGTTTAATCAGCGAGCCACGGGAACCATTAGTATGCATACTTTTCGATATTTGTTGGGGGAGACTGAGCACCTATTGATCTGCCCAGAGTGCAATGGTGTCAGTTTAGTAACCAATTCCACTGTGCAATTTTCTTCTAAAATATCTTGAAAATCCATTCTCTCTTCTCTGATCTTTTATATCCTCTTATCTATCAGAGATCAAGACACATGTCAAACGAATATACAAAGACTTGTGGAGGCAGCAAACCTACAGCAAACACGCACAAGATCCCATCAGCAGACTAAACAGAAAACAGCACACAACAATATTTCGCCTCACAGCAGGACATTGCAGGCTCAACCATCACATGCGCAAAATAAAGACTGCTCATATTCACCAGTGTGTATGTCAGACTGAAACACAGACTCCAGAGCACATCCTGCAGTGCTGCCCATCATACATACTTCAACGAAATGGAACATAACCTCATGAACAAAGCTTACAATGCAAACTATGGGAAACTTATGAGGAACTTCAACTGACATGCATCTTCATAGAGACAACCCATCTCATGGTTTAGACGAGCGTAGGAAGCCGATCGCAAAGGAGAATAAGATATCCAATTATTCTCTCTCCAGATCTCAAACATAGAGAATGTAAGCAACTTTTCAATCCATTTTATCATAGCCAACTCGTTCAATCACCTCAATGGAATTTAATTATTTATTTATATTTCTCGCCTCTCTCAGTAAGGTTTACCTAAGGCGTCCTTTTTTTGTTGAACCTTTTGCCTCTTTCTTCAAAGCCTTCTTTCTGATTCTTTGATCATTTCTTCTCATAGTATGCCAAACATATCTTCATCTTTCTTTCTTATAACAGTTGTTACTAGTGGTTGACCAGACATTTCATTGATTTCATCACTTCTTCCTGAATTCAATTCATGTTATGCCATTATTGTTTCGCAGGCATCTTTTTTTAAAATATGCATTCAACTTGCTTTCTATATCTTTAGTCATTTTTCAACTCTCTCGCTAGCATTTTTTAGGATTGATACAACATTAGCATTGAAAAATTTGAATTACTCATTGGCTTATTGCATTTTCGAGGAAACAGAAGCTGTATGAAACTTCTTCTTCTTTCTTCTTTTTACGTTCGTTCTTTACCACCAATTTTAATCACTCTTTCTGATATGTTTGATCTTTGCCAAGAACGTGTATACGTTGCACATTGGTTTGGTAGGCCCCTAAACGCACAGACTTCTACATATTTAGGACATGTGCATCCGATTTCAGCCAAACTCTACGAAACAGAAGCAGACCTTCATTCATGAACGCCACTGATCTCCTGATATAAGTTTATTCTCTGAAAGAAGGAAAGATAGAGGAAAGAAACCTGGAAAATAGCCAACCAAGTATGTTTTACCGTAATGCAAGCACCTCACTAGAATGCTACATGAAATTAAAAGAAAAAACCCCTGATATTTATAACACGATAGCTGTATGTTGGGTTGGTTCCAAATACAGATAACTTTAACCATGCAAAATCTTTGTAAGACGGACGTGGCCAGGTGTGCAAACAGGTGAAGGCGAGCTCTTGTTACGCTCCCCGGAACGGGTAGAGAGGATGCGGGAGGAGAACAGAAGGTGAAATAGGAGAAACAACCGTGGAGGAGGAGGGGGGAAAACGGTGTATTAGTGGAGAGAAAACATGGCCACGGCAAGATTTGCATAGCACAACACCTGTACGGTTTGTCTTTTTTTTGTATTAGTTGACATTTCGTCCCGAGTTCCTGAAACTTTATGGCTAACAGAGGTGTGTGCTACAATGCGCATCATCCCATATCTATCGTTGAAATATGGGTTTGCTATATCGTGGTCTCCGATATGTTACCGGGAGACCACGGCTATACTTACATGAGATAAACGGAACATGTCCGCATGAATGGAGCAGACGTTATAGGGAAATTTCTTCGTCTTGGAACGCTTCATATCGGCCCACTTGTTAAACCACTCTTTGTGATTTGTATGTGATCTGAGCCTAAGAGCGAGTGTACGTTTTACCAGTTATACACCCACAGTTAGGTCAGCACATCCGATTTCTACTAGGTTTTTTTTTTACTAGGGTAGCTTCCAGAAAACTGGCTAGTGCTACAAATAAGAAAGAGAAAATTGAGATATTTTGGGCATATAAAAAGACATGAAGAGTTGGAGAAGACCATCATGGAAGGAGGTATACGGCAAAGAGAAGAAGAGGAAGACCCGGAGAAGATGGATTCAGGATGTAACTGATGGTTTGAACATGACGGCCGCAGAGGCAGGACATCTGGCCTATGAGAGAGAAATTCCGGAGGACTGTTGGGGTGGCAAAGTTCTGCTCAGGACAATCTATTTGATAATAATAAAGCTTCCTATGCCCCTACCTCATTCGCCTCTTACGACATGCCTTGTATTGTCGCAGTATCACTACTATTTGCTCACAGACAACACAAGGGCGTTATGAGGAACTTTCTAGAACAGAAGATGAATTTGTACAGATGGATAACTAAGATATTATAAACATAAAAATCCCAATTTGAAGTACTACATCTGAAGTTATACTGTAGCATGATATCAGTGATCTGATTGCTCATATGGATAACGTCAGAGCTGACTCATGTCAAATGCATCCTGTAATATCGAGTGTGAGTGTGCGTCTGTAGCTTAAGTGGTAGTAAGCTCGATCCCAATCCAAGAGTACTTGGTTCAAACTCCGCGGCAGACACTTTGGAAGCAAATTTGTTTCCGTCCATTTTGCGAGCCGTAAAATAGACCTCACCGTTCAGAAAGCAATTGCAAACTACTGAACGTATAAGTGGTGCCTAGAAATCAACCACTCGTTTACTATGGTTGATGGCTATGACCTGTAAAAAGGGTGTGCCACGATTGTCATTTCATTCAATATCGAGTGTGCCTCAATAGAGATGAGTAATCAAACAAGTTGAAGAAGGTGATCACAAGCCTATCATCTTTGCAATAAAAGTCGCAGCACTGAGAAACAGCCGGAAAATATTAGTGGCTAAAACTACAACAATGAAAACTGGAAATCCTATCTTAACTTCTCATAGGAAACAATAAATATAAACTTATTTGTAACAACACATGAGAGAGAATTTGTAACAACACATGGGAGAGAATCTGTAGCAACACATGGGAGATAATCTGTAACAACACATGGGAGAGAATCTGTAACAACATATGGGAGAGAAAGTACACTTTGTAACAACACATCAGAGAGAAAGTACACTTTGTAACAACACATGGGAGAGAAAGTACACTTTGTAACAACACATGGGAGAGAAAATACACTTTGTAACAACACATGGGAGAGAAAGTACAATTTGTAACAACACATGGGAGAGAAAGTACACTTTGTAACAACACATGTGAGAGAAAGTACACTTTGTAACAACACATGGGAGAGAAAGTACACTTTGTAACAACACATGTGAGAGAAAGTACACTTTGTAACAACACATGGGAGAGAAAGTACACTTTGTAACAACACATGGGAGAGAAAATACACTTTGTAACAACACATTGGAGAGAAAGTACAATTTGTAACAACACATGGGAGAGAAAGTACACTTTGTAACAACACATGGGAGAGAAAGTACACTTTGTAACAACACATCAGAGAGAAAATACACTTTGTAACAACACATGTGAGAGAAAGTACACTTTGTAACAACACATCAGAGGGGACTGCCTAGAGTAGTTGATAGTAGCTCGGCCTGCTAGCTGTGAGATGCCTCATAGCTCGGGTTCGAACCTACTGTCCGGCATTTGTTCGAGTCCCTGGTCTTACTCAGGACGATAACGTGAGTACCTCTGAAGTCGGAGAAAATCTGCCTGTATGGCGAGGGAATACTAATTACGAGTACATTGAGCACACGGCTGCCAGTGTAAAATAATTTACAATGTGCACGCTGCTGCCATTGTAAGAAATTGGAAGAAAACGGATTTTCACGCAAAATTCAGTTTCAGAGATGAAACTTCGTCTGAGTTGAAAGCGGACGAAAGAAAAAAAGAAAAAAAAAAACATCAGAGAGAAAGTACACTTTGTAACAACACATGGGAGAGAAAATACACTTTGTAACAACACATGGGAGAGAAAGTACACTTTGTAACAACACATGGGAGAGAAAGTACACTTTGTAACAACACATGGGAGAGAAAGTACACTTAACATTTACATAACATTACTGTGATTGTCGACAATTTATCGTTTCATGACTGGTGTTGCCTGGTTCAGGAATAAAAAAATAATGACATGTCAAAATGTAATTATGAGATTAGACGCTAAATAACAGAGTAAGCTTGAAACTAAGCTCATTCGTTAAGCAGCCCTAACCCTCTAACACAGAGCCAACAGCCTACGGCAAGAGAAGGGCAGATCAGTTTTGACCTCAGTAAAGACACAGCAGTGACACCTTAGTTAAGTCTTGGGATTGACTTTAATGTTCAGAAAAACAAATACGAAAAGATGTATAATTTAACGGAGATTAGCTAATTACCCTTCCACCTCTTTTGTCTAGATGTTAATGTAGCTGATGACTAGTAATCAACGGAGATTAGCTAATTACCCTTCCACCTCTTTTGTCTAGATGTTAATGTAGCTGATGACTAGTAATCAACGGAGATTAGCTAATTACCCTTTCACCTCTTTTGTCTAGATGTTTATGTAGCTGATGACTAGTAATCAACGGAGATTAGCTAATTACTCTTTCACCTCTTTTGTCTAGATGTTTATGTAGCTGATGACTAGTAATCAACGGAGATTAGCTAGATGTTTATGTAGCTGATGACTAGTAATCAACGGAGATTAGCTAATTACCCTTTCACCTCTTTTGTCTATATATTTATGTAGCTGATGACTTGTAATCATTTATAGGACGGTGTTTTGTTTATAAGTTTTCTAATTTTTATTCAGTGAACGTGCATCAACTTTATTTCGTGTTGCATACATTCTATACAGCTACGAATACTTGGACTCAATGGTCAACAATAACGGTGACTGCTCCAAAGAGATCTCAAGAAGATTGGTAATAGGAGCCAGGAAGTTAGACACTATGAAGAACATGTGGCAAAGCACCAGCAAAATATTAAATTAAAAATATTGAGAACATGCATTTTTCCGGTGGCTACTTATGGTTGTGAATCATGGACCATTATACAAACAACAAGAACAAAAATCCAGTTCTTCGAAATTAAATGCTACAGAAAGATCCAATGAATACCATGGACAGAAAAAGGAAGAACACTGATGTCCTGAAAGAACTAAATGTTAAAGACAATTGGCTGATAAACAATATAACATGCAGAAACATTAGATTCTTTGACTACATCACGCGTCACGATGGCCTGGAGAGAACAATATTAGAGGGCGTGGTCTCAGAAAGCAGAGGCAGACCAAGAAGAAGATGGCTACAAGATATTAAAGAAACCATGAAAACAATACTATGAAATCTTTGAAATGCGATTTTATAAACTTATAATGGAAAATACATTAGAGTCGTGTTTGCCAAATGTAGAAATAGTCTTACGAATTTACTTGTCTTTAATGATTACTAACTGAGCAGAGAAAGTTCTTTTTCGACAATAAAGCGTATAAAAAGTGAGTTAAGGAACATGATGGGACAAGATCGTCTAAATAACCTCACCTTAATGAACTTTGAATATAGTTTACTTAGAGAAATTGATTTGTCTAGTGTTATCTCTAAATTTACTCACATTAAATCGAAATAAGTTTGTAAAAGCTGTGTTTTATTATTTATTATCTTACAAAACCTAGGGCCCCGTGCTAAAATTTGCTACAGGCCCCGCGCTGGCGTAATTCGGCACTGCCGGGTCTTCCCCTTCTTCTCTTTACCGGTATGCCTCCTTCCATGTTGGTCTTCTCTAGCCATTCATGTCTTTTTATACTTCTTCTCTTTACCGGTATACCTCTTTCCATGATGGTCTTCTCCAGCCATTCATGTCTTTTTATACTTCTTCTCTTTACCGGTATGTCTCCTTCCATGATGGTCTTCTCTAGCCATTCATGTCTTTTTATACTTCTTCTCTCTACCGGTATACCTCTTTCCATGATGGTCTTCTCTAGCCATTCATGTCTTTTTATACTTCTTCTCTTTACCGGTATGCCTCTTTCCATGATGGTCTTCTCCAGCCATTCATGTCTTTTTATACTTCTCTTTACCGGTATGCCTCTTTCCATGATGGTCTTCTCTAGCCATTCATGTCTTTTTATATGTCCAAAATATCTCACCAATACAACGGAACTTTAATCGACACTCAATTCTATAGTTTTACCTAACGCTGGCCTGCTTTCGTTATAGATGTGGTTTTAAAAGATGAGAGAATCTCATGACTGCTAATACAATGGATGTCTTTTCAGACATGATGCGAGGGAGGTTTTAAACACTGTACAACCGGTAAAATCGATGGGAGAGGTTAGAAGACAGTGAAAATTTGGACACCTGCTCAAATCACGAAGGGTTAACAGAGATGATATAAAACAGGAACAGATATTTGTAAGCCTGATCTGCTACGCTAGCTCACGGACTATGGACACTGTGTAAAATCTAGATGACTGAGGCACCGATGCAGATATGTTGTAAAATGCCTACGCTAGCCTGCACGGCACCTGATGCTGACACTCGTTGTAAAATGCCTACGCTAGCTGCAGGCACCTGATGCTGATACTCGTTGTAAAATGCCTACGCTAGCCTGCACGGCACCTGATGCTGACACTCGTTGTAAAATGCCTACGCTAGCCTGCACGGCACCTGATGCTGATACTCGTTGTAAAATGCCTACGCTAGCCTGCATGGCACCTGATGCTGATACTCGTTGTAAAATGCCTACGCTAGCCTGCACGGCACCTGATGCTGACACTCGTTGTAAAATGCCTACGCTAGCCTGCATGGCACCTGATGCTGATACTCGTTGTAAAATGCCTACGCTAGCCTGCACGGCACCTGATGCTGATACTCGTTGTAAAATGCCTACGCTAGCCTGCATGGCACCTGATGCTGATACTCGTTGTAAAATGCCTACGCTAGCCTGCACGGCACCTGATGCTGATACTCGTTGTAAAATGCCTACGCTAGCCTGCATGGCACCTGATGCTGATACTCGTAAAATGCCTACGCAAAAGTCTACGGCACCTGATGCTATATCTTGTAAAATGCTTACGCTAGCTATCGAGCACTGATGCGTACTCTAAAACTGTAGTTAGCCTATCTAGAAACGTATGCTATCTAGAAACGTTATTGCCTATCTAGAAACGTTATGCCTATCTAGAAACGTATTGCTATCTGAAAGTCCTATCTAGAAACGTTATTGCCTATCTAGAAACGTTATTGCCTATCTAGAAACGTTATTGCCTATCTAGAAACGTTATTGCCTATCTAGAAACGTTATTGCCTATCTAGAAACGTTATTGCCTATCTAGAAACGTTATTGCCTATCTAGAAACGTTATTGCCTATCTAGAAACGTTATTGCCTATCTAGAAACGTTATTGCCTATCTAGAAACGTTATTGCCTATCTAGAAACGTTATTGCCTATCTAGAAACGTTATTGCCTATCTAGAAACGTTATTGCCTATCTAGAAACGTTATTGCCTATCTAGAAACGTTATTGCCTATCTAGAAACGTTATTGCCTATCTAGAAACGTTATTGCCTATCTAGAAACGTTATTGCCTATCTAGAAACGTTATTGCCTATCTAGAAACGTTATTGCCTATCTAGAAACGTTATTGCCTATCTAGAAACGTTATTGCCTATCTAGAAACGTTATTGCCTATCTAGAAACGTTATTGCCTATCTAGAAACGTTATTGCCTATCTAGAAACGTTATTGCCTATCTAGAAACGTTATTGCCTATCTAGAAACGTTATTGCCTATCTAGAAACGTTATTGCCTATCTAGAAACGTTATTGCCTATCTAGAAACGTTATTGCCTATCTAGAAACGTCTATTAGAAACGTTATGCCATCTAGAAACGTTATTGCCTATCTAGAAACGTTATTGCCTATCTAGAAACGTTATTGCCTATCTAGAAACGTTATTGCCTATCTAGAAACGTTATTGCCTATCTAGAAACGTTATTGCCTATCTAGAAACGTTATTGCCTATCTAGAAACGTTATTGCCTATCTAGAAACGTTATTGCCTATCTAGAAACGTTATTGCCTATCTAGAAACGTTATTGCCTATCTAGAAACGTTATTGCCTATCTAGAAACGTTATTGCCTATCTAGAAACGTTATTGCCTATCTAGAAACGTTATTGCCTATCTAGAAACGTTATTGCCTATCTAGAAACGTTATTGCCTATCTAGAAACGTTATTGCCTATCTAGAAACGTTATTGCCTATCTAGAAACGTTATTGCCTATCTAGAAACGTTATTGCCTATCTAGAAACGTTATTGCCTATCTAGAAACGTTATTGCCTATCTAGAAACGTTATTGCCTATCTAGAAACGTTATTGCCTATCTAGAAACGTTATTGCCTATCAAACGTTATGCTATCTAGAAACGTTATTGCCTATCTAGAAACGTTATTGCCTATCTAGAAACGTTATTGCCTATCTAGAAACGTTATTGCCTATCTAGAAACGTTATTGCCTATCTAGAAACGTTATTGCCTATCTAGAAACGTTAGCTATAGCTTCTATCTAGAAACGTTATTGCCTATCTAGAAACGTTATTGCCTATCTAGAAACGTTATTGCCTATCTAGAAACGTTATTGCCTATCTAGAAACGTTATTGCCTATCTAGAAACGTTATTGCCTATCTAGAAACGTTATTGCCTATCTAGAAACGTTATTGCCTATCTAGAAACGTTATTGCCTATCTAGAAACGTTATTGCCTATCTAGAAACGTTATTCGCCCTAGCCATCTAGAAACGTTATTGCCTATCTAGAAACGTTATTGCCTATCTAGAAACGTTATTGCCTATCAACAAAACAAGTTTTAAGTTTTCCATTCATACACGGAGAGAACTCTCCTTCATTAACAGCGTCAAGCTGGAGAATTTCCGCTCCAACGAGTACATACCTATATAAACATTAGCGTTACATGCTTACAAAGAGACCTCCTATGCTTTTAGTAGAGGACTCCAGAATGAATACCGTGTTCCTCGATGTGTGAAGACGTCGGTAAGTTCTAGACGATTTCTGTCACTAGGACAGATAGATAGAACAGAAAGGTGGCACTCTGGAGTATAGTAGTATTGTTGCTGGTGATATTCACAAAACAGCAAACCAGTGAACCATCCCATCTTGGTTCCTTTTTTTTAAAACGAAAATGTAATTATAAAAACATTTTGTGATTTGTCAGTTTTACCTAAGTGACTATAACAATAAAAACTATCCGTAACTCTTTCTCCACTAGTATCTGCTTAGTTCTTTCTCTGAGCTCCTCGTTCGTAATCTTATCATAACATCTCAGTCCCTCTATTATAGGTAAACATCCATTTATGAAGGTCAGTAGTTTTATGGTGGTTTCTTTTGCTGTCTTCAGCTTCGTGTTTGTTTTAATCTCCTTTGACTTTCGTATCTTACTCAATGTAATAACTTTTCCCCTTGTTTTTTGTATTCTTATTTTGACATCTTTGTTCCTCCTTCTGTGCCTATGTTGCTACCAAGGTTCATCCTGTGCCTATGTTGCTACCAAGGTATGTGTATGATTCTACATCCTGTAGAGCTGTTTCCTAAAAAATAATGTGGTTTACATTTACTGCATTTATTCTCACGACCTTGGTCTTTTCAAACCTAGTTGCTGAGACATTATTTAGAATATTCAATTTATCTTTAATCTGTGCGTGATTGTGAGACAGCAATGCCAGATCGTCTGCAAAATTCAGGTCCTCTAGTTGTTTCATAAGTGTCCATTGTATTCCCAATCTGTTATTGTTGATTGCATGATCCAATCTATGGTCAGCAAGAACAGGAATGGTGATAAGAGGCATCCCTGTCTCACCCCGATCTTATCTCAAAGGATTCCGTCAATTGGCCTTCATGTATGACTCTGCACTTCATTCCTTCACTTACGAGGGACTACCTGACCCCAGTTCTGCTGGAAACAGGGCCAGGTGCAGAACACACATAGTAGACCATGGATAACTATTATCCACCTTTGAACTTTCATTCTTCTTCTTCTGCGACCGCCCGCTGTGAATTCAGGGTATTGACGCCTGGTATTGCGCTTCTAATTTTTGCGTGAAGCCTGCTTACTGGTGTCACTCGTCATACATGCGAACCGTCGCCGTCTTCAGAGGTACTTGAAGATTAGATCCTTGAAGTGTGATCGTAACTTTCATTCTGATGTTTGCGCTTTAGTAATTATGTCATTTGGTATGTCCTAGCGTTAAATTTCTGGCACGTTACTAAGATTTCTATATCAAACCTGCCATCTTCTATAAACATGTTTAAGTTATATTTCAAATCAGTGGCGGCTCGTGATCGTTTTTGTTGGTGGGGCCAGACACAAATTTTCGGTAAAATCATGGCTTTGGGTTAGGTTATATTTTAATTTATTAAAAAATAAATACACGTTACACATTATTTTTGGTGGGGCTCGGCCCCTCTGGCCCTTAATGACGAGCCGCCACTGCTTCAAATACTTCAACTACAAACTGCTAAACAAATGAAAAACATGACAGTAACGTACAATCACAGTTGCACAAATAAAACAAGAGACGATTATGATCAATTATAACTGCATATTTTAATATCAATTTTCGTTTAAAAAAATCAATATGGATTTTCAATCTGGTTGTTACAATAGCAACGAAATGAATACAAACATTAAAACATATATTTGTCAACATGTGAAAAGTAATGATACAACTATACTATATTTCAGAACTCTTCACCACATGGTGATAAGTAATTAATTATATCAGAGCCATTCATCACTTTCAGATAGTCATAATATCTGTCATATCAGAGCCATTCATCACTTTCAGATAGTCATATCAGAGCCATTCATCACTTTCAGATAGTCATAATATCTGTCATATCAGAGCCATTCATCACTTTCAGATAGTCATATCAGAGCCATTCATCACTTTCAGATAGTCATATCAGAGCCATTCATCACTTTCAGATAGTCATATCAGAGCCATTCATCACTTTCAGATAGTCATATCAGAGCCATTCATCACTTTCAGATAGTAAATATCAGAGCCATTCATCACTTTCAGATAGTCATAATATCTGTCATATCAGAGCCATTCATCACTTTCAGATAGTCATATCAGAGCCATTCATCACTTTCAGATAGTCATATCAGAGCCATTCATCACTTTCAGATAGTCATAATATCTATCTTATCAGAGCCATCGTCATGCATTCAAGTATATTTAGATATAAGATTCAAACCTTTGTCAATGGATGTCTTCAGCGGATTCTGAGATGGTATGATAGAGTTGCAAACACAGACCTGTGAATATAAACCAGACAGGAACCAATGATGACCCAGGTTAAGAGGAGAATTGGCGATGGGTCGGGCATACCCTACGGAAGACACAGTTGAGTGTCACTAGACAAGCACTTGAGTGGAACCCGCAAGGAAAACGAAATAAAGGACGCCCTAAACAGACCTGGAGACGAAGTCTTCATTGACGAACTGAAGAATGCTCGACTATCCTGGGAGACCATAAAGAAAACAGCCAGAGACCGAGAAGAGTGACGAACAACTGTTGAGATCCTATGCTCCACGAGGAGCGGAGAGGAATAAGTCAAGTGTATATATATATATATATTTATCAGAGTCATTCATCATTCAGTGAGTCACAACAGCTGTTCTATCAGAGCCATCATCATGCATTTATTATATATATATATATCAGTCAACACACTTCAATAACATGAACATTTTCTCTGATGTACTAAGCATAGATTTGATCTCTCGCTAATGTCAACATAACAATAATAATATGAATTATTGTTTTCAAACATGGCATACCCCACAGATGAAGTCACAAACAGCCCTAGTAGAAACCACTACTTCAAATACTACACATTACACTCCTACAAAAATTACATTAAAAAAACTGATTCATAAATTCTATGGACTCCAGTATGTTAGACTTTCACTCAATCTCACTGTAAGGACATTCTATGGACTCACAGTATGTTAGACATTCACTCAATCTCACTGTAAAGACATTCTTTCACCTCTTGCATCAGAACATTTTCCAACCTTTCAATCAGGATACTTGGTTCCACCTCAACACACATTCTTCATACCAAACTATTTCACTGCATTCTCAATTTGTTCCAATTTCAATGAGCGAACACGTTCTCAAGTCTCGGTTCCAGAAACTTCAAGCCTCTCCAGAATTGGCAACTTTCAAGTCAGAGCACTTCATTTTTTTTGTCTCCCACTTGTTCATGGCCATTTTGATAAAGAATGACAGATGTTACTTAACAAGCTAATCTGCCATCATTTGGAGAAGTTGCAGTATCAAATTAGCTCAGAAAACTGAGTATGGTCTATATCAGAATGAGAACAGAATAAGGAGTTTGCAGAACATCAGGGGAAACACCGGAGGCCAATGATTATGATAAATAAATAGACGTGAACAAGTATGAGGGGTTTCTGGAGACAAAAAAATTACCAAATAGGATACGAAACACAAATCCTTATTACTTACAGCACCCATTTCCTAGCTCTACAGACGAGCCAGCGTTTGAAAGAACACACCAGCTAGCTATTGATCAGGATAACTACAGAATATATTTATCATATCACATGATAAGTACAGAATGTGTGTACCATATCAGAATAAGTACAGAATGTATGTATCATATCAGAATAAGTACAGAATGTATGTATCATATCAGGATAAGTACAGAATGTATGTATCATATCAGGATAAGTACAGAATGTATGTACCATATCAGGATAAGTACAGAATGTATGTATCATATCAGGATAAGTACAGAATGTATGTATCATATCAGAATAAGTACAGAATGTATATATCATATTGAAATGGTTATCTAATCTATGAAGAATATAATAATACACAAGGATGAAATCAATGAAGTGGAAAAGAACAATATGTGAAATGTTTCATAGACCAAGAGAAACGGTAGAGAGAATACAAAAAGTTAATTGTATATCCTTTACAGGACTTTGCAAATCAACCCCAGCTTTTTAACGCTGTTTGTGATTTTCCTAGGCATTATTACGTTCAGTAGTTTGTCATTGCTTTCTGAACGGGTGGTGCCATCATCCTTTTGTAAAAATCCACGCGAAACAATTTGCAATCAAACTGTCCGCAGCGTGATTTGAACTCAGAACGTCGGGATTACTAGACCGAGTAACTATCCCCTAGGCCACAGACACCATCGGAGAGAATACAACACAAGTCAAAGCTGAAAACTGGCTAGAATAATTGCCTCTGAGTGGTGATATGGCTACATAGGTACAGCCTCCTTCAGTTAAAAAGCAGTGTACTTAATTCCCTTGCGACCACTCAATATTTTCTTGAAACACCAGTTTTCAGTTAGATAGACTAGGAAATCGACAATACAAGGAGGTGAGCCTCTCCGGAGAGATAGCTGGCTGTGTTCTTAAAAATTCTCGTCTGTAAGGCTAGGCAATGGTTGCTGTAATAAATAAGGTGTCGTGGTTCGAATCCTTTGTGTGGTAAATTGTTTTTTCTGGAATCCTGTAATACTTGTTTACCGTCAAGGGAAGAGAATAATAAAATAATGCAGTGACATAACTAAGAGTGGTTACCAGTGTCCAAATTGGGGTGTAAATAATAGAACCACTGTTACCTGCCATGCATGTCGTAAGAGGCGACTAAGGAGGTTGGGTGTTGGGCTAGCTACTCCACACCGTAACAACACTAGATGGCTACAGAACGGAGAGCGAACAGAGTAAACGCTAGCTGAAACCGGACACATCACCGAAAGATAAGCTCCAGAGCTCCAAATGGTGCTGAAGATGTGACGTAAAATACACCAATGCTAAGGCTGCATGATTCAGATTTTCACATGAGTAGAAATTATGGGGAGATCTGGTACATCCTTCTCGGCGGTGATCGCAAGAGAGAGACACCGTTTGTTCTTAGGCTGAAAGCGTGTGAAGCTTAACAAGGCTTTCATAGCATCATCATCAAGTCGCTCTTCCCTTCCGGAACTTGGCTCCCATGACAACAGTCCTGTGCAAGTTGCAGTCATTTTCATAACATACAAAACGGACAGTTTGACTAACTTTTAGCGATATCGTGCATTTCATCTTCTACTTACCAATATATCCAACATAATCTCTCCCTCTCTAAAGCACTTTCTCTCTCTAGGACTTCATTCATGTAATACATTCTACATTGCTATAACATATCCAATAGATAACCGTCTGTTCTCTCGTACATCCTATCGTTTCTGGCACACATTTAAATACAGTTTCTCCTTCACACATGCTTCACTGAACACAAAATCACGTCTACTGGCCACCCAACCGCTAATATTATAGTGACATTTTCTCTCGTTTTCATAATCTTAAGAATAGATAAATAAAATAACATGTGTTCTTCCAAATATTGCGACAGTTTATGCACATCCTTACACAACAATTGTTACTATCCAGCCACTGAGAGGAAATGATTTGCATATCGGATATGATATTACACACAGAAGAAGACAGAGACTTGAACCGACCAGAAGCGTTCATGCATGACTTGCTTAAACATTTCGACGTGGGAGACATCTTGCACACGTAACCTATGTGGGTCTATGTGGCTAAGTGGTTATGTGGGTCTATGTGGCTAAGTGGTTATGTGGGTCTATGTGGCTAAGTGGTTATGTGGGTCTATGTGGCTAAGTGGTTATGTGGGTCTATGTGGCTAAGTGGTTATGTGGCTAAGTGGCTATGTGGGTCTATGTGGCTAAGTGGTTATGTGGGTCTATGTGGCTAAGTGGTTATGTGGGTCTATGTGGCTAAGTGGTTATGTGGGTCTATGTGGCTAAGTGGTTATGTGGGTCTATGTGGCTAAGCATTTGTCTTGCGTTCCGAAAGGTCGTGGGTTCGAATCCGAACCGTGACGTTCTATTCATAAGTGCATTTTTGTTCCAGAGACACCTAGGATTGTTGCAGGAGATACGGAGTTCGTACTTTGTGCAATACTTTCGACAGCTGGCGTGCTTCTTTTATGGAGAGGGACCGAGCAATATGAGGTGTTTGTTTGTTTCGATCGTTCTTATTGTGATATATAAACAGTTTTTGTCAAGAACGGTTAAAACGTGCGCCCCCGCTAGACTCCTACTAGTGTTAGACGGGCGCATTGGAAACCGAAGTTTTCGGCCTAAACTATAAGAGGTAAAACTCGGTACAATGAAGTCAATTCTTCGGCTGTATACCGCATCTCTCTCCCCCACTAATATCTTATAGGACTAGACGCTTAACATCACATACCTTAAAGACAAGGGTAGCGGAAATCAACTCAGAAACTTCGGTGCTGAATCAGCTTCTAACCTCTACTCGATGGAGACTCTCTTGTTAAGAAAACGTAAAGACTGGCTTGGGCACGTATTCTGCTTTCTACTTTAAAAAAATTAAAATCGTGCGTGGCATATCCTTTACAGGACGTAGCCATCAACCACAGTAATCGAGTCGTTGATTTTCTAGGCACCACTTATACGTTCAGTAGTTTGCCATTGCTTTCTGAACGGTGAGGCCTATTTTTACCTTTTATAAAAATACCACGGAAACGAACTACTTGTCCATCGTGGGGTTTGAACCAGGTACGCTTGGGTTTGTGATCAAGTTCTCTACCGCTTGAGCTACAAACGCTCACTACTTAGGAGAGTCTTATCATCAACCAAACATCACAATCTAACAAATTCATAAAGAATATATATATATATATATATATATATATATATATATATATATATATATATATGTCATAACATTTAAGTGAACAATGGATTTCAGCATTAAAAAAAGGGGGGTGTGTGTTCCGATAGCGAAGTCGATAACACGCTTCGCCAGTAATCACATGGCGAGCCAATCCGGGCACCAAAAATTGTCGGTGTGCACAAGATACACGGTCAGACAACAGTTTTTCCCGATACTTTACTTGGGGATCTAAATTACAATACCCTGAAGTCAAAGTAAGGTCCGCCTGAATGACGAGGAATGCTGATAAGGAAAGCTAGCCTTCACGAAAAAATCAACAAGAGGTGCGATATTAGACGCCCTGACGTCTAATACATGACGTCATACGCATGAATTCATAACGGGCCAACGAAGAAAACAAAACAAAAAAAATATTTTAAAAACCCCACCAAAAAGTGTAGCGGATTACTTTTTTTCAGGAGACAAAGACGGAAAACAAAACAGAAGTGTCCGTGTCAGTCATAGACAGGAAACGTGTCCGATTATTGAAATAGCTACATTAAAGATGCCAAAATAACCTAACACAAGAATCACCATTGTATGCAAGGACACGACAGCATTTGTGAAAGCGTACTTTATTCGACGTTAGTCTAATAACGTGTCAGTCTACATGTTTTTCTCATTTATGCAGTCTCACATATTTCTATCAACGATCGTGCCGCTACATCTCTCTCCAGAGATATGAAAATTCAATTTGAAGACGGATAGTAATGGTAATACAGCGAATGACGAGTGTGTATGCTCATACACTCTAGGCAAAATGCTGGCTGCCCATTGTAATATTCAGGTTCAATATAAAAAAAATAAAATGATAAAAGATAAGCAAAAATAACTTAAATCGATAAGATAAGAACAAGGATTTTTTTAAAAGGAAAACAGGGGAAGAAACGGAAGCAATGGATCGCTGGTTGTGTTGGTAAGAACGCTTATATTGTTAGACTGGGCAATGGGTGTCGTAAGAAATCATGGTTCGAATCCGGTATATGTCAATTTGTTTTTTCGGAAGCTCTTAATACTTAAATCGCTAAGCAAACCTGCTGCCTTGCAGGTAGGCTGGGGACAGCTAAAGGCTGACGGAGAGCGAACCCAGTAAACGCTGGCTGAAACCGGGACACATCGCTAAGGATAAGCACCAGACCTCCAAAATGGCGCTGAATGATGTGACGTAAAAACCGTTCTTGGCAAAGGCTATTTATATATCACAATAAGATTGATCAAAATGGCCGATCAAAGACGATGAAATCGATAAGCAATACGTTTTATTGCAAGGCTGTCTCCCCGCTTCTTGTACTTTATTACAGAATAGACAACGCAAGATAATAATTTAGCAGTCTCTCTTAAAATTCATGTCGTTAGTAAAATCATCAATTAAACATGTGCTATATCGCATCGATAGTTGACTGTAATAGCTCTCCAACAAGTGCTATAACAGTGCACTCAGTCAAACTGTTGTCTGTTCATCTTCTGATGCTTCCCTCTCAACTAAAATCCTGCTTTCCCTTGCTCTTATACCTTCCTCTCATCTAAATTCCTGCTTTCCTAGCTCATATCTTTCCTCTCAACTAAATTCCTGCTTTCCCTTGCTCTTATACCTTCCCTCTCATCTAAATTCCTGCTTTCCCTAGCTCATATACTTTTCCCTCTCAACTAAATTCCTGCTTTCCTAGCTCATACTTTTCCTCTCAAACAATTCCTGCTTTCCTAGCTCAATACTTTTCCCTCTCAAAAAATTCCTGCTTTCCCCTTTCTCGTATACCCTCCATTCCAACTAAATTCTGCTTTCCTTGCTCGTATACCTCCATTCCAACTAAATTCTGCTTTCCTTGCTCGTATACCCTCCATTCCAACTAAATTCTGCTTTCCTTGCTCTTGTTAATCCCTCTGTGTGATTTGTATGTGATCTGAGAGTAAGAGCGATTGAACGTTGTGCCAGTTATGCGCCTAAAAGTAAGCCAGCACATCCAGCAACTACGTAGCTTCGGCAACAATTCGGGAAAAATGCACTCATAAACAGATGCATTTTGAGCAGCTGTCATGTTCCAATAGTGACAAGCTAGCTTCTTCTTCTTCTACTTTGCGTTCGTTCTTTACGATCAATTTTAATCACTCTTTGTGATATGTTTGATCTCTGCCAAGAACGTGTATACGTTGCACATTAGTTTGGTAGGCCCCTAAACGCATAGACTTCTACAAGTTTAGGACATGTGCATCCGATTTCAGCCAAACCTCATTGGTCGCCTCTTACGACATGTGTGGCAGGTAACAGTGGTTCTATTCTTTACACCCCAAATTTGGGCCCCGGTAACCACTCGGGCGACAAGCTAGCTAATGATGACATTTTATTTTCATGTCACTAAAAGGCTATTGTCAAATCTACAAAACAAACTCGAACATGCAAACGTCCACCATAACCTCACATCATGCAACCTTTCAGTCAATCTAACATATAACTCAACATATGAACGAGCATTATGTTAATTATTTCACATTTGTACAAGTTAATGGTAAGACTAATTAACAAAGGACTTCACATTTGTACAAGTTAATGGTAAGACTAATTAACAAAGGACTTCACATTTGTACAATGTAAGACTAATTAACAAAGGACTTACATTTGACAAGTTAATGGTAAGACTAATTAACAAAGGCGATAGGGAAAGAGAAACAAGAATCGTAAAAATGTGAACTAATGATGCAATACTTCAACTAGGAATCAATTTTAATATATATCATTATAATCACAGTCAATTTAAACACAACTTTACAGGCAAAATTTCAAATGAAAGTCTCATATCTCTCTCTTCCCATACACCACTCTCAGCATTTAGACGAAGTTGTGGATTATCCCATTATCCAACAAAGTCCAATCTCTCTTACCAGACAACACTCAGCATTTAGATGAAGTTGTGGATTATCCCATTATCCAACTAAAGTCTCATATCTCTCTCTTACCAGACAACACTCAGCATTTAGATGAAGTTGTGGATTATCCCATTATCCAACTAAAGTCTCATATCTCTTCCAGACAACACTCTCTCAGCATTTAGACGAAGTTGTGGATTTTAGCTCATTATCCAACACAACTTCGTTCTTCCTCACCAAATTCTGTCAGTTCAAATATGGGTCCACAAAGTCACAAACTACATAAGAGAGATCATAAATTGTGTTTGACACGCTATTCTTAAAGTTCCCATGATGACATTGTGTTTTAAAAAAGAACACCATTGTCTCTATTCGTTACATTTTCATCTTGCATGGTAGTGTTTTTTGTTATGACAGTAGTTATATACGAGTTACTTTTGCTTATACTTTCAGATGTCAACTTGAATATGTGGAAATGAAAGCAGTAGTAGTCAGCGTGCATCAGAAGTGCCAGCAAACACGATGACGAACAGTGTAGGAGCAAGGACGCAATCTTGCTTCCTTCCACTTCTGTTTTAATGTTGAACCAAACACTACGGTTTCTCTGCATGTTTTCGTAAAAAGATTTCACATGGCTGAGCAAGGTAGGTGGGCACCCAGTTTTTTTTCTCTAGGATATTAAAGAGGCGATTTCTACTCACGAGGTCAATGAGATGTGTTGCTGCCTGAGGGAGAAAATTATTACTGGTGATTCTGTTCCCTTACTGTGACTTTTGAGTAAATTTGAAAACTGGGGAGTTTAAGTAACTTGGGAGAACTAGTTACAAAAATCTTTTCTGTGATACTGTGAAGGGAAATGTCGCACTAGTGGTCAGCGTCTCTCTCTCTCTCTCTCGCATGTGACACGCTTGACACTTAGGGCAGCAACAAAGGCATGCAATTCTTTTCTGCACTTGACAGTGTTCTAGCTGTCATTTCTTTCTTTCTTTCAGTTCCTGTTCTCCTCCAGGTAGTTTGGGATCTTCCACGTTTTCGTATACCCTCTGGTGTCCATTGCAGTGCAGTTCTCGTGACAGAGTTAGTCTCCATGCGTATCACACGTCCGATCCATCTCCAGCTTCTCATTTGGATGAAAGTGTTCATATTTTCTTGATAGTACTGTGCAAGCAGTTCTTGCTTAGATATAGATTTTGAAGCAGTCAGCACAAGAATGCCAATACCATCAGCTTTCATTCTATTCAGAAGTTAACTTTAATATATGGAAATCAAAGCTATACATCGCCCGAGTGGTTACCGGGGCCCAAATTTGGGGCGTAAAGAATAGAACCAGTTACCTGCCACGTATGTCGTAAGAGGCGACCAAGGAGGTTTGGCTGAAATCGGATGCACATGTCCTAAACGTGTAGGTCTATGTGTTTAGGGGCCTGCCAAACCATTGTGCAACGTATACACGTTCTTGGCAAAGATCAAACATATCACAAAGAGTGATTAAAATTGGTCGTAAAGAACGAACGCAAAGAAGAAGTAAAAAAGCTATACATGTTTCTTCTTTGATCGCCATGGTACAACCAGCTATAAATCACTATTTTTGACAATTTTTTGGGGTGTGATTTGAACCAATTTGAAACCATTTCTGCTGATACCACCGTCTACATGTTTGATAACACACAACGACCACCTGTAAACACGGTTATCAATGTTATGAGATTCACCGTGTGACCATAATTTCAACAATTGCAGACCAAATGTGATTTGTTGGTTTATGTAATCGTTTCATGTTTTTAAATTTTTTTTTAGTAAGAATAGCCCTCTATTACCTGGCACGTGTGGTTTAGCAGCATGACATCAGCAGACGAGACAGATAACGGTTTCAATTTGGATTTCTTCTCCCATGACCCAGCGGCACATGAACTGTTTTGTCATTCGGTCCATCGCTATCATGCAGATATATCTGCAAGCTTTTGTAAGTTGTTTTTGTTTTACATTTATTTGCTCGTTTTGGAGAAAGAAGAATCTCTCCAATATCATCTTCATCCAGGTTTGGCACCTAAATAAGTTGATGTACTATTTATCTGGTCTTGGGAGAAAGTAGAACCTCCCTAACATCATCAAAGTTTGGCATCCAAATAAGTTGATGTACCATTTATCTGGTCTTGGGAGAAAGTAGAACCTCCCTAACATCATCAAAGTTTGGCATCCAAATAAGTTGATGTACCATTTATCTGGTCTTGGGAGAAAGTAGAACCTCCCTAACATCATCAAAGTTTGGCATCCAAATACGTTGATGTACCATTTTATCTGGTCTTGGAGAAAGAAGAATCTCCATGTCACCATCCAAGTTTGGCACCTAAATACGTTGTACCATTTATCTGGTCTTGGGAGAAAGTAGAACCTTCTCAACATCATCCAACGCTCAACACTCAAAGATTTAACTTCAAAAGAAAACCGTTTTACCCGATAATTCAGCTGTAAGATGTAACACCTAATTTCAGCAGAAAAAAACCCAAACAAATTGGTTTTATGGGAAAACAATTTAGAAGAATACATCTAACAACTAATTTATTTATAATTGAATTTCATTTACTAATAACTGCAGTATCTAATAGTTTGTATTTATGAATTAGTCAATCATTAATTTATTCTGAATTTGCATCTAGGTCACTAGCACAGACTACTTCATATTCATCTGCAAGCTCAAGGGGAATGAAGATGCTGACAGACTGGCTAAAGAGGGAGCAGGAATCCCCCAAGATGACAATCTGGTGAGCTATGAAGAAACAGGCACTAAAAAGCAAAGTTGGAGAAAGGACACCTATAATACAAGGATGATGGATATTACCAACTGTCCAGTGGGGACCAGACTGCCTCCGGACGGGTCACAACAGAATGAGACACCAATTGTACACTAAATTCAAGATAGGCACCAACAACCTATGCCCATTTGGCTTGGTGAGTATGACTACAGAGCATATCCTACAGAACTGCCCCCAGTATGCAGACCTGAGAAAAAAAAAGGTGGCCCACTTACAGCAGCTTCCAAAACAAACTGTGTGCTTGGCTGACAATCTGAGGCAGATAGCGACCTTTATTAGAGAATCCTAAATTCCAATCTAGTGAGAACGCAGAAGAATATTCATCTGAGTCATAGACAGTGTTGGTAATGAAGCATTTAAAAATGAGCGCTCCACTATTCTATTTTCGTCGAACATCATTCATGTCCATATGTTCTCCGATCTCTTTTGCAATATCTCCAACAGCATCTAGCGACTAACAGTACCAGTTCAATTGTGATTAATGAGATAAGCCTAATCATTCGCTTGTTGTGCTGTTAGTTTTTGGTCACTCAAATCTTCAATCCAATCTCTTGTAATCTCACAAAGATAATCCCTTAGTGTTTCACTAAGCTTTCTGCACTATTGTTGAATGTGGGAGTAATTTTCAATTTTGAGGCTTTTCTAGTTTATTTAGATGTCAGGGAAGGGTCTGAGATCAAACATCCAGTGAATAGGATAACAGAAGTAAGAGAGCTAGCACCGAACACGGCACTACCTTCGCAGCATATTGTTCTAGATCTCTGGGTTGATCTCTATGGATTCATGGAGGTAGCTCTTTTCTTGTGGTTGAAAGTGTACATAATGGATCCTGCTCACACAAGAGGTGGTAAGGCTACCAGTTGGACAAGGCTCATGTTTTATATTTTTATAACTTTCACATTTATGTCATTTACTTTTCTGTTTCTCTTGTTACATTTTATTTCAAGAACTGTTATTTTCTCTCAAATATATGGTTCCTATGCAACCCAAAATGCAGAGAAAGTATGGCATAGAAAGTTATAAGTAGTACTGGCTTATTCAGCCTTAATTCAACTTATTACTGACAATTCCATAAATGTACACTGCAAGTGCTAGTAATAGATTCATCTTTACCTCTGAAGTCGGTGATGGCTTGCCGCTATGGTAAAGGACACCAGTCAAATGGTAAGCAGACCTCACGCAAAAATCGGTCCGAAGCGCAATACCAGGCATCATGACTTACGCCTGAATTGACAGCGGGCGATTGCAGAAGAAGATTCATCTTCATCACCAATGAGAATTTCATCTCAATGTAGGTTTGTCAGATATGAAATTTGTCCTAACAACTGGGTGTGCCAGTAGCACCCCCACATGTGAATTGAACAATGAATAACTTGAAACATATCAATCACAGGAATTTGGGTGTGTGATCATTTCGATGTTATTTTGGATAGGTTTGTTACCAGTAAAATAACTCCTACCAGGTGCCAGATACCTGTCTGACAGTTTCCTGAATGTTTGACAACAACTTGGCACTAGAAAAAACGGTTCTCACACAAGCACATGTGTAACAACATTTATCATGTTTAACTTACTCTCATCTTGAACATATAACAGAAGCTAATAACGTCAATATTAGAAGCACAAGCCGATGGTCACCATGTGTCCGCAACACAGAATCACTTCCTTTGCTGCTTCTACTATAGCGTCTATCATAAGTATCCAAAGAGGTTCGATTGGCCATAGTCCTTGCTGCTGATGGGTGAAGTTTCAGAACATCCATTAAGGAACTTATTGCTGAAAGAGTAAAATTTTGATTGCCTGTTGCCATCAGGTCAAACACGCATGAATCGAAGTAAAAGTCTGTAAGTTTGGCATCTCTGCAGACTTTCTCTGCATGAGATCTTGTTACAGCTGGGGCAGGTTCTGTGCCTGTTTGAACGTTGGAGACGTCCTGAGCGGAGGGTACATACTTCCTTAATGCTAAATATTCTTGGTAATTGATAATCTCAGATTGAGGGCAGCCGCGAACACAGAGCTGTAGATCTTGGTTGGAGCTGCTGTCGTTGACCAACTCTTCAGGCATCCTGATGGAGAAGGTGAAGTATCTCCCAATTTGTCTGACCACAACAACTGTATTAATGTAGCGTATATGGATTTCCACATGTCGGCCTGGGTCTACCTCCACTAGTTCTAGGCTATCATAGGGTCCTACACTGACGCGCCCGTCGTCGAACGTGCCAGGCAATGAGTTGGTCTGTGCTTGGTACGTTTGAAAATCTGTGGACGTGCACTCAGGGTTGCCCTTCACGATCACTGTCAGCTGTGGAGAACAGAATAAAATGTCAGACTACAGTTAAAAAAAATATAATTAGATGCAAAATAAAGAAGGAAACAATAAGAAATCAAGTACAAAACAAAAATTGTTAGGAAATAAAACCAAGATACAATGGGAACAGCCATGAATTAGGTAACAAAACACGACACGCAATAAACACATCAAGGTACAACAAATAAATTCACAATGCGAAAACACATATAAACTATAAAAATTAAACAAATCACAAAAATCACGCATGTGCACAACGAACTAGTACACAGGGTGCCCATAAATAAGCAGTTTTTTTTTTATTTGTTCAGAATAAAACGTTGCTACACTGTGATGTAGTTTTACAGCCAAATTTTAGTTAAGTGGGAGAGTGTTATTTCTTGCCCAAATTGGTTTCGTTTATACTTGTTTAAACTTCACAATAAGAAATTGAAGAGAATTGTAAAATCTATCATTGATTTTTTATTACTTAAGTCTTCTCCTGCCGTTATGCGTTACACAGGGATCTGCAAGCAATTTTTCCATATAGTTCTACCCGAGCAACACGTTCAATCTATTTCAATGGAAGGGAGTTCTGATATTTCTCGCCTCTCTACGTAAAGTTCGTTTAAGAGTTTCCCTAGAGCGTTCTATCTTTCTTGGACATTTTGCCTCAAAATTAAATGTCTGCTTTGTTACTCTTTGATAATTTATTCTTAAGGTATTCCCAAAGTATCTCTATCTTCTCTTTCGTATAATAGTTGTTACTGGTGGTTGACGAGACACTTCTCCGATTTCATCACTTCTCTCTTGAATTTGTATCATTATAAGTTCATTAATTTATATATACTTTTAAAATTCAGAGTTCCTAACGAAACAAGGTGTTGAGCTTGTTTGAAACACAATACCAGTTTTTCATTGCAATTTGTACAACAACTTCAATTACAGATTTAAGCTGTTAATCCTAATCCAACCTTGATAACATCGGGGATTACTGCCAAATCATCCATGTGTTGTCGGGTTAGCAAGGAGTAAATAATAGTAACACTGCGATCTACAAAGCATGTCATAAAAGGCGACTGAGGTAGTGGTCATGGGAAGCTACCCTAGTATATAAAAAACGTCGTAGAAATTGGATGTGTTGTCCTACTTGTAGGCGCGTAACTGGTACAACTTAAGAATCGCTCTTATGCTCGAATCACATACATATCACAAAGAGTGGTTAACAAGTGGTCGATATGGAGCGTTTGAAGAAGAAGACTGCCAATATAGGACAAATGTAAACAGATGAGTAAACTGATAATATTTTAAAATTATAAAATCACATTTTATGACACCACATCTATTGAGCTATATTGTATAGCATTGTGTCAGATCTGACTAACCCCATGTGAGGCTATCCAGTCAACTCTAGATAACTAGGCCAGATAACTGATCGGGAATTCACTGACCTAGATCAGAAAAGGGGCTGGAAATTACAGATGTTTGATAGAACACTGCACGCTTTTTTTTGGCATATTTACTCAATTCTGTGAGTCTATGGTTATTTATTGATGAAAAATATTCATAATTTTGATATTCTTAATTGTTAAACTTAACTTGTTGCATAATATAACTTCGATTTAGCATTTTGTGTTGATTTTAAAATGAATTCGTCTATATACACCAATACTGGAATGCGAGGTCACGTGGTGTAGTTGTGATCTGATTTCCCATAATTCTTACCGGAGTTCGAAGGTCCATAAGTTTATAGTTGGCTCTTGGCTATCTAAGCTGACCAATGGCTGTTACTTAGGAAACAACTACCAGGTAACAATAAAATTTTGGTAATGACAACACAGCGCAAAGTTGTCGGTTGCTATGGGATGCAGACCCCTCAACACTTTGTTACAAAAAACATGTCAGAACAAAAAAAGATTAGATAAGACATAACAAATTCGTGTTATTTCATGATTAAGGAGTTAACAACACAAGAGATATTTTGATTAGTATTTGGGAAGCAAATTATGGATAGACACCACTCGTCAATGGAACGTAGATGTGTTAGGTTGTTCGTTACTGACAAATCGTCAACGTCTCTCAGATCGACTCGACAGGACAAAAGAGCCTCGTTCGCAAGCATATAAATTTGGGCGGGGACGGGAAGGAAAAGTTTTTTTAAATGGTCCAATACAATAAAATCAGAACTGAAGAGTACAGTGGTATGTTGTGTGTGCCCGCGTGCGTGCTTCAATTGCCAGAGAGGGAATGGTAAGGTAAGGCTTGCTGTTCTCGTGAACAAAAGCAAACTAAGGCCCGAGAACGCCACGGAATGTTTACAAAAGAGTAGACCTGAAAGGTCACGGGATCGGGACTGCGTGGAGGCAGATTGGCGTCTGCTAGTCGCAGTGCCTTGATATCCTCACACCTTTCCAGGCATTCCCCACCTACACAGATCTCAGGTTTAGTTTGTCTTTGGACAGGGGCCTCGTGACTCGCCTTGTTTTCAAATCTCTACAAGCAAAAAAATGTTGATTCTAATCTAGGCATAAACTAAACCAATAAACACCCCCATTTTTATTTCTACCTGTTAAAAAAAGAAGCGTTTTCAAGAACAAAAAAAAGGGTAAACATGGACAATGTAATAATAATAGCCATCCATCGCAAGCGATGCTTTTCTTCTTCAAACGCTCCATATCGACCACTTGTTAACCACTCTTTGTGATCTGTATGTGATCTGAGCTAAGAGCGATTATACATTGTTGCCAGTTATGCGCCTACAAGTAGACCCACACATCCAATTTCTGCTACGCTTTTTTTTTTACTAGGATAGCTTCCATAGATCCTTAATCAGTCACCTCTTACGACATGCCTTGTAGGTCGCAGCGGTACTATTCTTTGCTTCCCTTGCATGCCCCGGTACCACACGGCGGCAAGCGATGCTGACAACAGCCTCAGATGTGTGCTGCTGCACCACTCTGGTGTATGCGGAGATGACTGTATAGTCCAATCCTAGAACGCAATCCCCTACCATGATCAAGGTTAGTATAACAACGTGTCCGATGAGAGCCATCATCATCAGGTGCCGTGCCGGCTGGCGTAGGCGATCATGGATCTCCACAAATCTCTGTCGTTGGTGTTTGCTATCAACTGTTGACGCTCTACCGTGCCATGAAGTCAGACCAGTCCGATGAGAGGCAAGTGTTAGCTAGAACAGCACACATATATTGACTGAATCAAGTGATTGAACCATTGATTGATCATACGATATCTGTGATATATCGCCTAAGGCTTAGGGGATAGTGACTCCGGTCTATTAACCCCGACGCTCTGAGTTCGAACCACGCTGCGGACAATTTGGTTGCAAATTGTTTCACGTGGATTTTTACAAAAGGACGATGGCACCACCTGTTGAGAAAGCAATGGCAAACTACTGAACGTAAAAGAAAAACCACAAACAGCGTTGAAAAGCTGGGGTTGATTCGCAAAGTCCTGTAAAGGATATACAATTAACTAGTACAAGTGATAAATCGTGCAATATTTTAGAGAGAGAGAGAGAGAACTTAAAAAGTAGAAAAACGTGAAATGTAGATATGCAGAATAAGAGTTCGAATGTTCTAATAAACAAGTATTTCAGCAACTAGTATTGAAGAGAACAGCTTCAAGAAATATAAAGTAAAACAAATAAGATACGTTGGTCACATTAAGAGACATACGCTGTTAAAGTCAGTCTAAGTTAATTGCATATCATTTACAGGACTTTGCGAATCAACCCCAGCTTTGAAACGCTGTTTATATTTTTACTAGGCATTATTACGTTCAGTAGTTTGACATTGCTTTCTGAACGGGTGATGCCATCGTCTTTCTGTAAAATCCACGCGAAACAATTTGTAACCAAATTGTCCGCAGCGTGATCGAACTCAGAACATCGGGGTTAATAGACCGAATCACTATCCCCTAAGCCACATAAGTCAGTTTACTTCGTTGAAAACCAGCCAAGAATTTTGATATGGGGGTGAAACATGGACATTTAATAAGGCAGAGGAAAGACACATATGTGCTTTTGAATATAAGTGTTACAGAAGGGTCCTTCGTATATCATGGACAGAGAACAAATAGATCAACTGGCTGATGCTACAAATAAGATAGAGAAAATTGAAGTATTTTGGACATATAAAAAGACATGAGGGGCTGGAAAAGATCATCATGGAAAGAGGCATACCGGCACAGACAAGAGGAAGACCACGGAGAAGATGGATTCAGGATGTAACTGATGGTTTGAACATGGCAGCAGAGGCAGGACATGTGGTCTACGAGAGATAAATTCCGGAGGACTGTTGGGGTGGCAACGTTTTGATCGGGATAAGCTATTTGATGATGATAATGTGATATGCGCGAGTCTCAGACACTGGAACACTGACAATGACTAAGGGTCCGAGAATTAGAAGTTACATTTGGACATGTCAGACAGCGTCGTCTTCGTGGTAGAGAGAGAATGTATACTAATCAACTTCTCATGGATACAGTGAACAAATGGACTTTAGGTTGGCTGCTGCAGTGGAGGACAGAGCACGCATGGGAATGCCCAATGTGCCATGATGTCGATCGCATAACATAACATACACTGTTGAAAACTATTTTGGAAGTAAATATAGAAGGCAAGGGAGCAAAGGGAAAACTAGATAACATTGAGAGAGAGGCATCAAGAGGTGAACAAGTAAGAACCTAGGAATGTACTGTCAGAGCAAAGCAGAGCCATTACTGCCAGAGCAAAGTAGAGCCATTACTGCCAACATTCGATGCGAAGACAGCACATAATTTATTGAAAACAATAACATTTTGGTTCTGTTATAAGACACCACCACCACTTTGTTTGGTGTCGAGATCGTCCGTCCGTCAACAATGTGTTTCGTCTGTTTGCTAAAACGAGAACCAATCACAACAAGAATAGTTCTAGTAGAATTCTTCAATTCCCACTCCTGCACGTTCTATTATTCTGTGGATGCAGATAACATACAACCGTAGGACGCCAAAAAGAAATAGAAGAAAAACATTATAGGCACGGCGACTGAGAGATAGACAAGGTAACGTAACAAGAGAAGACAACCCATGCAATGCAGTAGTGATACAACAGGCATGCGACATTTTTTTCTTCTTTCCCGTATGGAATGAAAATGTCAACACAAAGGGGGTTGAAACCGTGCTGGCATAGTATGCAAGGCTGTCATTAACCTCTAGTTTGGCTATGATTATAAATCCACGACCAACCCATAAAGTGGGATACACCTGCTGGTAAATACTTCTTGTGGCTAAGTGCTTTTTAACACTGCTCAAAGAATTCAGGCATGTGTATGTAGTCTAATCTTGAATAACAAAAATGTCCTAATATAACCAAAGACCATAGGTCTATGGTAGAGAGTCAAACCTCACCACAAGAACGGATTTCACACGTGTGGTGCCGGGACTCGCAAAGGGATTAAAGAATAGTACCACTGCGACTACACGGCATGTCGTAATTGACGACTGATGTAGGACCTAGTGAAGCTACCCCAGTAAATAAAAAGCGTCGCAGACATCAGATGTGCTGGTCTACTTGTAGGCGCATAACTTGCACAACGTACAATCGCTCTTAGACTCAGATCACATACAAATCACACAGTGGTTAACAAATGGTGGATATGGAGTGTTCGAAGAACAAGAAGGGGTTTGAATCATGTTCTTTACAAGAAGCAATATTGATAAAACTATAATTCACACAGAGAACACAGAGGAAACGAAACTTCTAATTTAACCTGTTAATCCTAGCAGGTCAAATGGTTCGGGCGCGCATCAAGGTTACCGCTAGACAGTCTCCCACAAAGAGCACTGACACTCAGATACAACGACAGCAGACCAGAGGACGACCACGTAAACGATGGATCGACAGAATACACGAGGCACTTCTTCTTTACGTTCGTGCTTTACGACCAATTTTAATCACTCTTTGTGATATGTTTGATCTTTGCCAAGAACGTGTATACGTTGTACATTGGTTTGGTAGGCCCCTAAACACATAGACTTCTACACGTTTAGGACACATGCATCCGATTGCAGCAAAATCTCCTTAGTCGCCTCTTACGACACGTGTGGCAGGTAACAGTGGTTCTATTCTTTACACACCAAATTTGGGCACCGGTAACCACTCGGGCAACCCGAGGCACTAAAGTTCACCGTGTACAAGCGCATAAAGAGGCTCGCTTTTTTCGGCCTGACGCCGAAAGGCAAAGCAGGATTAGAGAATAGATAGATTCTAGCAGAAGTCAGGAAGATTGACATGCCGGAATCCAAAGATGGCAGATAGTGGGACATCTTTCAGATATTGAATGTTAACTATGATCAAAAGCAGATTCAAACAACAAATTAGCAGTCGCAAACTAAACGATGATATTTTCCTCGGACCAAACGATGATATTTTCCTCGGACCAAACGATGATGTTTTTCTAGGACCAAACGATGATGTTTTTCAAGAAGGGGAGAACAGCAAGTAGGCATGGCTCGTTCTAAGCTTGAGATAAGGAGAAGGAAAGATTGGAAACAAATCAACCAGCAACTACAACAGGAAATTTAACCTGCTAATATACGCTCTAGAGAAAAAAACTCAATCGGAACTTAATGATGGGTGCTATCCACAGATGCAGTTCTATCTGTAAGTTATGAATCATCATCCCTTCTAGTTACCTTCAGTTCTCTTCTGATATTTCAGTACGGTTATATAACCGACATATAAGCTGTCTTGATAACTAGTTTCTCAAACATCTGGTGGCTTTTATCTTCGCATTTCGACCAAGTTGGCTACAACCGATTTCGTTATGCGTTTCTTGTTAAGGTTTGCTCTTCAGTGTGTTTCATGATAGCAGGGTTAGGGTTGATTACTTGAAGAGAATGCTTCAGATCTGTATCTGAAGAGAGTACTTTCTAATTTGCGACATTTGAAGAGTACTATGCACAGAAGTTGCGACATTTGAAGAGAGTACTTCAGTGCGACATTTGAAGAGGGGTACTTCAGTGCTATATTTGAAGAGAGTACTTCAGAGCTACATTTGAAGAGTACTTCAGTGCTACATTTGCAGAGAGTACTTCAGTGCGACATTTGAAGAGAGGTACTTCAGTGCTATATTTGAAGAGAGTACTTCAGAGCTACATTTGAAGAGAGTACTGCGGTGGTACATTGGGGAAAGTACTTCAGAGCTACATTTGAGGTGAGTGCTTCAGCGTTACAAGTCAGTACTCGTATATAGATGCAAATCATGGACAATAAGTGAACACACATCAAAATATATTGAGGTAACATTTGGATTTTACAGTAGAATGATGAGAATTGCAAAACTCATTATCAACATAAGAGACAAGCATCATTGTTCAGTCAGGTAGTGAGAAAAGACAAGGTTAGAACATGTGATAACCAGCAACATCAATGGAAGACGACATATAGAGGATGACAGTGAGAAAATTCTAGACAGCCTAGCTTCATGGCACAGAAGAGTGTCAACATCAGAATTGATAATCAGTGCTGTAGACAGACTTTTCTGAAGATCCACGCACCAGTTGCCACATCAAATGATGAGATGTGGTTGAAATTATATTTAACTTCTTTCCATATTTCAATTCGTGCTCAGGCGGTGCGGATACACAACCACTTTTATTTTGATTTTTAACTGTCATGTGATCTTTTACATGAACATTAGCACACGGGACTTCAGTGTTTTGTATTCTCCGATAGGACTGGGCACGTGATCCTGAGGCTAAGGGTTGCTGCAAATTTTTCTGAACCACTTCGAAGTGAAAATTAACTGAGAAACTTCTATGTGAAATTCCAGCGTTTAATCTACATGCTAGGACGACATCCAATTACCATATGATATTACGACATTACAATATACTATTACCACATTACAATATGCCATTACCACATTACAATATGCCATTACGACATTACAATATACTATTACCACATTACAATGCGCTATAAACAATCTAATAGCTTCAGTTGGTTTGACGCGCTGGTTAACGATATCTGATTAATTATCAACACTTTGATGATATCGCACAAGTTTTGGAGCATAGTCGTCACGACAACAAGTGGCAAAAGCAGCTTACTGAACAACATCAATAGCTGCGCACTTTTTCACTGCACAAGTAAAAAATAGGCTAGCGCACTTTTTCACTGCACAACAAGTACAAAATAGGCTAGCGCACTTTTTCACTGCACAACAAGTACAAAATAGGCTAGCGCACTTTTTCACTGCACAACAAGTACAAAATGTAGGCTAGCGCACTTTTTCACTGCACAACAAGTACAAAATGTAGGCTAGCGCACTTTTTCACTGCACAACAAGTACAAAATAGGCCCTTCTGACATATGCACATGTGACACCAGCAAGTTGACAGAGACACACATACTGCAGGAATGTCCAACATACAGTGAACAGAAAACACATGGCCAATCCCCAAATCAGTCCAAGACAAGCTATACGGAGATGTACATGGACTCTGGTTGATGACTAACTACTTTACAAGTATACAAATCGATGTCTGAAAACGTTGGAAGAAGAAGAAGAAGACTGTGCAAACACTACATATAAAAAGAAGGAATGGTTAACTTGGTTGATTGGAAAGAACGCAAACAAACAAACAAAACAACGTGATGTGGTTCAATTTCGTATTTGTTGATATTTAAATGATTATCAAAACATCATGTGATAAACGGAAAAAAACACAATATAAGCGATAAATAGTTTCATATCAACACGTTGGTTTTGTAGTCAATTTGAGGTTGTTTAGATTAACGGAAGGCCGTTATGGATTTATTGTCTGGATGTATATGTTATGTCTGCTGTATAGGAAGTTTGAAATTCTTCCCTTTTGATGTATCATTTGCTTGATAAAGGCTTTTTGGTAGAAACGTCGCTGTATATCGTTTTTATACTTTGTATTTACGTGTGTCGCCATTGCCTCATAGTTTTACTGCAATCTTCCCTTGTGTCGCCATTGCCTCATAGTTTTACTGCAATCTTCCTGTATATCGATAATATTTAGATTAACCGTTTATCAAAACATCTGATAAACGAAAAATAATATATATAAACATATATATATATATATATTTTATATATATATATTATTATTTTAAAATATATATATATATATATATAGTCTCGTATACACGTTAGTTCGCTGTTCACTTTGTGGTGTGTAAATTTACTCCGTATTCCAAGTATCATCTGATGAACTAATAAAGGATATACACGATGTGCATCAATAAGATGCGAGCCTAGAACGTGTGTATCTGAGGGGATCAGAGTTGAAATCGGTACAGTCAGACAGAGATGACAGGGTCGATTTCTCAAATAATCTAGGCAAGCACAGCTGTTATGCTGGTAGGCAGGAGGCATATCATTAAGAGGAATGAGTGAAGTGCAGAAAGAACATCAAAGAATAACGGCGAGTAGGGTGCAGAAGAGGTGTTTAGTTGCTGCAGAAATAAGGGGAGAAAAAACAGGCAGGGTAACAGCCGGGAAAATTATACCGTTATTTTATGGTGCACATGAAGGAAAGTGCGATCGCTGGTATATAAACCTGGCCTGGTGCCCAGTGGCGAAATATTAAAGCAGCGGGTGCCAGAACTCGGCTGGAAAGAGCGAAGCTGAGATAATTGTCCTGATATTTCCGCTAATAACCGGAGGGCGAAACATAGAGGGAAGCACCGACACCTGCTTTCATGATTTATTCACTGATTGTCGAGATTATGTTGTCGGATATGCACTTATTTAAATGACACAAATTTGTCGTGTCACGCATAAAGACTTGCAGGTGTGAGCACTCGCATGCACTCATTACGTGGTATTCCGTGCGGTTGTTTTGATTTTGTTTTCTTCTTCAGCATTCACTGTTTATAAAATGTGAAGACACTCAAGATTTTGATGTGCTAATTTATTTCTGATGGATGCAAATTCTTATTAAGAAAAGATGAAAACGTAATAATTGAATACAGACATTCTTTGAGAAAAGGAAGCGATGAATATGGACAGAATGAAAACGATGAGACAATTATGGAATGCATAGATGGGTTAATGGTCTCATATTAAAAATGATGAAAAATTGAGGCAACAAGGTCTTTCTCCGACCAGCTGTTAAATCTTGGTGCTCTCTCCGTTTCGAATAAATCTTGGTGCTCTCACCGTTTCGAATAACGCGGATATGGTAAATGGTGAGCAGCTGGACAAAAAAACCTCCCGAGTCTACTGAGGTTAAACTCTAAAATATGGTCGGTGTAAACTCTACACAAACCTTTGTCAATACAATAAGAATTTGCCCGGAAAGTATGTTTCTACTAAAATAACAAAAACTATAACATCCAAACTTCTACCTTGCGGGCAATGATTGGACGTTACAGAACATTGGAAGGAAGACTACATAGCTTCGTTTCCTCCAACAAAGTGGGGAAAAGTCCACCTTATAGACATTCAGCAAATGGATGTGGTACTTGTACGCTTAATACAGTTTCATGACTATACTTAGATGTTGTAAACGGAATAAGACCGCCGTTACACATTTTTGAGTAGCGATGAGACACAGATCACAGAAACAATTTATGGTAGATATCACGAATACGGATGGAATGGACATGGCACGTGACGAATCATCATCATCAGGTGCCGTCTCCACATCGAAGGTTGGCTGCAATGAATCTCCAGCATCCTATGTCTTTCGCCTTTGTGTTGCACACTGCCAGACTGTAACCTGTCCATTTCTTAAAGTTTCCCTCCCACTTATCTTTCGGTCTTCCTCTTGCTCTTCCCCCTCAACTTTCCCCTCTAGTAAATGTTTTATCATGGTGACGAAAATGGGAGGAATACAAGTACCTCTGAAGTCGGAGTACGGCTCGCCTGACTAACAGGGACATTGGTGATAAGGAAAGCAAATCTTCACGCAAAATTTAGCAAGAGGCGTCATGACTACGCCTAAATTTATAACGGGCGAACAAATAAATACAATGTATGAGTGGTTTACTAAAAACACCAAGAGATAGGCAGATATGCAGACTAAAATTAGCAATAGAAAATGAGTTGTCAAAAGTGGGTCATATTTACCTTGCTGGTGGCAGTAGCATCAGTATTTCCTTGTACAGCGTCATTGGTTACCTGCACAGTAAGGTAGTTGTTGTTTACTAGAGGCCACGCCCCTTTCACTTTACAAGTCTGAAACTCTTCATAAAATGTCCGTAGATGAGGATCTCCAAACAATCCACAGTGCCTGTATGTCTTCTTGCCATGGAACAAGCATATAGCAGGGACCATATGAGGATGCGGCTTACTGTGACTGTTCAAAGATGGGTCAACGGTCTGACCGTTAGTTGTACAGTTGTTTATCTCCATCTCTTGTCGTACGTAGTTTCTGATGGAGTAATACAGGATGTTGCCATGGCAACCCACGGTCTTGTTAATGCAGTGTCTGTAAGTTCTCAGGGCCGTACAGGCTGTGTGAGTGTCAATGGGCCCTGGCCCCGATACTATATCGGACCGATGTTTCTGATACTCGTGAGTACACCTCTCCACGTGACACACCTCACCACCGCGCGGGAAGCCTTCAGCTGGGGAAAAAAAATTACATATCAAACATTACAGTGTATAAATATTCAACTACATTAAAGTTTTCTTCTTCTTCTTCTTTGCGTTCGTTCTTTATGACCAATTTAAATCACTCTTTGTGATATGATCTTTGCCAAGAACGTGTAATACGTTGCACATTGGTTTGGTAGGCCCCTAAACGCATAGACCTACACGTTTAGGACATGTGCATCCGATTTCAGCCAAAACTCCTTAGTCGCCTCTTACGACATGCGTGGCAGGTAACAATGGTTCTATTCTTTACACCCCAAATTTGGGCTCCGGTAACCATTCGGGCGCATTAAAGTTTTAAAAACCAACTTCTTCTTCTTTGAACGCTCCATATCGACCATTGTTAACCACTCTGTGTGATTTGTATGTGATCTGAGCCTAAGGTCGATTGTAAATTGTGCCAGTTATGCACCTACAAGTAGGACACCCCATCAGATTTCTGCGCTGCTTTTTTTTTTTTTTTAACTAGGGTAGCGCATCCCTAGGGCCTACATCAATCGCCTTTTACGACATGCATTGTAGGTCGCAGTGGTACAACTCTTTGCTTCCCTTGCGGGCCCCGGCACTATACTGGCGAAAAATCCCAACAAAACTTAATAGATCACGAATAAGTGAATCAAGATATAACTAAAAATAAAACACAACAACAAGCAAGCACATATAGAACGTGAGAGCTGGAGTAGCGTAGTTGTTAGTGACCTCACTTCTTAGATGAGTGGTCCGGGTTCAATTCCAGTGGACGTGGAATATTTTTCCGACCGTAACGGCTCTCATATCGACGCAGACTTAATTGAGTAACAGAAAAAGCACTCAGAAGTAAAGCGGCCAGTGTGATGTGGACTATATCACCCATCGTTTGCCGACGGGCAATGAAAAAATACGGACATAACACAGCATTCCCCTTTATACCTTGAGGTGTGATAAAGGGATTCTTAAAAAAATTACATACAAAATGTAGCTTTGTGGCTCAAGTCAGTGGTACTTTAGTCATCGTCAATACTACCTACAAACTCAAGTCAGAGTGGTACCTTAGTCATGACCAATACTACTTAAAAGGGGAGGGTCTAAAGGCGAAGAATTGACTTCATTGCACCGGATTTTACCCCATATAGCTCGGCCTTCTCCGCAGATATGATAAGCCACATGTCGTGAGTATTGCACAAAGAGTATTACTCCGTAGCTCAGGCAACAATCCTAAGGATCTCAGGGGGAAAGGCATTCACGCTACATGTCATACTTAATGCGCTTGCAGAGACGGCCAATGTGGACTGTTGGTGGCGAATTACTGATGTCTCGAGCTTTTTCCCACCGTTCACCCGCGATGAATTCATGCGTAATTAAGGCACCTTACTGCGTGAAAGCTTGCTTTCATTATCACAAGTGTCCATCGCTTCACATCCATCATAGCGTCGCCTTCAATACAGTTTTCATTGATGAGAGTCGAAAAGATGAACAGACTGACAAGGGCAGGAGGTGCCAAACACAACATCACCAACAAGAAAAAACTCTCCTGAAAGTCCAGAAAAATGATGGGGAGAAAACAAACGGAAGATACGACTCACTACACGACAACATAAATAAATTGAACAAAACCGCAGACTACAGTCTTCAGACATAGAACGGGTCTCAGCTGCCTGCACTTGTGAAGCACCAAAGCAGTCTCCAGAGTACATCCTACAAGACTGCTCCAGTCTGAGCAGCGCGAGAATGGAAAACTGGCAAACAGGAACAACCCTTCAGAACAAATTATGGAGGGACCGGTGAAGACCTCAAAAGCACTGCCACGTTTCTGATACATACCGAAGTAGACGCATTGCAGAAGTTGATCGTTGAAGAAGACACAGGTATCCATTTCTCCCTAAAGTCAATATTCGTGAGCTCGCATATCAGCTGAATAGTGTCTGTAATACGGTGAATGCACGATTTCCTCCGCTTTAATCAAGCGATCTCTTCTCTCCATCTGTCTTTTTGAGTGTCCAACTCCATACAACAATAAATACACAAGTCTTGTGCATTTGTTCTTTATTTGGATGTTAATACACATTTTATGTTGAGTACGTTCTTGGCCATTCTTATTCTCGTCTGAACTTCCTTTTCACATCTGTCGTGTTGTGTTATTATATGTCAAATATATACACAATTTGACACTTGTTACATTCTGTCTCTCGCCTGTGTGTTGCCGGACTCTCAAGGGAAGCAAAGAATAGTAATACTACGAATAACAAGGCATGTCGTAAGAGGCGACTGAGGTAGGGGCCTAGGAAAGCTACCCTAGTAAATAAAAAGCGTCGCAGAAATCGGATGTGCAGGCCTACTTGTGGGCACATAGCTGGCACAGCATAGAATCGCTCGTAGGCTCAGATCACATACAAAACACAAAGAGTAGTTTAACAAGTGGTCGCTGTGGAGCGTTCGAAAAAGAATATCACCGATGGCCAATCTGTCATGCCATAACTCAACGAGCCAGGCACTGAACTGAATGATGACTAAGCAAGAAGTTTCACTACCCAACCATGACAGAGTACAGACACTTCTATGTATATGTGTTATTCAGATACGTTGTTAGCCACTAGGGTTTGAGATAATCCCCCAAATTCTTTTTTTTTTCTTCTTAATTGTAAAATAGGCAAATTTGAAAGCAATGACGCTGACTTAAATTTTCGTTTGAAAGCCCGTCAAGTGAACCTTCCAAAAATAGTACATTCATGCCAGTGACCGTGTATCTCTTCGCTAGAACTAAGTGGAGAAAGAGCTAAGGAAGATATGATGGCAAGGACACACATTGAGAAGACCGACCGATAGCATTGGAAGACAGACACTGTTTTGGAACCCGTAGGGAAAGAGGAGTAGGGGAAGACCTGGACATAGCTGGACGTGAGAGCTGGAGGCTGATATTCACAGAATAGGTAAAACAAGGAAAGAATTGGAAGGGATGGCAGGAGTGAGGAAGAGCTGGAAGAAGTTTGTTGAAGACATGTGCTCCGTTGAGAGTTGAAGAGAGAGATACCGGCTCACTGTGTCATATAAGGAAATAAAGTGTCTACAAGATGGCTAAGGAGGGAACAAAGAAGATAAACCCAAACAGTGTCGCTATCAGAGATCAAGGAACACATCTAAAACCTGGAGGCAAAGAACCAACAGAAAACATCACACAACAATATTTTGACTCAGAACAGGACACTCTTACACATGCACAAAAAGCATTCGCAGACTGAAGAGTGTGTATGTCAGAATGAAACATATATAGCACATCCTGCAGTTCTGGCTATCATTCCTACACCAGCGAAACGAAATATAGCCTCGTGAACGTAGCTTACAGTGCAAGCTATGGGAAACCCTCGAGCAGCCCCATCTAACGTGCTGTTTCATAAAGGCAACATATCTCACAGTTTTTACTGAATATATGAAACCGATCGGCAGAAGGGGTGTTTCAAAGAGACCAACATGTGCCAGCTAAATTTGCATATTAAAAAATTGCAGTATGACGTGACCTCGTTTCGCAGAATGGCTGTGATCTCGTGAGAACGATAAAATTACTACAAAATATACGGCTTTCGTGATGTTAAACCGGTGTTGTGTCTAAATCGATTCAAATAAGCTCTTCATGCATCATCATCATTCAAAAGCTTTTCCTGAGCAGAACTTTGCCATAATAACAGTCCTTCGAAACTTCTCTTTCTCATAGGCTAGATGTCCCACATCAGCAGCCGTCATGCTTAATCAGTCACATCTTGAGTCCATCTTATCGTGGTTTTCATCTTTTTATCTGTGTCGGGATGTCTCCTTTGATAATGGTCTTCTCCCAAACCAGCTAAAAAACAAAAACGTTTGTGTCCATATTTGTTAATGTCGGTGTTGTGTGTGCGTATTAAACGACAGCAACACAAATTTGTTACTTGACAACATAGCTCGAATATTAAAATGGATGATACTACTAATCCTTCTTGTTCTCAGTGAAACAGAGATACATTGCTCTCTTCCGCATTATACAATCTAAGGTTCTTTTCAGCTCTACTCATCAGGCTCTGGATCTCCCTCATTATTTATAAAGGAAAGACTAGGATACAGTGTGGTATTAGTAATGTCATAATAATCACACCGATCTACCATCTATAAGTCCTCCACTTAAACCGACATGAAGAAAACACGTAAACATCCACGCGAGACCCTGTAGACATCACTATATGCCCACCTAAACCGACATGAAGAGAACACGCAACATCCACATGAGATCCTGTAGACATCACTATATGCCCACTTAAACCGACATGAAGAGAACACGCAACATCCACGTGAGATCATATAGACATCACTATATGCCTCGCCCGAGTGGTTACCGGGCCCAAATTTGGGGTGTAAAGAATAGAACCACTGTTACCTGCCATGCATGTCGTAAGAGGCGACTAAGGAGGTTTGGCTGAAATCGGATGCATGTGTCCTAAGCGTGTAGAAGTCTATGCGTTTAGGGCCTACCAAACCAATGTGCAACGTATACACGTTCTTGGCAAAGATCAAACATATCACAAAGAGTGATTAAAATTGGTCGTAAAGAACGAACGCAAAGAAGATCACTATATGCCCACTTAAACCGACATGAAGAGAACACGCAACGGCCACGTGAGATCCTGTAGACATCACTATATGCCCACTTAAATCGACATGAAGAGAACACGCAACATCCACGTGAGACCCTGTAGACATGCTTTCCACTTCTAGAACAGGTCGTTTGCAAAGTAAGTCGATGGTTGCAATGGACCTCAAACATCCCCAGTCTCTTGCCTTGGTGTTGCACTTGCCAGGCTATAATTTGTGTGTTTCCCTCCCACTTGAGACTTGGTCATCCATCAACTATCCTATCTAATTCTCAAACATCTCCAGTCTCTTGCCATGGTGTTGCACTTACCAGTCTGTAATTTGTCCATCTCTCTTGATGTTTCCCTCCCACTTGTGACTCGGTCATCCTGCAACTATCCTATCTAATAAGGTTTTAATCAATCTGTCAACTTTTTTTGTGTTCAAAATATTTTGTTTTGAATTTCTTGTAGTAGCTATTTCTTCATTCCAAGTTTTTCCAGAACCTGTTTGTTTTTTCCATGACATACAACCTATTCTTCTGTATAACCGCATCTCAAAGACATTAATTCTGTCCTCCAAATTCTTGTTAATTTTCCATGTTTCTGAGTCATACAAAAATACCCAGTAAACATAGCACTTGATAATTTTTCTCTTTGTTTTATTTGTTATCTGTTTTAGTAACTTGCTCATGTCTTCCACAAATGTCATCATCTGTAATTATATGTCTTAGTTATCAGATATTGTTTACTTGTTTTAGTAGATCTATTTTCATATTTATTTTTAGCTTCTCCACTTCTTGGCTGAGTATTCTATTTGTTTTCAGAATGTTATTGTCCAATTCCTATTATTTGCTAGTTGTGTCTACTAGTTCTTGTAGCTATTGCTCATTCCTGATCACCAATACTGTGTCATTTACATATCTCGGGTTATTTATTATTATTTTTCCATTGATATTTGACGATTTTCTCTGTGTTCAGTAGACTGGATGATACATCTTCTTCTTCTTCAAATGTTCCATATCGACTACTTGTTAAACCACTCTTTGCGATTTGTATGTGGTTTGAATCTTCTTCTTCGCCCGTCTGCCCAGCGTGTTCATAGCGTGTTGGACTACGGGTGACTATCCCTCTGTGTGTGCGGGTTCAATTCGCGGGATGGCAGAAAAAGCCACAGATTCCCCAGATTTACGGTTTTCGTGGCACCGAACTGAAGGGTTACGATGTCCATGGCACCAAGCAGAAGAGCTGAAAAGCTCAAATGCTTCTGGATCGAAAAAAAAAGTCTTTTTCTTCTTGGAACGCTCCATATCGATCACTTGTTAACCACCCAGTTTCTGAGGAATTGTGTGTACTGATATTGCTTGTGCTTATATCATTATTCTATTGCCTTGCTTTGTGGTCTGCATATCCACATCCCTTTTTGTCCATGAGTTTTTATTATTACATTATAATAACTGTTCTTGTTTAGTACTGGTTGTGTGTTGCGGTCCCCGACAAGGGAGCAAAGAATAGTGACACTGCGACCTACAAGGCATGTCATAAGAGGCGACTGAGGTAGGGGCCTAGGAAGCTACCCTAGTAAATAAAAAGCACCACAGAAATAGGATGTGCTGGACTACTTGTAGGCGCATAACTGATACAATGTTCAATCACTCTTAGGCTCAGATCACATACAGTTATCAGTTATATGAGGACTATCATCATAGAACTCCGGACATATCACAAAGAGTGGTTAGCAAGTGGTCGATATGGAGTGCTCAAAGAAGAAGTTTCTGTGTGTTGCTGTGTTCTTGTCTAGTGTGTAAGATCTGTTTCTGTGTGCTACTATGTTCTTGTCTAGTGTGTAAGATCTGTTTGTGTGTGCTACTGTGTTCTTGTCTAATGTGTAAGATCTGTTTGTGTGTGCTACTGTGTTCTTGTCTAGTGTGTAAGATTTGTTTCTGTGTGCTACTGTGTTCTTGTCTAGTGTGTAAGATCTGTTTCTGTGTGCTACTATGTTCTTGTCTAGTATGTAAGATCTGTTTCTGTGTGCGACTGTGTTCTTGTCTAGTGTGTAAGATTTGTTTCTGTGTGCTACTGTGTTCTTGTCTAGTGTGTAAGATCTGTTTCTGTGTGCTGCTATGTTCTTGTCTAGTATGTAAGATCTGTTTCTGTGTGCTACTGTGTTCTTGTCTAGTTGTAAGATCTGTTTCTGTGTGTTGCTGTGTTCTTGTCTGTTGTAAGATCTGTTTCTGTGTGCTGTTGTGTCTTGTCTAGTATAAAGTAAGATCTGTTTTGTGTGTGCTGTGTTCTTGTCTAGTATGTAAGATCTGTTTCTGTGTGTTGCTGTGTTCTTGTCTAGTATGTAAGATTTGTTTCTGTGTGCTACTGTGTTCTTGTGTAGTATGTAAGATTTGTTTCTGTGTGTTGCTGTGTTCTTGTCTAGTATGTAAGATAGATCTGTTTGTGTGTGCTGTGTTCCTTGTCTAGTATGTAAGATCTGTTTCTGTGTGTTGCTGTGTTCTTGTCTAGTATGTAAGATTTGTTTCTGTGTGCTGCTGTGTTCTTGTCTATTATGTAAGAGTAAGATCTGTTTCTGTGTGCTACTGTGATCTTGTCTAGTATGTAAGATCTGTTTCTGTGTGCTACTGTGATCTTGTCTAGTACGTAAGATCTGTTTCTGTGTGCTCCTGTGAATTTGTTTAGTATATAAGATCTGTTTCTGTGTGTTGCTGTGATCTTGTCTAGTATGTAAGATCTGTTTCTGTGTGCTGCTGTGTTCTTGTCTAGTATGTAAGAGTAAGATCTGTTTCTGTGTGCTACTGTGATCTTGTCTAGTATATAAGATCTGTTTCTGTGTGCTGCTGTGTTCTTGTCTAGTATGTAAAATCTGTTTCTGTGTGCTGCTGTGTTCTTGTCTAGTATATAAGATCTGTTTCTGTGTGCTGCTGTGTTCTTGTCTAGTATGTAAGATCTGTTTCTGTGTGCTGTGTGTTCTTGTCTAGTATGTAGTAAATCTGTTTATGTGTGCTACTGTGATCTTGTCTAGTATATAAGATCTGTTTCTGTGTGCTGCTGTGTTCTTGTCTAGTATGTAAAATCTGTTTCTGTGTGCTGCTGTGTTCTTGTCTAGTATGTAAGATCTGTTTCTGTGTGCTACTGTGATCTTGTCTAGTACGTAAGATCTGTTTCTGTGTGCTCCTGTGTTCTTGTCTAGTATGTAAGAGTAAGATCTGTTTCTGTGTGCTACTGTGATCTTGTCTAGTATGTAAGATCTGTTTCTGTGTGCTCCTGTGTTCTTGTCTAGTATCATAGTATGAAAGACTTGTTTCTAAGTGATGCTGTATTCAGTGTATTCCTTGTTTAGTCAGTGACAGTAAGAATAGATTCTATGTGCAGCTGTATTCCTTGTTTATTCAGTGACAGTAAGAATATATTCGATGTGCAGCTGTATTCCTTGTTTAGTCAGTGACAGTAAGAATATATTCTATGTGCAGCTGCATTCATTTTTAGTGTCGCAGTAAGAACGTGATCATGTGTGCTGCCCAGTTCTTCTTTAGTCTAAGAGAGTCCAAACATATATTATGTGTGATGTTGTGTAGTAGACCTACTGGTGGTGTGTTCTCGTTTGATTTGGGATCAGAATTTTCCTAGTAGATTTGTACATTTGTTAAGTGTGAACATGGAACACATATTCGCATATCACAGCGATAGACTGATGAAAAACACATTCTCACAGCACAGCGATAGACTGATAACACATATTCTCACAGCACAGCGATAGACTGGTGATAACACATATTCTCACAGCACAGCGATAGACTGATGATAACACATATTCTCACAGCACAGCGATAGACTAATGAAAAATACATATTCTCACAGCACAGCGATAGACTGATGATAACACATTCTCACAGCACAGCGATAGACTGATGATAACACATATTCTCACATCACAGCGATAGACTGATGATAAACACAATTCTCACAGCACAGCGATAGACTGATGATAACACATTCTCACAGCACAGCGATAGACTGATGATAACACATATTCTCACATCACAGCGATAGACTGATGATAAACACACATTCTCACAGCACAGCGATAGACTGATGATAAACACACATTCTCACAGCACAGCGATAGACTGATGAGAACACATATTCTCACATCACAGCGATAGACTGATGAAAAATACATATTCTCACAGCACAGCGATAGACATAAAGAACACACATACGCCATTCGCACAGCACGGCGATAGACTGATGAGAACACATATTCTCACAGCACAGCGATAGACATAAAGAACACACATTCGCCAAGCACAGCGATAGACATGAAAAATACACATTCGCACAGCACAGCGATAGACTGATGAAATAAAACACAACAATGAATGAATGAAATATAATCAACAACTTACCTGACATGAAAAATACACAAAGAAACAGTACGAGATATCCAATGCACGAGAATACTGCGTGGAACGGTGGCTTATTGTAGCCACTGGAACCCATACCCTTCCATTCAGCGGCAGGGCAAGGCAGGCCGCTGGCCTCTAGGGTCGTTAGGCTAGCCTCCTCTCTGTGGACAGTCAAAAACAGCACACCATAAGCCATCAGCCATGTTGAAAGTTACTGTTATTATTTTAACCATGATCACAAATTCCCCTGCACACTAACACACTGTACGCATCCCTGGAACACAACAAAGACAGGAGGCTCTGCACTTGCTAAATGTGTAGTAGTAACATAGCTATCCCATTTTCACCATTTGCTAGTAGTATACTGTGCTGGTGCTGTAAAACCTTTTCACAACCTTCACTAACGATCACGATGAGATATCAGGGAACATAGCGGTCCAAGAAACCAGGCAAGGGAGAACAAAAATGGGTCACGAGGCGGAGCATAAACCCATCAAATGTCAGAAAGGGTTTAACCCGCTTCTCGGTGCTACACCTCTGATCGTGGCTCTCGCAAATCTGCACCCAGTGCTTTTCGCAAATCGCGAAGAAAATGGCGCAAAGTCGAATTCGATTGGTTAAATTCTAATTCTTTCACACCTCGCACCGTTCGTCTTGGCCTTGACGGTGAAAGAGGGTTAGGTGAAACAATTTTTTTCCCCTTCTAATAGCAGATAAGGAGGATCTAGAAGATTTGAGGAGGAAAAATGTTAGAAGGGAGGGGAACATGAGGATGGGGAGGGGGAGAATGAAACAAGCTAGGCTTCAGGGGTGTGAAGTGGAAACTCGAAACTTAGAGTTTGAAGGAAGGAAACGGGGAAAAGTTCTTTATCTGTAACTAGGGCGCGATATTTTAACGCGCGGTCTGGCTAGCGTACTTAATTATCTACCTTGATTTTGATAACAGCGGGCGCAGTAGTGTAAACACAACAGACGTATGCAGTAAGCCCCCAAGCTTTACGTTGTTGCTATCTTCAAAATAGATTAATTTTTCAGAAGTGGATGTAACAATTGCGACACACGATTGTCGTCGAATGCTGGTGAATGAAAAAAGAAGAATAGCACATACGCGTAGACAGGGTTTCTTTGCTGCCTTTTCTCTCTCTCTCTATACAGTCTCTTGTCTTTGAGTAAACAGCTAAAAGGGCTAATGAGAATGTGTGGAAAATGGAAACCAGCTGAAAAGGTAACTGATATATATATATATTTAAAAAGAAGTTTACCTCGTAATTTGAACATGTGTTTAGAGTTAGAGCATATGGTGGCAGCAGCAGATAAATCTAAAGGCAAAGTTCGAAAGACAAAGAGAGTAGATAGTGGATGACAACGAGGTGATACTGGACAGGAAACATGTCTGAATAAAGTCAACAAAATTGATAAATGACGTTAAGAAGATATTGCGTGTATCGTATAATCCATTAATCAGTGGTACATGAAGTAGAAGCAGGCTAAGCCGTTGGATTTGCTTTGTAAATCTTTCCCGTATATAATTAATTTACGCGTGTCCGTCTTTATACGACTGAACACAGGATTTGTATGAAGGCCATCACTGTCTTCATTCTTGTTACCGTTTAATTGTCAGTTTGATGTTGGGGCCGCAAGGAAGCAAATAATAGTACCACTGCATTGCCTTCATTCTTGTTACCGTTTAATTGTCAGTTTGTGTTGGGGCCCGCAAGGGAAGCAAATAATAGTACCACTGCAACCAATAATGCATGTCGTGAGAGACGACTGACGTAGGCCCTATGGATGTTACCCTAGTAAATAAAAATCAGTGCAGAAATCGGATGTGCTGGCCTACTTGTAGGCGCATAACTGGCACAACGTACAATCACTGTTAGGCTCAGATCACATACAAATCACAGAGTGGTTGACAAGTGATCGATAAATCGTTTGAAGAAGTTACCATTTAATCAATCTACTTTCAATATATTTAATTAAAGTCTAAAGTAAATCCGGCACTAAACCTTTCAACTCCTTAATCCTCATGGTTTTACTAGTTACATCATATATACTATCACATAATATTAAACTCGACTTATCATGCCATAAATTAAGCTCAAGCATTTAATAGATAGTACAACAAGCAAATAATGTGGCCTCCATATTTGCTATTTCTTACAGTGCAATGATATTTCTTGGATTCTACTTTTCTATTTTCATGAATAGGAAAGCTACCATTCTCCCTTCCCCTTAGAAAACAGACACCATTGTCATGGTAACTATCATTCAAACACTAGTGTTATCTTTCCATTCCGAGTCGGACTAGATGGTTCAACCCCAGGTCTCTTCTTAAGTATCAGACTGGAAAAAACTTCCACAAAACACTTCACGTCCAGGCACGACAACCAAGTAAATAAAATGAAATGTTAACGACGGTCATAGTCTCGGAGAACGTTGGGGACCTGGTATACTGATAAAGCAAGGCCTACAGCCTCGTTTGCCTTATCCAAATCTTCACTATCCACATACTGAAAGACCTGGATGTTATAAAATATTATTTATAGCTCACACGTTGGGAGGCAATGGAACTCAGACAGCACCTGGTCACAGTTAGTTAATGACACGATGGACGTGTATATCCAGCAGACTTGTTATTGGTACATAAGTTTTTGTTATAAATGAAAGTTATCAATTCGAACGTTCCATATCGACCACTTGTTAACCAATCTGTGCGATTTGTATGTGATCTGAGTCTAAGAGCGATTGTACGTTGTGCCAGTTATTAGTCTAGTAATAGCCGTCCATCGCAAGCGATGATGACAACAATCTCAGACGTGTACTGTTGCACCTCTCTGGTTTGTGCGGAGGTGACTGTAGAGTCCAATCCTAGAACAGAATCCCCGACCACAGGTGGGGCATACATGATCAAGGTTAGACATGTGCGTGTTGTGTGCTCTGTCTTTTCGCGCTGCTCGTTTTCTCTGTGCCTCAACAATACGATGATTCTCAGCTATTCGGTTCCTCTTTTGTTGTTACAGCGCCACATTTGGCGATCTTGCGCAAGGATTCCCAGCACGTATTGTCTATATCGAAGCATTTCAGAGACACTTTAAGAGTGTCTTTAAAGCGTTTTTCTGTCCACCAGCTAAACGTCTGCCCCCTTCAAGCTCGCCATACATCAACTGTTTTGGGATGCGTTTATCAGGCATTCGAGCAACGTGACCGACCCATCTCAGTTGGGCCTTCTGCAACAGGGTGTTGACGCTTGGGATCTTTGCTCTATTAGTCTACAAGTAGACCAGCTCATCATATTTATGCGATGATTGTTATTTACTAGGGTAGCTTCCCTAATTCTTACATTAGTCGCCTCTTACGACATGCCTTGTAGGTCGCAGTAGTACTATTCTTTACTTCCCTTGCGGGCCCCGGTACCACACGTGCGGCATATCCAGCAAACTTGTTGGTAGGACATATATTTTTGTTATGAACGAAAGTTATAAAATCTCTAGCTTACTCTCTCCCTTTCGTATTCATTTCTGTTCGCAATGCAACATAGGGCTACAATTTCGTTTATTCGCCCCATATCAATTCTGGTTTAGCCAGGGCGCCTAGTAAGGCGTTTATAACTTATTTTTGCTTGACTGAAACTGTAGGAATATCTAAACAAGATTACGGTGGGACACGCTCTTGAGATACATATGAAGAAGCTTATATCACAACAATGAATGTTTCGTAAGAACAAACACAGACTTTTCAGACTGTATTAATATGGAGAACGACAATACTGCATTTTCTCTCTCATCCTTTTCATAACTTACATGGTCATAAACTGCAAAAAAACCAACCTAAAACAAACAAGAGACAATGATGTGAGATACAAAATGAAGAGCAAATCATAACAAAAACAGCACAAGTAGAACAGAATACTAGATAAGAGAAAGCAACAAATAATGCTATCAAAGATCATTTTTTCCAGACCACCAGGCATTAACTGCCACCTCAGTAGAACATTTACAAGACCACATAAATAGATTACACTAAGCAAGCAATAATCATAATATAAAAACCAAAATATAAAAAAAACCCACAGAAATAATAGTTCATAAGTACGGTTCCAACTTCACTGCAACGGGTCACCCCATAATTGCTCCGTTCCTGTGCCAATGAATATCACACGAAATGCTAACACCTGTGAAAAGTTTTCTGTGTGAACTAATTCCAGAATGAAACAGCCGCGTACCGCCACAAAAAAGCATCCTGTACCGCATAAAATGCATATGGCCGTCGCGAATGTAGCAACACAAAACTGTTCATCACTTGAATTGCAATTCTTGTCGAAGGGGACATCAATCACGGCAAAATCCAGCTTTCTGCACTCGCAATATAACTGCATACGGCAGATTGAGCTTGTTCGTCATACCGCTGTCCGCCATTTTCTGAATACACACAACAAACGCACGGTTGGCACAGCAAAAGCATTCCATGTAACAGTCACAGCTCACCGCGTTGCTCAAGCACTAACTCAGTAGCTCGGCAAATGAAACCGGAAAATACCCGACCAAACATGGCGGGAATGCGCTAGCAAAGTCGTGTTCAGAATCAAACCGTTCTGACTCTGAATGGCCCTCCCGCATTCCGCCATTGTTGGCCAGATTTTTTCCACAAGAAATAATGACAATAGATAATAAAGAATAACCAGCAAAGATCTAAATTCGGATACCAAATCATAAAATAGGTGTGTAGCTTCAACCGACATGTCAATAGAAGGGGAGGTTTAGAACACATTGTGACAACCGAAAAATGGAAGGGAGAGGAAGTAGAGAAAGAGAAAATTTTAGACAACCTGACAAGCTGTAGTGAGGTCGGTCACAACAAGTACCTAGTTCAAACTCCACGGCGGGCAGGTCTGGAAGCAAATTAGTTCCCTTTGATTTTTACGATTGGTAAAAAATAGACATCATTCAGAAAGCAATGACAAACTACTGAACGTATAAGTGATGCTCAGAGAATCAAAGACTCGTTTACTGTGGTTGATGGCTACGTCCTGCAAAGCATATGCCACGACAAGAGACTTCATGGCACGTAAGAGCGTCAACATCTGTGATGATAGCAAATACCATGCCCGAGTGGTTACCGGGGCCCAAATTTGGGGTGTAAAGAATAGAAGCACTGTTACCTGCCACGCATGTCGTAAGAGGCGACTAAGAAGGTTTGGCTAAAATCGGATGCATGTGTAACGCTAGGGAGCCGGGTGTGCGTCTATATGTTTTTTTTTCTTCTTTCTGATACCCTGAAGACCCCAAAGCACTCACCTTGTGTGCAGTGTGGTGAGTTGTGAAAGATCCTTCACAGATATAGTATGTAATGAAGAGATAAACCAGCTGGTGTAAGAGATATTCGTAGACGTTCGTGTCTGGGTCAAGTGGTAATTGGTTATGATGAGGGAAAGAGAAAAGAATTATAAGAATTATGAAAATTCTAAATAAATAATTATATAATAGGTAAACACCTTCTAGACAGGTATGTGGAGATTTCTCATGAGGAATGGAACTGGTTAGACAGGTAGATATGGGAAACTTCAGGTAACTTGCTAGACAGGTAGATTTTGGGAAAACTCTCAGGAAACATTGCTAGACAGGTAGATATTGAAACTCTCAGGAAACACTCTAGACAGGTGGGATATGGAAACTCTCAGGAAACACTTCTAGACAGGTATATCGGAAACTCTCAGGAAACATTGCTAGACAGGTATATACGGGACTCTCAGGAAACATTGCTAGACAGGTATATACCGGAAACTCTCAGGAAACACTGCTAGACAGGTAGATATGGGGAACTCTCAGAAAACATTGCTAGACAGGTGTTAGTCGTCAGAAAGATGGATATACTGGTTCTCTATCCCAGATCAAGTCAGTATCATTCCGGTTCCATTCCATCCACATCCACATTGTCCAATAAGTCACCCATTTGTATAGATGGGTGTCACTGGTAAGATTTTAGAAACAGAAAACCCGACTTGATAGTAGCACACTTACTGTGTTATAATGTAACATTTCAGATATGCTTGATCATAGATGATGCATTAAGAGACAGCATAAAGGCGTAATGACTCATGGCATCTGATAACATATGTTCCGGGGTCATGGATGACTAAAGACGCGGTGATTCTGTTGTCTTGAACATTTGAACGCATGTCAAAAGTATCTCTCTCTCTCTCTCGTTGCCTTTACCCGGGTTGGGGCATAGGCCCTCAACCAACTCATGCCAAGTCTTCCCTATCTCTGCTATCTCCTGCAGCTCCCTCCAGCTCTTCTTTATATAGGCCCTGAACCAACTGATGCCAAGTCTTCCATTCTAGCTATCCCTGCAGCCTCCAGCTCTTTATATAGGCCCTGAACCAACTGATGCCAGTCTCTATTCTAGTATCTCCTGCAGCCCTCCAGCTCTTCTTTATAGGCCCTGAACCAACTGATGCCAAGTCTTCCATTCTAGCATCTCCTGCAGCCCTCCAGCCTTCTTTATATAGGCCCTGAACCAACTGATGCAAGTCTTCCATTCTAGCTATCTCTGCAGCTCCTCAACTCTTTATAGGCCTGAACCAACTGTCCAAGTCTTCTATCTCTAGCTATTCCTGCAGCCTCCAACTCTTCTTATATAGGCCCTGAACCAACTGATGCCAAGTCTTCCATCTCAGCTATCTCCTGCAGCCTCCAGCTCTCTAGGCCCTGAACCAACTGATGCCAGTCTTGCATCTTAGCATGTCCAGCTCCTCCCTCTTCTTATATAGGCCCTGAACCAACTATGCCAAGTCTTCCTATCTCTAGCTATCTCCTGCAGCTCCTCCAGCTCTTCTTTATGTTTTTGATCTGTGTCAAGAGTATAGCTTATAGGAAAACGCTATATGATTAGCTTGCAGTCTGGTAGCGGGAATGAACACAGCAAACCCTCTCTATCTTGGCTCGGCACGTTAGTTGTTTGTTTGTTATGTAGGGGATTAAAACATCTTTAAGCAACGGCACACTTCTTTCAATCTAAGATGAGTAAGCAAATTCAGAATTGGCACAACTAGCCTGTGCCATTGTGAAAAGACGGACATGATGACAGAGCACATACTGCAAGACTGCCAGCTGTTAGCAGCCCTGAGAAAAGAAACGTGGCCCGATAACACAGAGCTTTGCGAGAAGCTGTACGGAGGGACAGAGCATATACTGCAAGACTGCCAGCTGTTAGCAGCCCTGAGAAAAGAAACTTGGCCCGATAACACAGAGCTTTGCGAGAAGCTGTACGGAGGGACAGAGCACATACTGCAAAACTGCCAGCTGTTAGCAGCCCTGAGAAAAGAAACTTGGCCCGATAACACAGAGCTTTGCGAGAAGCTGTACGGAGGGACAGAGCACATACTGCAAAACTGCCAGCTGTTAGCAGCCCTGAGAAAAGAAACGTGGCCCGATAACACAGAGCTTTGCGAGAAGCTGTACGGAGGGACAGAGCACATACTGCAAAACTGCCAGCTGTTAGCAGCCCTGAGAAAAGAAACGTGGCCCGATAACACAGAGCTTTGCGAGAAGCTGTACGGAGGGACAGAGCACATACTGCAAAACTGCCAGCTGTTAGCAGCCCTGAGAAAAGAAACGTGGCCCGATAACACAGAGCTTTGCGAGAAGCTGTACGGAGGGACAGAGCACATACTGCAAAACTGCCAGCTGTTAGCAGCCCTGAGAAAAGAAACGTGGCCCGATAACACAGAGCTTTGCGAGAAGCTGTACGGAGGGACAGAGCACATACTGCAAAACTGCCAGCTGTTAGCAGCCCTGAGAAAAGAAACGTGGCCCGATAACACAGAGCTTTGCGAGAAGCTGTACGGAGGACAGAGCACATACTGCAAAACTGCAGCTGTTAGCAGCCCTGAAAAGAAACTTGGCCCGATAACACAGAGCTTGAGAAGCTGTAGAGGACAGAGCACAACTGCAAACTGCAGCCGTTAGTAGCCTGAAAGAAACGTGCCCGATAACACAGAGCTGCGAGAAGCTGTACGTGGACAGAGCACATACTGCAAGACTGCCAGCTGTTAGCAGCCCTGAGAAAAGAAACGTGGCCCGATAACACAGAGCTTCGCGAAAAGCTGTATGGAGGGACGGAGGCCCTAAAAGCAACAGCAAAATTCATGATAAAATTTGGTTCGTATGTCTAGGCGGGGATCGAGAGAGAGAGGAGTAAGGGTTTAAAAAAAAAGAACCCCAGGGGAAGCAACGCAAACAATGAATATGATCAATAAATAGATAAGTGTACAAGTATTTAGTGCTTCCAGAAAAACAAAAAATACTAAACACAGGACTCGAACCATTTACCCTTATTTCTTACGCCACCCATTGCCAAGCCCACCATTACGTGCGTTCTTACAAACACAACCAGCGAGCTATTTAAAAAAAAAAAGCTTTACTGAGGAGTGTTCACAAACATTTCGTTTTTGCTAGACACAGAATAATCAGATAATGTTCGACCGAACAGTGTTTGCACAAACAGGTGCGATAAGTTTATTGCAATATAAGAACACGCTTTTTTGGGGTTATATTAGATGGTGAAGGAAAACAAACATAAAAACATAAGAATGAACTTTTATTTTAGGGAGAATCTAAGTTTTATATAGCATCATTAGACGGCAGAGAGAGAGAGAGAGAGAGATAGAGAGAGATAGAGAGGGAGCCATTTTGTCCTCTCGTACTAGGGCAGTCCAATTTTAGTTCAATGGCCAAAAAATACCTCTGGTTCATACACTTGTAGGTTTTTAATCTGCTTGCATATCTAAAAATACATTTTCTTTAGTCATTTCATTTTCAGAATATCTATATTCTGTGAGTCTAACAGTCATGTTGGTCAAGGTCGTCACGATGGTCACCAAGAACGAGTATTATCAACTTACCCTGTCCAGAATATGGAATCGTTCAAGTCTCCACTATACAGTTCTAAGAATTTCAACAAAAGTTATGTTACTTGTATTCTTCGGGATAAAGTGGGACGGATTAGAGAAATGCATTCATATATCGACTCGGACACAAGAGGGTTGTGTGTTCAATCACAGCCAACTCTAGATAACTAGGCCATACAACTGACTCGGGGTTCCCTGACCTAGATCGGAAAAGGGAGCCGGAAAATATAGAGGTTTGATAGAACACTGCAAGCTTTTTGCAATTGTACTCAATTCTGTGAGTCTATGGTTATTTATTTGTGAAAAATATTCATAATATTGATATTCCTTATTGTTAAACTTAACGTGTTGCATAATATAACTTCGATTTAGCATTTTATATTGATTTAAAAATGAAATCGTCTATACACACCAATACTGGAATGCGAGGTCACGTGGTGTAGTTGGGGTCTGATTTCCCATAATTCTTCCCTGAGTCCGAAGGCCCATAAGTTTATAGTTGGCTCTGGTTCAACCCTACACTCGACGTTCCACACGTAAGGAAAGGAATTGATATTCCTGCCTCCAGCACACTAGTGTCTAGAAATGTGAAGTAGCAGGCATATATATACGGTTGTCAACAATTTAACAAAAGTTATATTAACCCTTTAACTCCGTAATGTTCTTTTACTTGCGGATGCAGTTATTTTGCAATGCATACGAAACTAGCCAGTATACTGTCCTTGAGTTATATTACAAATACAGAAAGCCAGTATACCCGCCTTGCGTCATCTTGAAAAATAAAATAACGCGAGTCACTTTACCTGCCTTGCGTCATCTTAAAAAATACCGCGAGTCAGTATACCGGCCGTGCGTCATCTTGAAAATAAAATACCGCGAGTCAGTATACCGGCCGTGCGTCATCTTGAAAAATAACACGAGTCAGTATACCGGCCTTGCGTCATCGTAAAAAATACCGCGAGTCAGTATACCCGCCTTGCGTCATCTTAAAAAATACCGCGAGCCAGTATACCGACCTTGCGTCATCTTAAAAAATACCGCGAGCCAGTATACCCGCCTTGCGTCATCTTAAAGAATACCACGAGTCAGTATACCCGCCTTGCGTCATCTTAAAAAATACCACGAGTCAGTATACCGGCCCAGAAGGACGAAAGGTTTACTTGTATTCTTTGCAAGGAGTTCATGTTTTGTTTTATATACGACGTCGATCTATAACTTCTGATATAACCAACAAAAGATCAGTGTTTATGTTAACCTTTAAAGTGAACAAGTAATCAAGATGGAGACTGACAGGATACAATATATAATAAAGTAGAAATACTTCAAAAGAGACATATGCTATTTTGATGGACTGACAAAAAGACACTTTAGTACCTCTTAAGTGTCAAGAACAACATAACACCTGCATAGATTGCTCTGCAACTGTTGTCTGTGATGCTCTTTTCTCTTTAAGATCAAACATATTCAGACCTTTGATGCACATCTTTAAAGAATCAACGTTTTGAAGTATTCTCCAGAACTCCTTTTCCTTCCCTGATCCATTTTATAATTCACGCATTTATCACACACGGTGCCAAACAACATATGGAACGCACTAACATATTAGTAAGACATAACATTCCTGCACACATTTCTATGTTGCTATGGCACTAGATGTTGATGATTATGATGTATATTACATGTTTTTCAATAATGATATACATGTATATAGAGCTATGCTCTCTTCATCTCGTTCTCTTCCATGTGACGCCTCTGATGCTTAGGATAGAAACAAATGCATAACATTCTTCTCATTCTTGGCGCCCTCTGTATTATGGTTTCATCTGTGATTCATTTCCCTTCAGTTCTGTTCTAACCATCTTTTCGTGGTCTTCCTCTCGCCAGAACATCAGGAAAGAAGGCGAGAGGAAGACCACGAAAAGATGGTTAGATGGCATAGCAGAATCCTGTCAAAGAGCAAAAATAACAATCACCCTAGCCACCAGAACAGCGCAAGACAAAAACAGACCCAGTAGCAGCCTGACGACAAAAGAAGACGTTCTTGTTACATTATTCTCCTCCAGGTCATATTGGATCTTCCACGTTTTTGTTTACCCTTTTAAATGCTTTCTTAATGCTGTAGCTGTAACATAAGACATTCACAAGTGATCTCTTTTGCTGTCGGTCTGCTGTTTTTCCACACATGTTTATCCAATGCCACTAGTAGCAGCCACCCGTGTTGTGTCGGGGCCTGCAAGGAAGCAAAGAATAGTACCACTGCGACCTACAAGGCATGTCGTAAGAGACGACTGATGTAGGAACATAGGGTAACTACCTTAGTAAATCTTCTTCTTCTTTGCGTTCGTTCTTTACGACCAATTTTAATCACTCTGAGATTCATGTTTTATCTTTGCCAAGAACGTGTATACGTTGCACATTAGTTTGATAGGTCCCTAAACACATAGACTTCTACATGTTTAGGGCATGTGCATCCGATTTCAGCCAAACCTCCTTAATCGATTCTTACGACATTCATGACAGGTAACAGTGTTTCTATTCTTTACGCCCCAAATTTGGACAATGTAACCAATCGGGTGCCTTAGTAAATCTTCTTCTTCTTTGCGTTCGTTCTTTACACCAATTTTAATCACTCTTTGTGATATGTTTGATCTTGCCAAGAACGTGTATAAGTTGCACATTGGTTTACAGGCCCTAAACGCATATTCTACACGTTTAGGCATGTGCATCCGATTTCAGCCAACCTTATGTAAATAAAAAGCGTTGCTGAAATCGGATGTGCTGTAAGCCTCTTGAAGGCGCATAACTGGCACAACGTACAATCGCAGGTAGGCTCAGATCATATTAAAATCACACAGAATGTTTAAACAAGTGGTCTAGATGGAGCGTTCGAGGAAGAAGAAGAAGAAGAAGACTAGTATTAGCTGTTAGAAAAAGGAAGGAGATATGTTGAAACTATACTCTGAGAAGAAATGATCAAAGAGTCATATAACATACATTGAAGTGGCAGGCAAAGAGTTCAATAAAAATTGGACATCACAGAAATACCCTGAACTAAACTTTACTAAGAGAAACAAGAAATATCGGACGCAAATTACATAGCAGATATTGAACTAGTTGTCAGGATAGAGAGGTACTGGAAAATTGTTTGCAGGCACTTGTAAGTATAACGTACGAGTGGGATATCATAATATCCTATGTGAGTCCACACACTCATCCACATTTGCACTGCCATTCTCCATATGTCCTATATTCGATCCGACGCCTCTTCCGCCTTCTTTGAAATAGTTTTGGGTAGCATTCTCACACTATCCATGTCATCACAATCTTGTATCTCTGATGAAGGTTGTCAGTGATTTGCAATTTGCTCTCTTCTTCAGTTCTTTATCTTTAATATTTCCGCCAAAATATTCGCAGAATTCTCAAACACATTTGTTTGAAAAACTCTTTAGGTTTGCATGTAATGTGTGTCATTTTCCAGAAGCCCGTGTGGGAACTTCCTTTCATATTTCCTCCGTTGTATCACCAATTATCTTCTTGACTTCACTTCTCTCAGCTGATGCAGTATCTGTATTTTCTCGAAAATTATAATCTATGTAACTTCATGTAACATGTCATTTCTAGAACATCATTATCTACGGGGGTCTCTATGTGATATGCTCGATACAGGCGTTGCAAGTGGTTCATAGAAACATAAGGATATAAGTAGCTGTGATGGAGTGAGAAGATCAAGACTGACATTAGGAACAATAAAAAAACCAGAGAGGTTAAGAGCTGAACCTCTAAAGGAAGATTAGGGGTGAGTGGTGCTCAGGGATATTTTTCTAGGGGTAGGGATGGGGCAACATAACTGGCACAACGCACAAACGCTCTTAGGCTCAGATCACATATACATCATAAAGAGTGGTTAACAACTGGTCGATATGGAACTTTCGAAGAAGAAGACCCAATATAATATATAGTTGTCATCGTGTAGTAATATTTCTTACCCACTTCTGTCCTACACAACGTACAACCTTTATATATATATATACATACTATCAGTTGTATCCGCTCTTCTATATAGCGAACGACCTTGTAAATCAGTATGTTCATCTGTCATCTCATCTTGTCGTTCTATGACTACAATGCGCTGAGCGTGAAATTCAATATTTCGATATTAAAAAGATCTAACAAGTGCTATGAATATTCCATTTATGCCAGCCACCACACTGCTACCGTAAAAAATATGAATTAACTGCTCAGTCTTGGAAATATTCACGGCTTCCATGTTGGAGACGAACTGGAACGATTCTTTCTTATCGTGTCATAAAGCAGACAGGCCTAGGCTAAGCCAACAGACAAGAGTGCCAATAACAGAAGCTGCAAATCATTACGGTTCAGATTTTATATGATCTGATAAGAGATGGAAAAGAAGAGGAGAGGTTGAGAAATGGGGGCAGAAATATATTAAGTCAATTGGTACACGTTCAGGGGAAGTAACACATAGTGTGTTTTTAAAAGTGGAGCTACTATAAATGTCGGTTATTTCCCTTGTGTTGACATGTTTGGATTGTTATGTCAGTGAATGAGAGAGAGAGAGAGAGTACAGAAGGCGTAGAGAGAGAGAGAGAGAGAGTACAGAAGGCGTAGAGCGAGAAAAGAGTAAGAAGGCGTAGAGAGAGAAAGAGAGAGAGAGAAATAGTGAGAGGAGAAGAAAGTAAATTGTTGGTGACCAAAGCTTCAGCAATTGATATTGTCAATCAAAAAACCTATATATTTGTTTGTTGTTTGCGTTTGTTCTTATCAAGCAAATTAACCACTCATTGTGATCTATACAGTTTGCGCCAAGAACGTGAGTACGTTGTACCCCTATTAGGCCCCTACATCATGTAGGACAGACACATCAGAATTGAGGTCAAATGAATCTGTATGAGCTTGGTCATACAAGTATGCTGGCCCACTCCGAGTTCCTCACCTCATTGTAGTTTTCTTCTTTGTTGCGACTCGTCTTTCCATAATTGTGATTGGTGACAACAATGCACTCAAACATTTCACTTTATATTACATGTCTCAATCTTTGCCGTCCCATTGCATGGTCCCATTGCATGGTCCCAATTTGTTGTTGTTTATCATTGCATGCTTGAGAACATAGGATCAATGAAATAAGAGGACAGAGTCAGTGATTTGACACTGCCAAGACCCTACTCCACATCCCCGTGATAGCAATGAAAAGGACTGCAGAATTTAGTCTGACAAAGCGGATAGGAATCGAAGGCAAAGCTACCCACGAGAAAAGGTGGTGGTGTAAGCGCAGCTGCGCACGGTATGAGATTAGATCGCAGACTAAATGAGCAATATCTCAGAGAATACCTACACGATTCCCATGTCCAACGTTTAGAAATAGATAAGTCATACAGTTATTTTGCAACAGTGCCCAAGACACTGGTCTAGACATGCTGGTCAGAAAAGTATGCTGAAAAGCCACGTCGCCTAACTGGTTAGTCGTGCCAGAATGCTTGGTATCGGCAGTTATGTCTTAGACAAAAAAGAAACTAGTGGAGTTGAAATCTTGAAACGGAGACTGAATCCCAAATTCCTAGTCTAAAATGAGCGAGGATTGCAGAAGAAAAAGGAGACAGGAAACAGAAGAACAACACAAGTATGACAACAAAATGATCACTAGAAACATGTATTTAACAAAATGATGGCAAGAAACAGATATGGGACAAAATGATGGCAAGAAACATGTATTTAACAAAATGATGGCAAGAAACAGATATGGAACAAAATGATGGCAAGAAACAGATATGGAACAAAATGATGGCAAGAAAAAGACATCGAAAAAAATGATGGCAAGAAACAGATATGGAACAAAATGATGGCAAGAAACAGATATGGAACAAAATGATGGCAAGAAACAGATATGGAACAAAATTATGGCAAGAAAAAGACATCGAACAAAATGATGGCAAGAAACATGTATTTAACAAAATGATGACAAGAAACAGATATGGAACAAAATGATGACAAGAATCAGATATGGAACAAAATGATGACAAGAAACAGATATGGAACAAAATTATGGCAGAAGAAAGACATCGAACAAAATGATGGCAAGAAACATGTATTTAACAAAATGATGGCAAGAAACAGATATGGAACAAAATGATGACAAGAAACAGATATGGAACAAAATGATGACAAGAAACATATATGGAACAAAATGATGACAAGAAACAGATATGGGACAGACTGATGATCATAACAGAAAAAGAGTAAACTAGTTCGAAGACTGGCAACGTATACAAATTTCACAAATTCTCAAGCTCAATCTAAAGCTAAGACTTCTCCAGCGCTCAATTTATCCCTTCAACATGACATGTTTATAAAACGATAAACCGAGCAGGTGTGAAATGTCAAAAAATCAAAAATGGATGGAAAAAGAAACAATATTATTTTAAGAGTTGGAATGAGCATATATTGGAAACCTTGAAATTTGAAAATATTTGATAGTTTTGTATTCTATAAATTGAGTGTTGCCAAGAAATCATTGAATAGACTAAGCAGCATATCATTTTACATAATATGTGTTGTTAAATAATCTTTGAACATGGCCACCAGCAGCATCATGTTCTCAAGTTGACTGTCACGTTTGTGACACACAGTTGATTAAGGGCATGACTCTAGATCACAGAAGAAGCAGTAGAAGACAACAAAATCAAATTTCATTAAAAAAATATATTTTAGATTATTTAGAATAGAAAGATCTCAAGGATGCCGTTATAAGTTATCAGTTATATGAGGACTATCATCATAGCACTCCGGACATGTCCATAGGTGCTCCAATCTCCGCCTCAGCAAATCCAGCGACCCAACACGCCAGTTCGATGTTAATTAATCAATCTCTTTGCATATATATAATGTCGTTCTTTTCGGGCTGCACCAATATTGACACCCATCTCTCTCAATCTGGTCAGCGAGTGGGATTCATAGCTCTGAAACTCCTCTGTTCGGAAAGACACTGAATGCGTGAAGAATGTAATTTCGATCGATGGCAGCTCCTCTGATATTGTAGCCAAGCCAGCCAATCTATCAGCTCGTTCATTACTCCTAACTCATGCGTGCCCAGGGACAAAAATGAAGGTGATTTCTCTGATCATTGTCTGGACCAGTATCTCCAACAAGTTACGTCTCACCATTCCTGATTCGACTTTACGAATCAAGCTCATGGAGTCACTGAGTATGAAAACACGAGAGTAGTTGTGAGATGCCAACCATTTCACCGCCTCCGTAACCGCCCGAACCTCCATTGTCAAACTACTTGTGGTTGTTGCGTAGGCCCCACTGGCCTCTCTTATTACTTTTCCTCCTGAGCGTGCTGAAAATTCCCAAGCACAGCGTTGTTGGCGAATGACAGTAAATAACCAGATCTGTATCATTGATGATGTTATTCAAGAAGGCCTCAACCTCCACGTTGGATGCAGTTATATGCTGATTTTTATAGACAGCTCGTCATGGATCTTGACGAGCAGGCTACAGGTTGGGATTTTGATTGCAGTCACTGTAAGGAAAATCGAAAACGTATCCTGGGTTTGTTAGAAACTTCATTAAAGATCTTGTCTTCTCCACTATCTGCTTCTTCAAAGTAGTTTTCATAAAGCAGAATACTATCTCATTAAAGATCGTGTCTCTCCACTATCTGCTTCTTCAAAGTAGTTTTCATAAAGCAGAATACTATCTCATTAAAGATCTTGTCTCTACGCTATCTGCTTCTTCAAAATAGTTTTCATAAAGCAGAATACTATCTCATTAAAGATCTTGTCTCTCCGCTATCTGCTTCTTCAAAGTAGTTTTCATAAAGCAGAATACTATCTCATTAAAGATCTTGTCTCTCCGCTATCTGCTTCTTTAAAGTAGTTTTCATAAAGCAGAATACTATCTCATTAAAGATCTTGTCTCTCCACTATCTGCTTCTTCAAAGTAGTTTTCATAAAGCAGAATACTATCTCATTAAAGATCTTGTCTCTCCACTATCTGCTTCTTCAAAGTAGTTTTCATAAAGCAGAATACTATCTCATTAAAGATCTTGTCTCTCCACTATCTGCTTCTTCAAAGTAGTTTTCATAAAGCAGAATACTATCTCATTAAAGATCTTGTCTCTACGCTTTCTGCTTCTTCAAAGTAGTTTTCATAAAGCAGAATACTATCTCATTAAAGATCTTGTCTCTCCGCTATCTGCTTCTTCAAAGTAGTTTTCATAAAGCAGAATACTATCTCATTAAAGATCTTGTCTCTCCACTATCTGCTTCTTCAAAGTAGTTTTCATAAAGCAGAATACTATCTCATTAAAGATCTTGTCTCTACGATATCTGTTTCTTCAAAGTAGTTTTCATAAAGAAGAATACTATCTCATTAAAGATCTTGTCTCTCCACTATCTGCTTCTTCAAAGTAGTTTTCATAAAGCAGAATACTATCTCATTAAAGATCTTGTCTCTCCGCTATCTGCTTCTTCAAAGTAGTTTTCATAAAGCAGAATACTATCTCATTAAAGATCGTGTCTCTCCACTATCTGCTTCTTCAAAGTAGTTTTCATAAAGCAGAATACTATCTCATTAAAGATCTTGTCTCTACGCTATCTGCTTCTTCAAAATAGTTTTCATAAAGCAGAATACTATCTCATTAAAGATCTTGTCTCTCGCTTATCTGCTTCTTCAAAGTAGTTTTCATAAAGCAGAATACTATCTCATTAAAGATCTTGTCTCTCCGCTATCTGCTTCTTTAAAGTAGTTTTCATAAAGCAGAATACTATCTCATTAAAGATCTTGTCTCTCCACTATCTGCTTCTTCAAAGTAGTTTTCATAAAGCAGAATACTATCTCATTAAAGATCTTGTCTCTCCACTATCTGCTTCTTCAAAGTAGTTTTCATAAAGCAGAATACTATCTCATTAAAGATCTTGTCTCTACGCTTTCTGCTTCTTCAAAGTAGTTTTCATAAAGCAGAATACTATCTCATTAAAGATCTTGTCTCTCCACTATCTGCTTCTTCAAAGTAGTTTTCATAAAGCAGAATACTATCTCATTAAAGATCTTGTCTCTACGCTATCTGCTTCTTCAAAGTAGTTTTCATAAAGCAGAATACTATCTCATTAAAGATCTTGTCTCTCCGTATCTGCTTCTTCAAGTAGTTTTTCATAAAGAAGAATACTATCTCATTAAAGATCTTGTCTCTCCACTATCTGCTTCTTCAAAGTAGTTTTCATAAAGCAGAATACTATCTCATTATAGATCTTGTTTCTCCACTATCTGCTTCTTCAAAGTAGTTTTCATAAAGCAGAATACTATCTCATTAAAGATCTTGTCTCTCCGCTATCTGCTTCTTCAAAGTAGTTTTCATAAAGCAGAATACTATCTCATTAAAGATCTTGTCTCTACGATATCTGTTTCTTCAAAGTAGTTTTCATAAAGCAGAATACTATCTCATTAAAGATCTTGTCTCTACGCTATCTGCTTCTTCAAAGTAGTTTTCATAAAGCAGAATACTATCTATTTAAAAACAAACAAATTTGCTAGAAAATGTTTTCAATATTCCACTCATCATCATCAGGTGCCATACCGGCTGGCGTAGGCGATCATGGATCTCCACGAATCTCTGTCTTTGGTGTTTGCTATCAACTCAGATGTTGACGCTCTACCGTGCCATGAAGTCAGGCTATCAAAAAATTTTTCTCTCTATCTTCCTCTGTCTCGTCTACCCTCGATTTTACCGGTTGTCACAATGTGTTCTAAACCCCCCTCCTCATCACATGTCCAAAAATGATGACTGCCTCTTTCTTATATTGATGATAAGCTTTCTCTGTATCTTGATCTCATTCAACACTAGTCATTTTAGCAGTCCATGGGATTCTCATCATTCTTCTGTAAAACCCCATCTCTTTGGACCTCAGAGATCTTTCGATCTGTGTGTTCATATTCCATTACTACAGTATAATAGTTGAATTACTCACAAACAGGCGTTATATGATATTAGTAGTAACATTGAGTAGTAAGTGGGAGTGATACGGATATAATTGTATTTCAGTTGTGGAAGGACAGACTAAAGTAGTTATAATTTAAATAGTCACATTTCTGTAGCGTAAATTATATTATCAATATAAGAGAAGACTGCAGTAAAACTATGTAGCAATGGCGATATAAGAGAAGACTGTAGTAAAACTATGTAGCAATAGCGATATAAGAGAAGACTGCCATAAAACTATGTAGCAATGGCAATATAAGAGAAGACTGCAGTAAAACTATGTAGCAATGGCAATATAAGAGAAGACTGCCATAAAACTATGTAGCAATGGTGATATAAAGAAGACTGCAGTAAAACTATGTAGCAATGGCGATATAAGAGAAGACTGCAGTAAAACTATGTAGCAATGGCAATATAAGAGAAGACTGCCATAAAACTATGTAGCAATGGCAATATAAGAGAAGACTGCAGTAAAACTATGTAGCAATGGCAATATAAGAGAAGACTGCCATAAAACTATGTAGCAATGGCGATATAAGAGAAGACTGCAGTAAAACTATGTAGCAATGGCAATATAAGAGAAGACTGCCATAAAACTATGTAGCAATGGCAATATAAGAGAAGACTGCCATAAAACTATGTAGCAATGGCGCTATAAGAGAAGAATGCAGTAAAACTATGTAGCAATGGCAATATAAGAAGACTGCAGTAAAACTCATGTGAATGGCAATAAAGAAGACTTTTAATAAACATGTAGCAATGGCGATATAAGAGAAGACTGCAGTAAAACTATGTAGCAATGGCGATATAAGAGAAGACTGCAGTAAAACTATGTAGCAATGGCAATATAAGAGAAGACTGCAGTAAAACTATGTAGCAATGGCAATATAAGAGAAGACTGCCATAAAACTATGTAGCAATGGCGATATAAGAGAAGACTGCAGTAAAACTATGAAGCAATGGCGATATAAGAGAAGACTGCAGTAAAACTATGTAGCAATGGTGATATAAGAGAAGACTGCAGTAAAACTATGTAGCAATGGCAATATAAGAGAAGACTGCCATAAAACTATGTAGCAATGGCGAAACAGTGAAAAACAAAGTATTGTAGTTTTACAAAGCGCAAAACAATATACAGCGACGTTTCGATCGAAAGGTCTTTATCAAGTCAAGGATACAAAAGAAGAGAAGACATTCAGAATTCTATACGACAGACATATTCTATACGACAGACATATTCTATACGACAGACATATTCTATACGACAGACATATTCTATACGACAGACATATTCTATACGACAGACATATTCTATACGACAGACATATTCTATACGACAAACATATTCTATACGACAGACATATTCTAAGACAGACACATTCTATACGACAGACATATTCTATACGACAGACATATTCTATACGACAGACATAACATATACAGTCAGACAATAAATCCATAAAAGATCTAAAATAAAAGTATGTGACTAAAGACGAAATTGATCTTTTGGCCAGCAGATACGAGGATGCTCAAAGGAAATTAGATATACTTTCCAAAACAGCTCAAACAATAGGACTTAAAATAAATATAGCGAAAACGAAGGTAATGAGATAAATCATAAATTTGAGAACTCAGGTGTATTACAAAACAAAATCACAAAGAAAGTTCAGGATTTTGTATACCTGGAAGTACAGCATCGCAGATGGAGATTTAAGAAGGATATCATCGAAACAATCAGAAGGCAGACAAACTTTGCCATGCTCAACAAAATTTGGAAAACAAAAGAACTAAATCTTAGGACAAAACTTAAAATATATGAAGTAATGTACTGGGAGTGCTATTATACAGTAGTGAATGCTGAGAAGTATGTACTGGGAGTGCTATTATACAGTAGTGAATACTGGAAGAAGTCATGTACTGGGAGTGCTATTATACAGTAGTGAATGCTGGAAGAAGTACTGTACTGGGAGTGCTATTATACAGTAGTGAATGCTGGAAGAAGTCATGTACTGGGAGTGCTATTATACAGTAGTGAATACTGGAAGAAGTACTGTACTGGGAGTGCTATTATACAGTAGTGAATGCTGGAAGAAGTACTGTACTTGGAGTGCTATTATACAGTAGTGAATGCTGGAAGAAGTACTGTACTGGGAGTGCTATTATACAGTAGTGAATGCTGGAAGAAGTATGTACTGGGAGTGCTATTATACAGTAAGTAGAGAATGCTGGGAATGTAATATACTGGGAGTGCTATTATACAGTAGTGAATGCTGGAAGAAGTAATATACTGGGAGTGCTATTATACTGTAGTGAATGCTGGAAGAAGTACTGTACTGGGAGTGCTGTTATACAGTAGTGAATGCTGGAAGAAGTAATGTACTGGGAGTGCTATTATACAGTAGTGAATGCTGGAAAATAACCCAACACATAATACTCAAGTTGAGAAGAATCCTGCAAATTTTCTGACCAAATACCATAACAAATTAGGAGCTTTTGAAACGAACAGACTGTGCATCCTTGGAGACCATGAGAGACGAAGATGGAGGTGGTTTGGACATGTATGTCTTATGCCAATGGGGGCATTGACTAGGACAGCTCTCAGATGGACAGCAGATGGGAAGAGAAGACCTGGACGTCCAAAGGAAACTTGGAGAAGAACTGTGGAGAGTTGAAGGAGTGTGGCCTCAATTGGAAGATCGGTTGGTAGAAAGGCAGCAGAACGGCAACAATGGAAGTCTCTTGTGGAAGTCGTATATGTCAGTCGGGACACGAAGAGAATATAAAAAGACCGAAAAACGAAATAAATGTGAATAACTATAAATAGAAAAAAAGAAGATAAAACAAACGAAAACTGGATTTTTCAGTACACTTTTCTTCAATCGCTCACGTCTTTCCTGTGCGTGGATGTCTTTCCTGTGCGCGGATGTCTTTCCTGTGCGCGGATGTCTTTCCTGTGCGTGGATGTCTTTCATGTGCGCGGATGTCTTTCCTGTGCGTGGATGTCTTTCCTGTGCGCGGATGTCTTTCCTGTGAGTGGATGTCTTTCCTGTGCGTGGATGTCTTTCCTGTGCGCGGATGTCTTTCCTGTGCGCGGATGTCTTTCCTGTGCGTGGATGTCCCTCATTGAAAACGCCGCCCGACCTTATCATATGTTTCTTTTCTTGCACAGTTCCAGTCCATACCACAGTCCTTCAGAAACTGTCTATCTTGTCTTTTCATGGCACGACCAAGATCTCCGACGTTTGACTTTCCATGCTCGTCCTGACACAGTAACTTTATATTCGATCTATATATACACATATATATATAAACGTATTTATTTAATTGGGTAGAGTCTGGGAAATGCCAGGAAAATCAAACTAAAATATGACTACTCCGAAAACACTGTCAGCGCTCGTGACAAACCTTGAGCTTCGTTGTAGGGCGCCGTTGTCATCCCCGGTTTAACCGTCCACTCCAATTTCACTCAGCGTTTGTGTAGTGTATAATGTTACGTCTGCTGAAAGTTGTCTTTGCTCTGGGGGTGTTATTTTTAGTTTAAACAAGATGGAAGAGAAATAGGGGATGATGACCCGTACCATGGACAAACTAGACCGTTGGTAATGCCAGGGCGTCAAGTTTAATGGGACGCTAATTTTGAAGATATTAAAGAAAATATATCAATATTTTCAGATTAATATCACCCGTGAGATGCAGGGTTCGCAAGGGAGCAAAGAATAGTAACACTGCGACCTACAAGGCATGTCGTAAAAGGTGATTGAGGTAGGGGCCTATAGAAGCTACCCTAGTAAATAATAAGCATAGAATAAATCGGATGAGCTGGCCTACTTGTAGGCGCATAACTGGCCCAACGTACAATCGCTCTTAGACACAGATCACATACAAATCACACAGAGAGGTTGACAAGTGGTCGATATAGAGCATTATAAGAAATAGAATTTGAATAGTTCCTGGTGCAGTTAGATAAAATCTTACAGTTTTACAGTAAAAGTACACAACTAAATTAAATATACATTTTTAAGGACAAAAATCATTATCAAACATGGAACACAAATATAACAAAATGACACGACAGTAGTAATAACGATAACTAACGTGAATCTAATCTGACATCTAAGAAAAACCCAAACAAACGAAAACTCCAAACAAAGTGAACACAAAGAACCGAAAGAACCTGTTTGTAATAGTTATGCAAAAATCTATTCAAGTATAGTTAGAATATGTTATAAATCTCAATTTCGTTGTGAGACTCATCATGTTAACAACAACAAAAAAAGGCATTGATTAAGTTGGGAGCAAAATAATCACGCACTTGAACCGTATAAATCTATGTTTATATCTTCAAATGTTACCCGTGACATATAAATACACACATCTCGTGTTTAACGAGATTACTCAAACTCGTCTGATGGCAGCACAGACGCGCTCAATTTCCGTCCTACCAATCTCTGCCAAATTTGTAGGCACGTGAGATATCGCTGTTTTACCCACCTCCCCATCCCAACCTACATATTCCCCCACTTTCCTCCTTGGTAATATGATGTCCGCCGACCTGTCACTCAATTGCGAAATGGAGAAGACGTGTAAAATAGATATCATACGCGAGGGCAGCGGAAGGTGATGAAAGTGTTCTTCGGGTACCAGGTTCACACACTATCCACATAGCGAACTGCCAGCAGTGTGATCTGAGAAACATTTTCTGTATATACGTCACATTTCTGTTTGTATTTACATTGTTAATTTCAGCTGGTCAGTTGTTGGGTTGCACAAGTGCAGAGTGACCGCAGGCGAGAGCTAACAGGAAATGATGTCAGAACATATCAATCAATAGAAGGGAGTCTCTGAAGCGTAGCGGTTGGGTGCTCGTCTCTCGTGCTAAAGGTACCAGGTTCGGTCCCTCGTGTAGTCACCTGGATATTTTTCCAGAGATCTCTGATCTTAGTGTAGATGAGATCGAGTTCCTAGTCCTATCGGAGACGGACGATAAAACGTAGGTCCCGTGTTGAATTTGAGCACGTAAAAGAACCCTTTGACAGTTCAAAATCGAGAAGAGCAGGCTGGAAAGTCGCTGCACGGTCAAAATTCATTAGAAAATTTTAGAAATAAAATTAAACTCCTACACAAATATCTTCACATCTTCAAAATTACACTGGCGACCCTCGCCGGCACTATGGAGTTCGTGCACTGCAGCTGAGATCTTCCTGTGTAAGAAAGAGATCGGAGCACACATAGTTACTCACCGAAGTACAATGATGATGGTTCTATCAATCAATCAATAGAAACTTGACAAAGTGGGAAAAGCAGTAGATAAATCATCGATTAAATATATGGAGACATAATTTATTGGACAATAGTGCCTACCCTGTACAAAAGTATCGTTAACATAATCCATACCAAGAACCATAATAGAGGCGTACAAGTGTGCACCAATTACACTACCAGCCACTAGATAGCGCACTTTATTTATCTTTGTGTATTAAGCCTTCCACCGTTTTATCATAGCTACAAATAGTAATGCGGGTCTCAATGGTGTAGTGGTTAAGGTGCTTGTCGTACTGAAGGCTATGGGTTTGAATCCAGACCTAGACACATGTGCAATTTTTGCATGAGATCCCTAGGATTGTTGCCGGGGCTACGGAGTTCGTGATTTGTGCAATGCTCTCGGCAGATGGCATGCCATCTCTACTGACAAGGACGAAGTCATATGGGGAAACCGGGTGCAATGAAGTCAAGCATCCACCTTTGTACCTTTTTATAAATATATATATATATATATGGGCTGTTTCGTATTTACAGACGTATTTCGTATTGGAAAGTGTTTTACTGTGAGAACTTTTGAGTTTTCGCTTGTCCATCTCATCATTAAGTCTCTTTAAAAAAAACTCCTTTGCGCCTTTGCATAATGTTTTCAACATAATTTGGTAATCATCTAGTTCCCCCATTTTTGGGACCAATAGTATATTGTATAATGTATATCTTCTTCACGGATTGAGCAGCACTTGCGCTTTTGTCATTCGGCCCAGTACTGTGTATTATATTGTACATATCACTGAAGAACTGGGTTGTCTAGGAATTTCCTACACACACCGAATATAAGCCAGAATTCAACTGTTATAGTACTAGGAGATGGGATTTTAAAGTTATGCTTAAATAATAGCCAACGTAGGATTCACTGCGCGCATTCCCTGCCACCAAACTGCATGCATTTATTAAACTCCATGTGTCTAAATGTTCAAGACAAAGAGGATCCTCACGCCGTGAATCATTACGCTTTTACCATGGCGGTCAGTTTTCAGTAAGTTGCACACGTTGGGTCTCTATCCTCAAGCTTAGTTAGTAGCATTCTGGATGATGTATATTAAAGCGATACCCACTTTAAAAACATGGAGGACAAAAGAAACCACCAGAAAACTACAGACCTTCATAAATAGATGTTTACTTAGAATAGAGATACTGAGATGGTAATGATAAGATTACGAACGAGGAACTCAGAGAAAGAACTAAGCAGATACTAGTGTAGAAAGAGCGATGAAAGAGACGCTGGCGTTGGATAGGACCCACACTGAGAAGACCGGCTGGAAGCATTGCAAGACAGGAACTGTTTTGGAACCAGCATGGAAAGAGGAGTAGGGGAAGGCCTGGACATAGATAGAGAAGAGAGTTGGAGACTGATATTAAAAGGATATGTAAAACACGGAAAGAATTGAAAGGGATGGCAGGAGAGAGGAAGAGCTGGAAGAAATTTGTTGAAGACCAGTTCTCCGTTGAGAGTTGAAAAACAACAAAGACTTACAAAACAACGTAAATGAACAAGAATTTAGTGATAAAACAATTGTGGTCTGAACTCTGTAACTTTAAATAGTATGGACAGAGTTAACCTTCTATAAAGTTTGGATTAACCTTTTCGTCCTTCTAATTCGATATACTGGCTCACATTATTTTTTAAAAGAACGCAAAGCCTTTATACTGGCTATTTTAGTAAAAAGGTGGAGGCTGCAGTAAAACTTGAAAAATAGCTAAACACGTAAACACAAAGTACTACAGTTTACAAAATACATCAACAGTGACGATAAACAGCAACGTTTCGACCAAAAGGCCTTTATCAAGCAAACATTACAACAAGAATGACGAATTTCGAGGAACACTACAAATGGACGATTACACGTGGAAACATAAACCTATCTAATGAAAATCTGGGAATAAAACGAACAACGAAATGAGTGCAACACAAAAACCGAAAGTGGAAAAGAAGAGAAACAATAAACAATATAGTGGATAAATGACACATATATGGAGCAAACACACATATAGATAACAAGGCACGAGATAAGACAGTACTAAGAAGCATAGGAATGTAATGCGTTGAGTCCAAGAGGTCGCAAAGTGCCATAGAATGAAATAAACGGTTCTCCAGGGCCAATCGACTGCGATCATCGGAGGAACATGATCGGATGGCTGTGACCTGGACATCGTCAACTCCTGAATGGCCAGTATCGTTGAAATGAGTGGCCACAGGAGTCACAGAGCGTTGGCGAATATCGCGTAAGTGTTGGGCGAATCGGTCACTGAGTCTCTTACCGGTTTCGCCAATATAGGACTTGTTGCATCGTTTGCAGGTGATGGCATAGATGATATTGGGACTCACACGTGAAACTGTCTTGAATGGCATACGTAGCTTTGAAAAGAGACAGTGGGGGTCTGTATTACATATGCACATGTATTACAGCGCCGACGTCCGCACTGGATGGTGCCAAAGTGACTCTGGACATTAGGCTTGAGGCGACTGTGTACCAACAAATCCTTGAGGCTTCTGTCCCGTCTGTAAGCCACCAAAGGATAGTGTTGGAAGACTGAACGTGTCTCAGGATCAGACTGAAGAATAGGAGATGATGGAATAAGACCTTTTTTCACCAGGGAACTATGAGGGTGGAAAGTTAAGATAAGTTTAACCCTGTCAGACTTGGGGGTTCTATGTATGTGAGAAAGGGCCTCCTGGCGAGCAATTAGCTGAACCCGATGCATGGCAGAGGTAAGCACATTCTCCGGGTATAGGCGCTGGCGGAAGAAATCCAGCATCTCGTGAGCTCTATCAAGAAAATCGTCGTCCTCACTACAGAGGCGACGAAGGCGTAAGAGTTGAGAGAAAGGTAAAGAGTCACGACAGGCCTGGGGATGGGAAGAGGTATACAGAAGAAAGCTATGTGTATCAGTAGGCTTGTAGTATACTGATGTAGTGATAGTGGATAGGCTGATGGTGATAGTGATGTCAAGAAAATTGACACAGGAGGTAGAGATGTGAGAGGTGAACCGAATAGCAGGATTGAAGGCATTGATGAAGGTGATGAAGCGTGACAAATCGGCTTCAGACATATCGGTAACTCCAATACAATCATCGATGTATCTATGATACACGGACGGAAGAGGACCATCATAGGTGTTCCATACTAAGTGTTCAAGATGACCCATGAATAGACAAGCATAGCTGGGTCCCATTTTAGTCCCCATGGCGACCCCACTAATCTGTTCGAAGAACTGGTCATTGAACTGAAAGGAGTTGAGAGTGAGAACTAGTTCAGCAAGACGAAGGAGAGTCGAGGTGGAGACAAAGGTACACAGGTGGAGATTTGTTGGTACACAGTCGCCTCAAGCCTAATATCCAGAGTCACTTTGGCACCATCCAGTGCGGACGTCGGCGCTGTAATACATGCATATGTAACAGACCCCCACTGTCTCTTTTCCAAAAGCTACGTATGCCATTCAAGACAGTTTCACGTGTGAGTTCCGCAATATCATCTATGCCATCACCTGCAAACGATGCAACAAGTCCTATATTGGCGAAACCGGTAAGAGACTCAGTGACCGATTCGCCCAACACTTACGCGATATTCGCCAACGCTCTGTGACTCCTGTGGCCACTCATTTCAACGATACTGGCCATTCAGGAGTTGACGATGTCCAGGTCACAGCCATCCGATCATGTTCCTCCGATGATCGCAGTCGATTTGCCCTGGAGAACCGTTTTATTTCATTCTATGGCACTTTGCGACCTCTTGGGCTCAACGCATTACATTCCTATGCTTCTTAGTACTGTCTTATCTCGTGCCTTGTTATCTATATGTTTGTTTGCTCCATATATGTGTCATTTATCCACTATATTGTTTATTGTTTCTCTTCTTTTCCACTTTCGGTTTTTGTGTTGCACTCATTTCGTTGTTCGTTTTTATTCCCAGATTTCATTAGATAGGTTTATGTTTCCACGTGTAATCGTCCATTTGTAGTGTTCCTCGAAATTCGTCATTCTTGTTGTAATGTTTGCTTGATAAAGGCCTTTTGGTCGAAACGTTGCTGTTTATCGTCACTGTTGATGTATTTTGTAAAACTGTAGTACTTTGTGTTTACGTGTTTAGCTATTTTAGTAAACATTACACAATAAATGCGTCCAGTGTTAAGAAAAATGGTTAATTGAAAAATAAAGTTAAAATAAAGTTAATTATTAAAAATAAATAAATATTTAAAACATGAGAAATAGTAATGAGAATACAAAAATAGTAGGAATCTGAGATAAGACAATAAAAAAGGCAACAATGCCGGAAGAAATAAAAACGATTGTAAAGGGTAACCGACTGCATCGTCGGAGAAAAGATCAGGAGCCTTGAATGTCACGAGCCCCCCAGATGGCCAGGAAGGTGGCACATGGGTAACAGAACATTTGCGAATCACGAAACATTGACAGAAAGATTGGTTGTTGTTTGCGTGGGTTTTTATCCCAAGTTTGTACCAACCCCGGGACTCAGAGATTGTCTCAAACTCAGTTGGGTACTCCTTCTTTTTCCCAGCGCTCCATATCGCCCATCTGTTTTTGTGGGTTTTTTTCCGATCCAGAAAGCACTTGAGTTTTTTAGTTTTCGGCCGGCCAGGGACACGTGTTTTCGGCGGTGCCACGAACACCAAATCGGGGGAATCTGTGGCTTTTTCTCCCTCCCGGGGAATTAAACCCCGCATAAAAGGGGGATAGTCCCCGTAGCCCAACACGCTACAACACGCTGGGCAGACGGGCAACCACCTGTTAAAAACCCTTTTTTGTCGCCCGAGTGGTTATCGGGGCCCAAATTTTTAAAAAAAAAACACTTTACCTGCCATCGGATGAAATGTTAAACATTTAGGGCCAAAACCAAGGGAAGAAACACGTTTTTGGAAAAGACAAATATCACAAAGACGTTTAAAAATTGGTCGTAAAGAACGCGAAAAAAAGAAGACAACTTTTGTGATTTGTATGTGATCCAATAAGGCGATTGGTTGTGTCAGTTAGGTCTACAAGTAGCCCAGGCACCCGATTTCTGCGACGTGTTTATTAACTGGCAGTTTCCGGCCCCCCTCATCGTCTTTTCGATATGCAGTGTAGATGGTTGTTTTATTTTTTGTTCCCATTACGGGCCCTCCCACATGGGCGAATCCGTCCCACAAATCTATGCAAATATAAAGGGGGGAAATCCTTAAAAGGACGTAGCCATCAAACAGCAAACGAGTTGTTGTTTTTCTAGGCACCACTTATACATTCAGTAGTTTACCATTGCTTTCTGAACGGTGAGATCTTTTTTTACCTTTGAAAATCCCAAAGGAAACAATTTTTTTTCAAACTGCCCGCCGCAATTTGAACCAGGTACGCTTGGGGTGAACAAACTCACCCCTTAAGCTACAGACGCTTATCACAACGCACTACAAACATAACGAAAGATGAGCTATCCCAATACTAACCTTTCCCAAATCCCATGTATAAAGCATTGAAACCAAATTATCTACAGCCCGCCACTATATCAACGCTGTAACATAAACCCCTTTATTGTTGGATTAAATGATTACGGGAAAATAGAACTTTTTATTTTCTCCACCACTTATGTTTTTTTTAAACATATCCATGATAGTTTGGGGAAACGCATAATTTTTGTGTGTCCCTTTCAGATGAAATGAAGAGAAGACAAAAAAATGAGTGAGAGAGAGAGAGAGAGATGAAAGAATAAGGCAAAAGATATGACTGTATAATTTGGTGTTAGTTCTGTTTTGAATAAAAGGAATAAACAACTAGGAATAGTTTTAAAAGCCAGAAATAGAAATATAATCAATAGAAATGGATTGAGAGATTGAATGTAGGGGAAAGGAAGCTGAGGATAGTTTCTCTGCACTGCGGAAGTTGTTCATTTGTGTGTAAAGTTATCCAATACACGGATAGAGGGTGACGAGTTGGGGTTAAAAGTTGGCGGAGCTAGGGGGTTATGGTTAGGGTGTAGCCGGTGGAACCATGGCGAAAAGTGGTTAGAATGCTGACAGCACAAGTAGTTGAACGTTGACGCAGCTAATGGGGTTGCGTTATGATGTAGCCAGGTGGTTAGATCTGTGACGTGGTGCAGACAAGTGATTAGAGTGATGGAGGACAAATTAGAATTTCCCGCTAGATGGTTAGAGTTAGATGTATAACAAAAAAGCTTGGACATCTGACTCAGTCCCGTGGCTAAAACGATGGTATGGACGGACTAGAGTTATGATGTGATTAGACATCTAACGCAGTCCCGTGGCTAAAGCGCTGGTTATGGACGGACGAGTGGTTATAACATTGATGCAGCTGGATGGTTAGAGATATGATATAGCCTGTTGGTTAGATCTCTGACACAGTAGAGTGGTTAGTGAGCCGGCATGGACAACTGATAAGAACACACTCGAAGAGAAATGATCTGCACGATAGCAATGTCATATAATTAGAGAGTTGATGCAGGGAAGAGGTTAGATCATAGATTCCCAAACTTTTTCGGTCCACCGCCCACTTTGCACAACATAAACTTTGTAACGCCCCTCCACATTATAACAGTTTGCCAACGCCCCTAATATATACATGCTCTATTTTCTTTTTGACATAGAAAATTGATGTATACGAGTTTCTGTTATACATGATCAATTTTCAAATGATTATATGCATGAAACAGAAAATTGATGAAAAATGGATCGTGTAAGACGGGCATAAGATGAATCTAAATGCAGAATTCAAATTTTAAATGATTATTCAATCGCAAAATCACGAAAATAATTTAATTTAAAATATTTATTATTAATTTCTTCTTTTAGGAGCCACCGACACCAAATCGCCTGAGCACCCCCAATTCTTCTGAACCCACTACCGCCCTTAGAACGCTTCAGCGCCCATTGGGGGTACCGCCCACTTTGGGAAACGCTGGGTTAGAACGTTGGAGTAGCCAAATAGAGCGCTGATGTACACAAACAGAGCTATGTCATAGCAAAGTGGTTAAACTGCTGACAGAGTCAAGTTGTTAGAGCGTTGGCATTGGCATGTGGTTGAAAAGTTGGTGCTAACAAGAGGTTGGATCACTGGTGTAATGGTGAAACACGTAAAAATAAAGTATTTACAAAATACATCAAACAATAACAATACTATTGTTTTTGTATTTTGTGAAACTACAGCACTTTTTTACGTGTTTCACCATTACCATGACTTGTTTTACGAGAGCCGCGGTAGCGTAGTTGTAGTTAACTCGCTTCACGAGGCTGGTGGTCGGTTCAACTCCTGCTGTGAGCGTGGAATTTTTCCCGACCGCGACAGCTCTCAAGTCGACTCAGCCTCAACTGGGTACCAGACATGCTCTGGGAAAGTAAAGGGGCCGGCGTGATGCTGACCACATCACACATCATGTGCCGACGGTCAATGAATGATACAGGCCTAACACTGTATTGCCCTATATACAACGAGTATGAAAGGATTCCTTTACTTTTTTTACTTACATAGTTTTACTGCTGTCTTCCCGTATATCGATAATACTATTTGATCTCCGGTGTAGTAACTAGCTAGAGATCTGGTTTATCAAATGAAAGATATCAGGTACACACCCATGTAAAAAGAATCGCTCTAGATAATAAGTGATAAATTTGTACATGACTTGACGAGTCAGTAAAAGTAAACAACAGATGAACAGATATCCCGCCCGAGTGGTTACCAAGGCCCAAATTTGGGGTGTAAAGAATAGAACCACTGTTACCTGCCATGCATGTCGTAAGAGGCGACTAAGGAGGTTTGGCTGAAATCGGATGCACGTGTCCTAAACCTGTAGAAGTCTATGCGTTTAGGGCCTACAAACAATGTGCAACGTATACACGTTCTTGGCAAAGATCAAAACATATCACAAAGAGTGATTAAAATTGGTCGTAAAGAACGAACGCAAAGAAGAAGAACAGATATCCACATCAAATTCAAATATCTAGTGTTGTGAGAATTCACCCTCCAACTTTACAAACCTGCGGCCTTATTTGTTATAGAATTACCCAATAACACTTACTTATTTTAGCCCCGATAGCCCGCCTGCACAGCGTGTTCGTAGCGCGTTGGAAGACGGGTGACAAGCCCCATGTGAGTGCGGTTCAATTCCGCGTGCTGGCAGAAAAGCCACAAGTTCTCCAGATTTACGGTGTTCGTGGCATCGAACCGAAAGGTTACGATGTCCATGGCACCGAGCCGAAGATCTGTAAAGCTCAAGTGCTTCTGGATCGGAAAAAGACCTGATAACACTTGCTACACAGCGTGCGATTTAGTCAAAGGAAAGTACAGATCTTGTTTTTCTCAATATTCCTCATGGTATGAAACTGTATTATCTATTTTTAATCACATTGTCTATTGTTTTAGAGGACCCTTTTCTATCATATGGTGTAAATCATCCTTTATTGGATACCGGTTCACTATAGCGTATCAATCAATCAAGTGCCATGCCTGCGGCGTGAGGCAATCATGTCTCCTCACAACTCTCTCTGCTTGGTGCATGTAATCAGTTCTGACGTCGATCTTGTGTCGAACCATGATGTCAGGCCATCCAATATCTTCGCGCTCTGTCTTCCGCGACTTCTCCTTCCCTGAATTTTACCTGTTGTTACCAAATGTTTTAAACTTTCTCTTCGCATTATATGCCCGAAGAACCTTGATAGCAGGAAACAAGAAAGCAGATAGACTAACTAAGGAAGGATTACAAAAGACACAAAAGTGGTGAACTTGGTTGATAAGAAGAAAAGCAAACAGTAACAACAACAATAACGGAACTCTAGCAGATTACTTCAACCAACGATTTACCGATATATAAATAACAGATAATTGGAGTCTACAGTTGATAAACTATTCTATGATCTTTTGTGTGTACTGTTGTGCTAGTGTGTGTACTGTTGTGCTATTGTGTGTACTGTTGTGTGTACTGTTGTGCTAGTGTGTGTACTGTTGTGTTATTGTGTGTACTGTTGTGCTATGTGTGTACTGTGTCATGTGTGTACTGTTGTGCCAGTGTGTGTACTGTTGTGCTATTGTGTGTACTGTTGTGCTATTGTGTGTACTGTTGTGCTAGTGTGTGTACTGTTGTGTCATTGTGTGTACTATTGTGCTATTGTGTATATTAGTATAGTGTGTGTACTGTTGTGTCATTGTGTGTACTATTGTGCTATTGTGTGTACTGTTGTGCTAGTGTGTGTACTGTTGTGCTATTGTGTGTACTGTTGTAAGCTATTGTGTACTGTTGTGCTATTGTGTGTACTGTTGTGCTATTGTGCGTAATATTGTGTTATTGTGTGTACTGTTGTGCTGTTGTGTGTACTGTTGTGTTATTGTGTCTACTGTTGTGCTGTTGTGTGTACTGTTGTGTTATATGGCACTTGACTACCATTTTACAGTTTGTTTACAGTTCACCATGACACTTGACTAACATTTTACTATTTGTTTACAGTTCCACAATGACACTTGACTACCAGTTTACAGTTTGTTTACAGTTCACAATGACACTTGACTACCAGTTTACAACTCGCCTACTGTTCGACAGATGAATTCTAAAAAAACCCATACTATTTACAAAGAGACAATTATTCAGTTTATAGATGAATTTACTGTATCAAAATATATATCTCAGGGAAAGTATTTTCTATGTAACGTGAATTCCCCCTGTATGTTTCAAACATCAAAAAAGCAAACGAATTTTCTTTCTGCTCAAGTTGTGTAGGACAAAGACCTACAGAAAAGCGGAGACCCGTTCGGCAGCATGTGTCTACCTTCTTCAAACAAGTTCAGAAAAGCAGGGAAAGATCTTCTCTTCTGTGCCAGGGTGGGTTGAATGTTCAAAGACCACACAGAACCAAACAAAAGGAATATGACCTTATTGGAAAAGCCTGAGCTGCATGGCGGATTCATAAGGCATGCGATTTCTGGAACAGTACAATATCTGTAAATTTTTGATTAGAAAAGCTATTTGATCTTTCTAGAAGAAAAAAAAAGGAACAATCACTGAACGGGAACAATCAAACACGACTATGAACATTTTAATCAGTTTATTTGTATCTTATTTTTTGATATATTCCTCCCGTGGGGGCCGGAGCCCAAGGAAGCAAAAATAGTACCATGCGACCTAAAAGGCATCTTGTAAGAGGCAACTGAGGTTTAGACCTAGGAAGCTACCCTAGTAAATAAAAAGCGTCGCGGAAATCGGATTGCTGGCATAACTGGCACAACGTACAATCACTCTTAGGCTCAGATCCCATAGAGTGGTTAACAATTAGATAGGGAAAGGCCGAAGAAGAAATAAATATTTTTTTCCCAGAGACCCCTGATCTCAGTGTAGGTGAGATCGATTTCCCTAGTCATATCGGAGACGAACGAAAAAAAGTAGGTACCGTGTTCAATTTGAGCTCGTAAAGAACCATTGAAGTTCAAAATCGGAAGAGCAGGCTGGAAAGCCGCTCCCCGGGAAAATTCATTAGAAATGATTAAAAAATATAGTTTCTACAAAGATTTCTGCATCATTTTCAAATTACATGGGGGACCGTCACCGGTGCTACGGAGTTCGTGCATTGCAACATCGGGGACCGTCACCGGTGCTACGGAGTTCGTGCATTGCAGCAGAGATCTTCCTGTGTAAGAAAGAGATCGGAACACACATGGCTAATCACCGAAGTGCAATGATGATGTTCCTATCAAATCAATCAATCAATATATTCAGTTTGCGTTAGAAAAAATATATGTTACCACAGAAGAACATCATCATCATCATCATTAATCCTCTCCGCTCCTCGTGGACATGAGCCTCAACAGTTGTTCGCCACTCTTCTCGGTCTCTGGCTGTGTTTTTTTTATGTTCCCCCCAGGTCAATTGAGCACTCTTCAGCTCCTCAGTAAGACCTCGTCTCCAAGTCTGCTTAGGGCGTCCTCTTTTTCGTTTCCCCTGCGGGTTCCACTCGAGCACCTGTCTAGTGACCCCTCGACTGTGTCTTCCAAGGTATGGCCAAACCATCGCCATCTTCTCCTCTTGACCTGTGTCATCATAGGTTCCTCCCCTGTTCTTATCCACAGACCCGTGTTTGAACTCTATCATACCATCTCAATCTGAGAATCCGCTGCAAACATCCGTTGACAAAGGTCTGGATCTTATTTGTATTTCCCCTAGTGACTCGAAGTTTCCGAGCATACAGAAACACCGACTTCACATTTGAGCTGAAAATCCTGAGCTTTGTTTTCGTGGAGATGGCAGCGGACTTCCACACCATGTGCAGGATCGCAAAGGCCTGTCGGGCCTTCCTAATCCTAGCATTAATGTCCTCATCTGTACCTCCTGATCTGCGGATCTTACTTCCAAGGTAGACAAATTCATCCACATCTTCTATGTCCCTTCCCTCAATCCGTATTGGATCTTGCTGGTTGTTGCTACGCATGCTTTAGTCTTCTCTGACTGATTTTAAGGCCGACTCGTTGTGCCGTTGTGCCAGAGCATCCATTTTTTCCCCTGCATGTCTTGTAGTCTTTGCGAAAGCAAGGCGAGATCGTCCGCAAAATCCAGGTCTTCTAGCTTTGACATAATTTCCACTGTATGCCTTTTCCAGACCTGTCGTAGGCTGTCGTGTACCCAATCAAGTAAGCACCAAGAAGAGGAGGGGGACAGCAGGCATCCCTGTCTAACACCAGAAGTGACCTGAACTCCTTGACGTCTTCCATCATGAATAACCTGGCAGGCAAACCCTCATACAGCTGCCTGATGATGTCGACAGTCTTCTCCGGCACCCCATAGTTTCTAGGATCCCCCATGTTTTCCTATTATGCTGTCAAATGCCTTCTCAAAATCAACAAAGCACCCGTAGAGCGGAGCCTGCCATTCCATTGTTTGTTCCACTATGATTCTTAAGGTGGCTATCTGGTCATTGCAAGATCTATTTTTCCCGGGAATCCGCCTGTTCGCCCCTAAGCCTCTGGTCTATAGCGTCTTTCATCCTGTCCAGAATAACCCTAGTGAGGACTTTGCTGGGAATGGAGAGCAGCATGAACCCTCTCCACTTGTCACAGTTTGACAAATTGCCATTCTTTGGCAGTTTCACGAGGAGGCCTTTCTTCCAATCTGCTGGTATCTCCCCCCTGTCCCACACCAAGTTGAACAATATGTGGAGTTGGTTTACCATCTCTTCTCCTCCCTCCCTCAGAGTTTCCGCTGGGATATTATCAACTCCTGCCGCCTTGCCCTTTCTCAAGTTTTCAAGGCATTGCGGATTTCCTGTTTTGTGATCCCCCTTGTTTATGTCCAGCGGGTCTCCTTGCCTAAATCTAGTGGGTTAGTGGGGAGGTCTATTAACACTTCCCTGGAAATGCTCTTTCCAGCGCCCCAGTTGTTCATCAATTTTAGTCAAAAGTTTTCCAGTCTTATCTCTCACTGGCCTGCTCTGCTTATTTTTCCTCCCACTCAACAATCTGGTTGTCTCATGGGAAACCTTGAGGTCACCTTTGCTAGCTGCTGTCTCTGCCTCTTCTGCTATCTCATTTATGAATGCTCTTTTGTCGTTTCTCAGCTGTCTTTTTCCCTCTCTAGCCATCTCGTTATATCTAGTTGCTGCCGCCTGTTTTTGCTGTCTTGTTCGTGACTGGTTTACTTATTGTTTCAGCTTCTTCCTCTCCTCCACCCTCTGCCATGTTTCGTCCGTGATCCGGGGTTTTCCCTGATTGATGATGGTCCCCTTTTAGTATTTTTCACAGGCCCCAACCGTCGCCTGCTTTAAGGTGTTCCACCTACTCTCCACTGTACCTTCCTCTTCTGTTGTCTGTAGTGCCTCGAAACGGTTCTTTAGAGCAATCTGGAAGACTTCCTCTGTGGCCTGCGATTGGAGTTTCTTGACATCAAACTTGATTCGTGTACTTTGTTGTTTCTTCTTTGCCGATAGTTTCATTTTTAATTTTACGTTCAGATGGTGATCAGATCCTATGTCTGCTCCTCTCTTCACTCTAACATCTTGTAGTGATGTTCCATCGTTGGCGTTTCCACATGGTCGATCTGGTTTTCCGTCCGATGGTCTGGCGAGATCCATGTTGTTTATGGATCTTCGATGCGGAAGAGTGTACCCCAAAGACAAGCTCATTGGAGGCCCGAAGTCTGCAAATATCTCACCATTTTCGTTCATGCTTCCAAGACCATTTACTCCCATCTCTTTTTCCTGCCAGTGTTTTCTTGCCACCTTGGCATTTAAATCCCCATAAGAATCATCATGTCGTGCTTTTTACTTTGTCCACAGTTGCCTGTAGTTGTGTATAGAAATGGTCTTTTCCACCTCCTCTGCATCGTTCGTCGGTGCATAACACATAATTATGTAGGTCTTCTGGAACTTAGATACGAACCTTGCACTAATAATGCGGTCCGACACTGGTTCCCATTCCATCAGACTTTTTCTTGTTTCCTTGGTCAGCATCAAAGCCACCCGGCTTCCGAGGATCATCTTCATTTTCTTTGCCCGAATGGAGCAGCGTTTCTCCGTCTGAAGTCTTGTTTCCCAAAAGCATTCCACCTTTTTTCACACATTCCAGCAACTGTTTGTACGATGCATCTCCTTCACCACTTGTGCACATCTGCCTGTCTCTAGCAGTGTCCTTACATTCCACATCCCTCCCAAAGGGGGGACTTCTTCTGTGTAATCAACCTGGGTGCTTATATCTTTGTTGTCTGCGGCCGAAAAGGGTCGTCAGCCCTCAGCTTCCTTGCGGGGTTTTGGGTGCTGGGGTCATCTGTCTCCCGCATGGAGCCCTAGTCCTTCCCAGACTCGAGTTAGTTTTGAACAATTTGTTTTTGGTTTCTGTAACTACTGTTTTTTTAAATGGATGGGTAGTTAGCCATCGCACAACCCCAACCTGGAGGACCAGGAGACCACATTTAGTCTGCCTCTCTCCTTCGGGCCTTCCCGGGTAACCCTGCCGGCATAGCCCCTCCGGGTCCCTGGGGGTACGCAAGCCCCCACCACTACAAGGTAATGGCCTCAGTGTAGGTGAGATCGAGCTCCTAGTCATATCGGGGGACGAACGATAAAAAGTAGGTACCGTGTTCAATTGAGCACGTAAAAGAACCATTGGCAGTTTCAAAATCGGAAGAGCAGGCTGGAAAGCCGCTGCCCGGGAAAAATTCATTAGAAATGATTAAAAAATATAGTTTCTACAAAGATTTCTGCATCATTTTCAAAATTACATCGGGGACCGTCACCGGTGCTACGGAGTTCGTGCATTGCAGCAGAGATCTTCCTGTGTAAGAAAGAGATCGGAACACACATGGCTAATCACCGAAGTGCAATGATGTTCTATCAAATCAATCAATCAATATATTCAAGTTTGCGTTAGAAAAAATATATGTTACCCAAAAAGAACAAGTGTATAGAAAATAAATTAAATGAACTGACATCAAAGTCGTATATAATACATCAATCAGGGCATAAATCAATCAGGGCATAAATCAATCAGGGCATAAATCACACAGCGACTGCTTGAAGACTGGCCAATTATTTGTTTCATTCCCCCAACGTCACAGTGAACTATGCAATCCTCGGGATGTGAAAGAGCACTGTAAATGACCCTTTTCCAAACAGGTTTTCAGGATTAACAACTCTAAATGGATCAGGTAGTAGAAATTATTTGTAGTAGCCCATGTGGGGACGGGCCTTCCAATGGTAGCAAATAATAACACCACTGCGACCTACAATGCATGTCGTAAAGAGGCAGTAATGTTGGCACTAGGGGTACTACCTAGTTAATACCCAAAACAGCGCAGAAATCGGATGTGCTAGCCTATCTGTAGGCGCATACCTGGTACAACGTATAATCGCTCTTAGGCTCAGATCTCATACAAACCATACAGAGTGGTTGACGGGTTTGGGCGATATGATGGAGCGTTAGATGAAGAAGTAGATTGTATAGGTGAGGAGTTCATTGATTGAATGATTGATTTGACCATTGTCATTGAACTTCGCGAAATACCAATGTGTGCTATGATCTCTTTATTACACAGAAAGGTCACAGTGGCAGTTTACGAACTTTGTAGCACTGGCGACGGTTCCAATTTTTTTAATTTTAAAGATTTTGAAAATTTTAAGGAACTTCATTACATTTTTTATGAATTTTTCCCCCGGTAGTGTTTTTAGCCAAGTTTTATCGATTTTCAAACTTGTATGTGTTCTTTTACGTGGAATGAGGTAGGAAAATGGAATCTACCCTAGGGGAAAAAAAAGGTCGCAGAAATCGGATATGCTGGCCTACTTGTAGACGCATAACTGGCACAACGTATAATCGCTCTTAGGCTCAGATCACATATAAGTTCCAAAAAGTGGTTAACAAGTGGTTATATTCACCTATAGCCCGTCTGCCCAGCGGGTTGTAGCGCGTTGGACTACGGTGACTATCCTCTGTGTGTGCGGGTTCAATTCCGCGGGATGGCAGAAAAAGCCACAGGTTCTCAGATTTACGGTGTTCGTGGCACCGAACCGAAGGTTCGATGTCCATGGCACCGAGCCGAAGAGCTGGGAAAAACTCAAAATGCCTGGATCGAAAAAAAAAAAAATTCACCTATATAATACTAGATAAAATTACTTATGTTCATCTTGTGTTTTCCTATGGTTTTCAGTTTGGCTGTGGTAATTTAGGTTCCCCTAAAATTCCCCAGTCAAGATACCTGGTTCCCCAATGTTTTAAATACGAGCTCTTATGTGGACTGTTGCTATTTAGGAGCCCAAGAAAAGAACTTTCAAACTGCTATAAACCTACTTTTTGTGTGAAGAGAGGGCACCCACATCGTTGCAGTTATCTGTAGGATGCATCACAACACTCACACACCGAGTGCTCATTCTTTCACAATAAACCTTTAACCTTTTCCCACATATTTATGTGCTGGAGAGCAGGGGCGGAACCAATTCCCACAAAGAATTCCTCCGGCACTAATTTTGGGCACAGACCTACCCGCTGGTTTGCCCTTTGTTCCAGCAGGAGTACTGGGGGGGTGATACTAGACTAGCAGTGTTAACTGCTGTGTGCAGTATGTATTTTGTATCTGGTCATAAACAGCTAGATTGTAAAGGGAGTGTGGCTAAAATACCTAGCTCTTCCTCTCTCTCTCTCTCTATCCCCATGACGTTCTTCTTGAGGGTCAGGTCTGTTAGAAAGATGCGAATGATATTGGATGGTTCTTTTTGTGAAAATCACATAAGTCAACTAAAAATGGTTAGACCACACTGTGTTTGACACTAACCAATTGGGTATGTTTTCTCTACAAAGCTTCCTACGGGGTGTATGCCATAATTTAGTACGAAAGTCACATTCTTCCCAAATTTGAATATAAAATATTATGCAAGATGAGATAAACAGTGCTACTTGAGGGCCAGTCTCAGAACATGTGGGAATATGCAACAAGGCATACATTTTTTAAAAATGGGTGGCTGGATAGAGTTTTCAACATATTCTTGACAAGTCTTTCCTCCCTGGCCCAGTAGTAATGGAATGATACAAATAACAGTAAAAACGACTTAGCCCTGCAGACGAGAGTCTTTCAGAGCACACCCAGCTAGCTCTCCAAGAAAATAGCTTTACTCCTGGCCCAGTAGTAATGGAATGATACAAATAAAGTAAAACGACTTAGCCCTGCAGACGAGAGTCTTTCAGAGCACACCCAGCTAGCTCTCCAAGAAAATAGCTTTACTCCCTGGCCCAGTAGTAATGGAATGACACAAATAACAGTAAAAACGACCTAGCCTTGCAGACGAGCGTCTTTCAGAGCACACCCAGCTAGCTCTCCAAGAAAATAGCTTTACTTAGTCATCTCTTACATACGGCGTCCACTAAAAAACACATATAAATCAGGTCATATTCGATCGAACAGCGTTTGCACAAACACATGCGATAAGCATTTTGTGTTTGTATATGTATATATATATGATACGAAACAACAGCATACACACACACACATATGCACATATAACATACATGCACATATCATTCATAGTAACTTCAAGTATATTTGTAACAAATGAACCCCAGGTGAAGCGTCGAAGCCAATGAATGTGGTTAATAAATAGACAGTAAGCAAATATTAAGGACAAAAACAATTTATTAAACTAAGCATTCGAACCACAAACCCCTTCTTTGTTACTTACGGCACCCATTGCCTTTGTTACTTACTGCACCCATTGCCTTTGTTACTTACGGCACCCATTGCCTTTGTTACTTACGGCACCCATTGCCTTTGTTACTTACGGCACCCATTGCCTTTGTTACTTACGGCACCCATTGCCTTTGTTACTTACGGCACCCATTGCCTTTGTTACTTACGGCACCCATTGCCTTTGTTACTTACTGCACCCATTGCCTTTGTTACTTACTGCACCCATTGCCTTTGTTACTTACGGCACCCATTGCCTTTGTTACTTACTGCACCCATTGCCTTTGTTACTTACTGCACCCATTGCCTTTGTTACTTACTGCACCCATTGCCTTTGTTACTTACTGCACCCATTGCCTTTGTTACTTACGGCACCCATTGCCTTTGTTACTTACGGCAACCATTGCCTTTGTTACTTACTGCACCCATTGCCTTTGTTACTTACGGCAACCATTGCCTTTGTTACTTACTGCACCCATTGCCTTTGTTACTTACTGCACCCATTGCCTTTGTTACTTACTGCACCCATTGCCTTTGTTACTTACGGCACCCATTGCCTTTGTTACTTACGGCAACCATTGCCTTTGTTACTTACTGCACCCATTGCCTTTGTTACTTACGGCACCCATTGCCTTTGTTACTTACGGCACCCATTGCCTTTGTTACTTACGGCACCCATTGCCTTTGTTACTTACGGCACCCATTGCCTTTGTTACTTACTGCAACCATTGCCTTTGTTACTTACTGCACCCATTGCCTTTGTTACTTACGGCACCCATTGCCTTTGTTACTTACTGCACCCATTGCCTTTGTTACTTACTGCACCCATTGCCTTTGTTACTTACTGCACCCATTGCCTTTGTTACTTACTGCACCCATTGCCTTTGTTACTTACGGCACCCATTGCCTTTGTTACTTACGGCAACCATTGCCTTTGTTACTTACTGCACCCATTGCCTTTGTTACTTACGGCAACCATTGCCTTTGTTACTTACTGCACCCATTGCCTTTGTTACTTACTGCACCCATTGCCTTTGTTACTTACGGCACCCATTGCCTTTGTTACTTACGGCAACCATTGCCTTTGTTACTTACTGCACCCATTGCCTTTGTTACTTACGGCAACCATTGCCTTTGTTACTTACTGCACCCATTGCCTTTGTTACTTACTGCAACCATTGCCTTTGTTACTTACTGCACCCATTGCCTTTGTTACTTACGGCAACCATTGCCTTTGTTACTTACTGCACCCATTGCCTTTGTTACTTACTGCACCCATTGCCTTTGTTACTTACGGCACCCATTGCCTTTGTTACTTACGGCAACCATTGCCTTTGTTACTTACTGCACCCATTGCCTTTGTTACTTACGGCAACCATTGCCTTTGTTACTTACGGCACCCATTGCCTTGTTACTTACTGCACCCATTGCCTTTGTTACTTACGGCACCCATTGCCTTTGTTACTTACTGCACCCATTGCCTTTGTTACTTACTGCACCCATTGCCTTTGTTACTTACGGCATCCATTGCCTTTGTTACTTACTGCACCCATTGCCTTTGTTACTTACGGCACCTATTGCCTTTGTTACTTACGGCAACCATTGCCTTTGTTACTTACTGCACCCATTGCCTTTGTTACTTACTGCACCCATTGCCTTTGTTACTTACGGCAACCATTGCCTTTGTTACTTACTGCACCCATTGCCTTTGTTACTTACTGCACCCATTGCCTTTGTTACTTACGGCATCCATTGCCTTTGTTACTTACTGCACCCATTGCCTTTGTTACTTACGGCATCCATTGCCTTTGTTACTTACGGCATCCATTGCCTTTGTTACTTACTGCACCCATTGCCTTTGTTACTTACTGCACCCATTGCCTTTGTTACTTACTGCACCCATTGCCTTTGTTACTTACGGCACCTATTGCCTTTGTTACTTACGGCACCCATTGCCTTTGTTACTTACTGCACCCATTGCCTTTGTTACTTACTGCACCCATTGCCTTTGTTACTTACGGCACCCATTGCCTTTGTTACTTACGGCACCCATTTCCTTTGTTACTTACGGCACCCATTGCCTTTGTTACTTACTGCACCCATTGCCTTTGTTACTTACGGCACCCATTGCCTTTGTTACTTACGGCACCCATTGCCTTTGTTACTTACGGCACCCATTGCCTTTGTTACTTACGGCACCCATTGCCTTTGTTACTTACGGCACCCATTGCCTTTGTTACTTACGGCACCCATTGCCTTTGTTACTTACTGCACCCATTGCCTTTGTTACTTACGGCACCCATTGCCTTTGTTACTTACTGCACCCATTGCCTTTGTTACTTACTGCACCCATTGCCTTTGTTACTTACGGCACCCATTGCCTTTGTTACTTACTGCACCCATTGCCTTTGTTACTTACTGCACCCATTGCCTTTGTTACTTACGGCACCCATTGCCTTTGTTACTTACTGCACCCATTGCCTTTGTTACTTACGGCACCCATTGCCTTTGTTACTTACGGCACCCATTGCCTTTGTTACTTACGGCACCCATTGCCTTTGTTACTTACTGCACCCATTGCCTTTGTTACTTACGGCACCCATTGCCTTTGTTACTTACTGCACCCATTGCCTTTGTTACTTACGGCACCCATTGCCTTTGTTACTTACTGCACCCATTGCCTTTGTTACTTACGGCACCTATTGCCTTTGTTACTTACGGCACCCATTGCCTTTGTTACTTACGGCACCCATTGCCTTTGTTACTTACTGCACCCATTGCCTTTGTTACTTACGGCACCCATTGCCTTTGTTACTTACGGCACCCATTGCCTTTGTTACTTACTGCACCCATTGCCTTTGATACTTACGGCACCCATTGCCTTTGTTACTTACGGCACCCATTGCCTTGTTACTTACTGCACCCATTGCCTTTGTTACTTACGGCACCCATTGCCTTTGTTACTTACTGCACCCATTGCCTTTGTTACTTACGGCACCTATTGCCTTTGTTACTTACGGCACCCATTGCCTTTGTTACTTACGGCACCCATTGCCTTTGTTACTTACTGCACCCATTGCCTTTGTTACTTACGGCACCCATTGCCTTTGTTACTTACGGCACCCATTGCCTTTGTTACTTACGGCACCCATTGCCTTTGTTACTTACTGCACCCATTGCCTTTGTTACTTACTGCACCCATTGCCTTTGTTACTTACGGCACCCATTGCCTTTGTTACTTACGGCACCCATTGCCTTTGTTACTTACGGCACCTATTGCCTTTGTTACTTACTGCACCCATTGCCTTTGTTACTTACTGCACCCATTGCCTTTGTTACTTACGGCACCCATTGCCTTTGTTACTTACGGCACCCATTGCCTTTGTTACTTACGGCACCTATTGCCTTTGTTACTTACGGCACCCATTGCCTTTGTTACTTACTGCACCCATTGCCTTTGTTACTTACGGCACCCATTGCCTTTGTTACTTACGGCACCCATTGCCTTTGTTACTTACGGCACCCATTGCCTTTGTTACTTACTGCACCCATTTCCTTTGTTACTTACGGCACCCATTGCCTTTGTTACTTACGGCACCCATTGCCTTTGTTACTTACGGCACCCACTTCCTTTATTACTTACGGCACCCATTTCCTTTGTTACTTACGGCACCCACTTCCTTTGTTACTTACGGCACCCATTGCCTTTGTTACTTACAGCACCCATTGCCTTTGTTACTTACGGCACCCATTGTCTTTGTAGCCTGAATCCTGTGAGGGTCTTAATTCTGTGATGGTCGGAATCCTGTAATGATCTTAATTCTGTGATGGTCTGAATCCTGTGTTTGGTAAATTGTTTTTTTCTGGTGACCCTTACTACTTGTTGTCTATTTATCTATCTTATTCGTTGGCTTCGACGATGCGCTTTCCTTGGGGTTAATTACACTCCTTACTCACTTGTTACTTTAAATTGTGGGCTTTCTGTTTGCAAAATCTGTTCAAATGTATGTCCTGTTTGATAATATGTATAGCATACAATTCGGTCAAAATTCTGATGTGTTTGTGTTTAACATTCTCGGCGTAAATCCCACAGATCACAAAGAGGGGTTAACTTGGTTAATAAGAACGAACGCAAGCAAACGATACAAAACTGATAAAGGAAAGCAAGCCTTCACGCAAAAATCAGACAGAAGCAGCATACTGGACACACTGACTACACCTGAATTCACAGCGGGCGAACGAGAAGAAGAAGATGCTCACCAATATATAAAACGTTGTATAGCACTGATGTATATAGTTGGTGGTGGGGGACGAATACTTAAAAACTCATGTATAAATCAGATGTACTGGACACATAAAGACGAATATATCTCAATTTCGTTATAATCTAACAATACAGCAACGTATTTACGTTCATTCCTGTTGCAATCACAACAAATAGTGTTGATAAATGGTTACTCTGGAACAAACGTTGTAAAAGATCACTACGCGATAACTAGATGTCCACACAGTAATGTCCCTCCACTTCCTTCCTTCCTTCCGTCTTCATCCTACCCCCCACAGCCTGCTCAAACTAACGCGCTGGGAAATCTAAAATGTGAGCGCCTACATCTGTTTCTGATTGAACTCCCACATTTCTCACATGCATCCTTAACTCTCACATTTCTCACATGCATCCTTAACTCTCACATTTCTCACATGCATCCCTCACGCAGTTAGTCTGCAGTTAAACTGTGGAGCTATCTAGAGCTTAAATTATCCTTTAAATTCATGAACTACATAATCCCATGTTGAAAGTTAGACACTCTCATCAGCAGGCTACAATTTGTGGTAGAGAATGCTTGGCTGAGATGAATATAGAAAGAACAAGTTAAGAGGTATATCTCTTCTATATTATGTGTTACAAAAGAGTGTGAGGATGCTGTGAAACTTCAACAAAATAAAATGAGCACCTATCTGGGGTCTCTGTAGTTAGATGCTCGTCTCTCGTGCCAAAGGTACCTGGTTCGCTCTCTCGTGCAGCCATCTGGATATTTTTCCAGAGATCCCTGATCTCAGTGTAGTGAGATCGAGTTTCTAGTCCTATCAGAGACAGACGATAAAATGTACGTCTCGTGTTCAAATTGATAAAAGAACCACTGGAAGTTCAAAATCGTGAATAACAGGCTGGAAAGTCACTCTCCGGGCAAAATTCATTAGAAAAGATAAAAAATGTCTTCAATTTCTTCAAAATGACATAGGGACTCTCGCCGTATCTACGGAGTTCGTGCACTACAGCTGAGATCTTCCTGTGTAAAAAAAGAGATCGGAGCTCACATGGTTACTCACCGAAGTGCAATGATGATGGTCTTATCAATCAATCAATCAATCAATCAATCAATCAATCTTTCTATTCATGAACTTCATAATCCCATGTTGAAAGTTCCACACTCTCATCAGTGGGCCACACTTTGTGGTAGACAATGCTTGGCTGAGATGAATACAGAAAGGTCTGAGATGAATACAGAAAGGTCTGAGATGAATACAGAAAGGTCTGAGATGAATACAGAAAGGTCTGAGATGAATACAGAAAGGTCTGAGATGAATACAGAAAGGGCTGAGATGAATACAGAAGGAACAAGTTAAGATGTATATCTCTTCTATTTCTGTCGTTACTGTCTGTAGCACCGCTTTTTAGGGCAGTCTAGGATAAGTGGGACGGAAGCAAGTGGGATTTCATGGCCGCATGGCTAGTGCAGTCGCCCCGAAGCTGTTCAGGTTAGCATTTTTCATTTATGCCCACAACATTAAAAAAATCCTTGGCGTTACCGTGAATTGAACACCGGTCTCCCGCATGGGAGACGTGTTTTAATCCATTCAGCCAGACGCCCCTTCTATATCTAAGGGGTCTGCCCGTCTGCCCAGCGTGTTCGTAGCGCGTTGGACTACGGGTGACTATCCCTCTGTGTGTGCGGGTTCAATTCCACGGGATGGCAGAAAAAGCCACAGATTCCCAGATTTACGGTGTTCGTGGCACCGAACCGAAGGGTTACGATGTCCATGACACCGAGCCGAAGAGCTGAAAACTTAAGTGCTTCTGGATCGGAAAAAAATAAAAAAATATAAGGGGTCTAAAGCTGAAGGATTGAACCCATATGGCTCGGTCCCTATCTGCAGAAATTGCGCGCTATCTGCCGAGAGTATTGTACAAAGCACGAATCCCATAGTTCCGTGTTACAAAATAATGTGAGGATACCGTGAGACTTCAGTTTAATAAAATGAGCACTACAATAAAGTAGAAATAAATGAAATAGTGACACTATATAACAGTACATTTTCTAAAATATATAAAGAAAGCAGGGTGGTGGGGAGTGTGGAAAGAAAGTCAGTAACAGGGAGTGGAAAGAAAGTCAGTAACAAGGAGTGGAAAGAAAGTCAGTAACAAGGAGGAAAGAGTCAGTAATAGGAGGAAAGAAAATCAGTAACAGGGAGTGGAAAGAAAATCAGTAACAGGGAGTGGAAAGAAAGTCAGTAACAGGGAGTGGAAAGAAAGTCAGTAACAGGGAGTGGAAAGAAAATCAGTAACAGGGAGTGGAAAGAAAGTCAGTAACAGGAGTGGAAAGAAAATCAGTAACAGGGAGTGGAAAGAAAGTCAGTAACAGGGAGTGGAAAGAAAATCAGTAACAGGGAGTGGAAAGAAAGTCAGTAACAGGAGTGGAAAGAAAATCAGTAACAGTGAGTGGAAAGAAAATCAGTAACAGGGAGTGGAAAGAAAATCAGTAACAGGGAGTGGAAAGAAAGTCAGTAACAGGAGTGGAAAGAAAATCAGTAACAGGGAGTGGAAAGAAAATCAGTAACAGGGAGTGGAAAGAAAATCAGTAACAGGGAGTGGAAAGAAAGTCAGTAACAGGAGTGGAAAGAAAATCAGTAACAGGGAGTGGAAAGAAAATCAGTAACAGGGAGTGAAGAAAAGTCAGTAACAGGAGTGGAAGAAAATCAGTAACAGTGAGTGGAAAGAAAATCAGTAACAGTGAGTGGAAAGAAAATCAGTAACAGGGAGTTAAAAATTGGAAGGTGGTATAAATCTAAAAGAATGTGGAACAAACTCTTCATTTTCTTCGAACGCTCCATATCGATCATTTATTCAACCTCTCTTTGTAATATGTATGTGATCTGAGCTTAAGAGCGGTTGTACGTTATGCCAGTTATGCGTCTAGCAGTAGGTCAGTACATCCGATTTCTGAGACCATTTTATTTACTAGGTAGCTTCCTAGGCCCCTATCTCAGTCGTCTCTTACGACTTGCCTTGTAGGTAGCAGTGTTAATATTCTTTGTTGTCTCTTGTAGGACACGACAACACACGGGCGCATGGAAGTGTTATAATAATGATATCATCAATCAATCTATAAATCAATCAGTTGATGAGATAATCTGATCTATAATCATGTTGCTGTTCCAATCATCTACAGAGGGATAGAATGGATGTCTGGCCGTTACTAGGCGGTCACTGGGACATGAAGAAGAAATGGTCGCGGTAGAAAACTATTTGATTTTGCCCCTTCCCCCCGTAATTTATTTTCTACTTTTGGATGCATTCGTATTGCATTTTCACACTGAAATAAGCCAGTGTACTGTCTTTGCGTCATCTTAACAATTCACTTACTTAATCCCGTCATGCCTAGTGACACATGGGGCTTCAGAAAGGACTTTCCATGCTCTTCTGTCCCGTGCAACCTTCAGCGCAGAGCCCCACGTCAGAGATGCCGTGTCCAGTTCCTCTTCCATCATGCGCCTCCATGTTGTCCGTGGTCTGCCTTTCTTCTTTTCCTCTGGTGTCACATCTTAACAATTACGGAGCCATATATCGGATCAGCAGGATGAACGGGTTAAGCAATGACACGAACGTAGACAAAAATAAAGTGTTAAAAAAATTATAGGTGTGGCGAAGAACTAATCTAGAGAAGACTATATGAGAGTTAGTTGCAACTCTGATCTACCAGACCTAATGAATAGAATTCCGCCTTCAACAGTGAATACAGAGATTTGTGGGAACAAAAAAGAATCGTCACCATTTCTAAAAACCTCTTCTAGATAAAAATGTACTACGGTCATTCACTGCATGTTTCTTTGATACTGGCGTCTTTTGGATGAAACCAACTAAACGACATCTTTGTTCATAGTCTTTGGGAAAAAATTGTGCTAAATTAAATTTGCATAGAACACAAAAGAAACACGAAGGCGCAATTTTCTTGAGCAAGCTAGTAAAGTGGGATTATGTTTCTCATTTGGAATAGGAAAGTCGTTAGGTTGTGTTCAACAAGAATGTGTCGCATAGTTTCCTTCTTCTGTTATTCAGTAACAACATTAAGGTAGAAATATATTGGTGTGTTTACACGTAAGTGGAACAATCGAGAAGGAATTCCATTTCTAAACATTGCACGATAAGAAAGTTTGCAAATTAGGTTTTGTAATCATGTTTTAAAACATGGAATAAGTTGGAAGGGATGGAAAAAGAGAGGAAGAGTTTGTTGAAGACCTGTACTCTGTTGAGAGATAGCAAGAGAGAGGAAGAGTTTGTTGAAGACCTGTGCTCCGTTGAGAGATGGCAAAAGAGAGGAAGAGTTTGTTGAAGAATTGTACTCCGTTGGGAGATGGCAAAAGAGAGGAAGAGTTTGTTGAAGACCTGTACTCCGTTGGGAGATGGCAAAAGAGAGGAAGAGTTTGTTGAAGACCTGTACTCCGTTGAGAGATGGCAAAAGAGAGGAAGAGTTTGTTGAAGACCTGTACTCCGTTGAGAGATGGCAAAAGAGAGGAAGAGTTTGTTGAAGACCTGTACTCCGTTGAGAGATGGCAAAAGAGAGGAAGAGTTTGTTGAAGACCTGTACTCCGTTGAGAGATGGCAAAAGAGAGGAAGAGTTTGTTGAAGACCTGTACTCCGTTGAGAGATGGCAAAAGAGAGGAAGAGTTTGTTGAAGACCTGTACTCCGTTGGGAGTTGAAAGGTGAAGAAGAAGAATCATGTTTGGTACATCAGAATGTGTACACTTTATTACTATCTGTATGTCTGTCTGTCTGTCTGTGTGTGTCCGCCCTCCTATCTATTTATACAGCTGTGTATATATATCGGTATACTACCCACATGCCACAACCAACACTAATATTGGGCCGCATAACTGACCGGGAATCCCTGACATAGTTTCAGTTGGGGGCTGGAATTTATATATGTTTGAATGAACACTCAAAGTTTTTTTGCATTTTACTCAATTCTATGAGTCTATGGTTATACATTGATGAAAAATTGTCATAGTACTCTTCTTCTTCTTCTTTGCGTTCGTTCTTTACAACCAATTTTAATCACTCTTTGGGATAGGTTTGATCTTTGCCAAGAATGTGTATACGTTGCACATTGGTTTGGTAGGCCCCTAAACGCATATACTTCTACATGGTTAGGACATGTGCATCCGATTTCAGCCAAACCTTCTTTACCGCCTCTTACGACATGCGTGGCAGGTAACAGTGGTTCTATTCTTTACACCCCAAATTTGGGCCCCGGTAACCACTCGTACGTTCATAATACTGATAATCCTTATTGTTAAACTTTACTTGTTACACAATATAACCTTGAGTTAGCATGTTGTGTTGATTTTAACATGAATTCGTCTATATACAACAGTACTGGAATGCGAGGTCACGTGACCGGCTGTGGTCTGATTTCTCCTAATTTTAACCTGATTCCGCTGGTATATGAGTGTATAGTTAGTAGGCTGTGCCACATACTAACCAACCAACAAATCAACCTACATATAAACAAATAAACTTTCCTCACTCGCACACTGTAAAAGTAAAAAAGTAAAGGAACCCTTTCATACCTCGTGGTATATAGGTCAATACAGTGTTAGGCCTGTATTTTTCATTGACCGTCGGCATACAATGGGTGATGTGATGTGGTCAGCATCACGCCGCCGCCTTTACTTTCCCAGAGCATGTCTGGTACCCAGTTGAGGCTGGGTCGACCTGAGAGCCGTCGTGGTCGGGAAAACTTCACGCGTATTGCGGAGCTGAACCCAGACCACCAGCCTTGCGAAGCGAGTTCACTAACAACTACGTTACAGCGGCTCTCCGTCACTGTAGGGCAGGGAATGAATGCGCAACTCTTTTGTATCCGATTTTAGGAGCTCTCTACGTATTGCTCCAATCCACTTCAATAGAAGGAATCATATTTGACACACACGATTACATAATATCAAATTAACACTAACATATTGTAGAACAGAGAACCATAATGTTCATATCTGTATATGTATGTACAAGAGACTTCAATAACCACTGCGTGACACTAGTTTATCCCAAAGATTTCAAATCCTGTGTTTGTCTATTTGTTTTCTCCGAAGCTGTTAACACCTGTACACTGTTTATTTGTTGATCATATTCGTTGCTTCCTCTGGGGTTCTTGCAAGAAAGCTTCTTGTTCTCATTATATCCCAAAGATGCAGACTTTCATAAAGCGATGCGATATGGATTCCAACCCACAATCGTCAGAACACAATGCGAAAACTTACTCGCTTCGCCATAAACACCCTTCCACTTTCCCACAGAGACTCAAGGATAAAAGAATTGACAACATCTATTAAAAAAAAAAAAAAAAAGACAGATAGTATTAAAAACGGCGAGCATTTGTTCTTGAATGTGTGGTGAAAAAGACGCATAGAACAAGATATAAAAAAAACATAAAAGAATTGGAGACATATTTTAAGAAGATCAGGACGACAGAAAGACATGAAAAGAGCAGCAGAAGATAAAAATAAATAAATTGTATAGGTTTATTGAAGGGCAGTTCTTCCGCAAAAGCTGAGATGTTTATTATCATTCCCTCACGCCTTCCTTTCCTCTCCTAGTGAAACATTGACGAAATACAGGTATGTGAAGTATTGTTTGAGTATGTAGCAGAGGTTTTTACACTAGGCGTAGAGCCAATCTTACAGTCAGATACAGATGTACATGCAGATGGGCGTTTTATTATTTCCAGATGTCTTCTCTTGAAATAACATCGTTGTCTTGGTGGTAGCATACACACGCACGCATACGCACACGCATACACGCACGCACGCATTTTACACACATACGCACGCACACACGCACATATTATATATATATATATATATATATATATATATATATATATATATATATATATATATATATACATATAATAATAATCCCTTCGTACCGTTATACGTTACATAGGGCCTGCAACGTAATTTCTCCATACCGCTCTATCCTGGGCAACTCGCTCAATCTCCTCCATGGAACTGAGACCGATATTTCCTGCCTCTCTCAGCAAAGTTCGTTTCAGGGTCTCCTTAGGTCGACCTCTTTTTCTTGAACCCATTGCATCCCACTTCAATGCCTGCTTTGATATTCGTTGATCATTTCTTCTCAAGGTGTGTCCAACATATCTCCATATCCATATATATACTAGAACTAGGGTGGTCTCTGTGGCTAGGTGGTTAAGCTATTACCTTGCGAGTCGAAGGTCGTAGGTTCGAATCAGAACCACGCAGTTCTGTTCACTGTTCACGAGTGCATTTTTCTAAAGACCTCTAGGATTGTTGCCGGAACTACGGAGTTCGTCATTTTCAAAAGACTCTGGGCAGGTGGCGTACTATTTATGCTTTATATACTAGAACTATAGAAATGAACAAGAAAAGTAAAACAGGACAAGTTAAACTGAAAAAAAACTAAACAATATAAGTGTAGCAATAAGTGTGAAATAAGAGAAGTAGAAGGGGAAACTAAAGAAGTGAAAACAAGCAAAAGAAACAAAGAAACAAATAAGAGAAGTGACTAGTAGAAGTCCTCTTCTTCTTCAACACTCCATATAGACCACTTGCTAACCACTTTGTGATTTGTATGTGATCTGAGCCTAAGAGCGATTGTACGTTAACCCAATTATGCGCCTACAAGTAGGCTAGACACCCGATTTCTGAGATGCTATTTATTTAATAAGGTAGCTTCACAGGCCCTACCTCAGTCGCCTCAGACATGCCTTGTAGGTCGCAGTATACATATGGCTCAACTTGAGAGCCTGACAAACACGGGGAAGTAGAAGTGAAACAACAAGTGAAGCATGGGAAGTGAAAATAAAAGTGGAACAAGAGAAACGGAGGAAAAACAAAGAAAACACGCAGCATGAAAAAGTGAAGAAGAACAGTATTATAAGAAAAACTACATAAGTGAAGTTATAGAAGTGAAACAATGAGACTAAAGATAAGTGAAGTTACAGAAGTGAAACAATGAAACTAAAGATAAGTGAAGTTATAGAAGTGAAACAATGAAACTAAAGATAAGTGAAGTAGATAGAAAGAGGAGACATGAAACAAGAGATGGGAAGTGAAAGATGGGAGGTGAGAGATGGGAAGTGAAAGATGGGAAGTGAAAGATGGGAAGGAAGAAGATCTATTGCGCTGTTCTTTACAGCCAATTTTAATCACTTTTGTAATATGTTTGATCTTTGCCAAGAACGTGTATACATTGCACATTGGTTTGTAGGCCCAAACGCATAGACTTATACACGTTTAGGACATTGCATCTGATTTCAGCCAAACCTCCCTAGTCAGCCTCTTACGACATGCGTGAAGGTTACAGTGGTTCATTCTTTACACCTAAATTTGGGCCCCGTAACCACCAGCAGGAAGAAGAACTTTTTTCTTTTTCTTTCGTCCGCTTTCAACTCAGACGAAGTTTCATCTCTGAAACTGATTTTTGCGTGAAAATCCGTTTTCCAATTTCTTACAATGGCAGCAGTGCACATTGTAAATTACTTTACACTGGCAGCCTGTGCTCAATGTACTCGTAATTAGTATTCCATGCCATACAGGCAGATTTTCTCGACTTCAGAGATACTCACATTATCGTCCATGAGTAAGACCAGGGACTCGAACAAATGCCGTACAGTAGGTTCGAACCCGAGCTATGAGGCTTCTCACAGCTAGCAGGCCGAGCTACTATCAACTACTCTAGGCAGTCCCCCGGAAGAAGAACTAAAATAAGAGATTAATAAATGAAGTGAAGAGTCAAAAAGGGTCCAAAGGCGAAAGATTAACCTCATTGCACCGGGTTTCCCCAATATGGCTCCGTCCCTGACAGCAGAGATGACATGTCATCTGCCGAGATCATTGCACAAAGCACAAACCCCGTAGCTCCGGCAACAATCCTAGGGATCGAAAGCATTTTACATGTGTCTCGGTCCGGATTGGAACCCGCAAGTTTCAGTAGGACAGGCTAACAACTGAACCACTTCGACATTGAAAAGGTGATGTAGGGAAGTTGATCATGAGAAATGGGATAAGAAACTATGGCATTTTTTGATAGATAATAATAGCAGTCAATAGCAAGCGATGAAGACAACAGCCCCATACGTGTGTTGTTGCACCTCTCTTGCTCCCCTACCACAGGCGTAGCTTACACGAGAACAAGGAGCTTTTGTAAGAACCCCAGAGAAAGCAGCGGAAGCAATGAATATGATTAATAAATAGACAGTGTACATGTATTAAAATAGTTAATTGTATATCCTTTACAGGACTTTGCGAATCAACCCCAGCTTTTCAACACTGTTTGTGATTTTTCTAAGCATTGTTACGTTCAGTAGTTTGTCATTGCTTTTTGAACGTGTGGCGTCATCGTCCTTTTGTAAAAATCCACGTGAAACAATTTGTACATGTGTTAGGTGCATGTGTTAGGTGCATGTGTTAGGTGCATGTGTTAGGTGCATGTGTTAGGTGCACGTGTTAGGTGCACGTGTTAGGTACACGTGTTAGGTACACGTGTTAGGTACACGTGTTAGGTACACGTGTTAGGTACACGTGTTAGGTGCATGTGTTAGGTACACGTGTTAGGTACACGTGTTAGGTACACGTGTTAGGTACACGTATTAGGTACATGTATTAGGTACATGTATTCCGATAAAAAACCAAATTACCGAACACAGGATTCGAACCATTTACCCTTATTTCTTACGACACCCATTGCCTAGCCTAGCAATACGAGCGTTCTTACAAACACAACCAGCGAGGCATTAAAAAATGGCTTCACTGAGGAATGTCTTTCCCAAATGCTTCGTATTACATAGACACAGAATAATCAGGTAAGGTTCGATCGAATAGTGTTTGCACAAACACTTGTCTTGATGTATGCGTGTTTGTTATATGTGTATACATGTGTGCATGTATATCTGGAATTTTGTCATGCAATTTGATTTTTCGTAGTCTGTGTAGACATTTGCGGTGGAAGTGGTTTAGTTTTCTTGCGTGTCTGCTATACACTGTCCATGTTTCACTGCCGTACAACAGCGTGGTTAGTACTACGGCCTGGTAAAATTTCAGCATTATAGCTACGTCTATTCCCTTCAGTTTTCCACAGAGTAACACGCAGCCTTCAAAATACAGAATTGACTTTGGATATTCTATTGTTGACCTCAGAGTCTATGTTTGCAGATCTGAGTAGGATGCTGCCAAGATAGGCAAAGTTTTCTGCTGACAGGAGACGCTTATGTTTAATATTGATGATTGGGTCATGGCACTGCTCTCTAGGGGCAGGCTGAAACATCACCTCAGTTTTCCTGATGTCTATGGTAAGGTTAAACCTATCATATGCCATAGAAAACTTGTCTATGTAGGTTTGCATATCTTCCTCAGAGCTGGTAGCCAGGGCACAGTCATCAGCAAATAACAAGTTTGAGAACATAGATTCTTTCACATTAGTGGAGGAATTTTGGAGATTGAACTTTTGAAATATAGATAGATTGATAAATAGACAGAAAGTCAGACAGACATATAAATAGATATATAGACACAGAGATAGACAGACGGACAAATAGATAGATTGACAAATATACAGACATACATATAAACAGAGACACAGACAGATAGACAAAAAGAAATATAGACAGACAGCCATATAGTAGTCAGGCATAGATATAATTAGATATATAGACAAAGAGACGTATAGACAAATAGACAGTCAGATAGATAGATAGATGTATTGATATGCAGATAGACAGACAGATAGGCATATATATAGCCACATAGATAGGTAAACAGACAGACATATGGATAGATACATGGACATATGGATAGACACGTATATAGACATATATATATATATGTATATATATATATATGTGTGTGTATATAGACAGAGATATATAGACAAACAGAGAGATAGACAGAATAAAAAGAGCACTACTTGTTATAAAGAAAGAAATCAAAGAATCAACGTCACTAATACTCAGACATTTAATCAACATTTTCCCCTACAACTTCTACTTTTGTTTATTCTTTCTCATATTCATTCCTTCCACCAATGTTATTTGCAGTGGCGACTCGTCATTAAGGACCAGAGGGGCAGGGACCCACCAAAAATAACATGTAACGTGTATTTATTATTTAATTAATTAAAATAAACCTAACCCAAAAGCCATGATTTTCCCGAAAATTTGTGTCGGCCCCAAAAACAAAAACTACCACGAGCCGCCACTGGTTATTTCCATATATAGCAGATTTCTTCCATTCATTCCTTCTACCAATGTTATTTCCATATATAGCAGATTTCTCCCATTCATTCCTTCTACCAATGTTATTTCTATATATAGCAAATTTCTCCCATTCATTCCTTCTACCAGTGTTATTTCCATATATAGCAGATTTCTCCCATTCATTCCTTCTACCAATGTTATTTCCATATATAGCAAATTTCTCCCATTCATTCCTTCTACCAGTGTTATTTCCATATATAGCAAATTTCTCCCATTCATTTCTTCTACCAATGTTATTTCCATATATAGAAAATTTCTCCCATTCATTCCTTCTACCAGTGTTATTTCCATATATAGTAAATTTCTCCCATTCATTTCTTCTACCAATGTTATTTCCATATATAGAAAATTTCTCCCATTCATTCCTTCTACCAGTGTTATTTCCATATATAGTAAATTTCTCCCATTCATTTCTTCTACCAAAGTTATTTCCATATATAGAAAATTTCTCCCTCATTCTTTCTACCAATGTTATTTCCATATATAGTAAATTTCTCCCATTCATTTCTTCTACCAATGTTATTTCCATATATAGCAAATTTCTCCCATTCATTTCTTCTACCAATGTTATTTCCATATATAGCAAATTTCTCCCATTCATTTCTTCTACCAGTGTTATTTCCATATATAGTAAATTTCTCCATTTCTTCTACCAATGTTATTTCCATATATAGAAATTTCTCCATTCATTTCTTCTACCAATGTTATTTCCATATATAGCAAATTTCTCCCATTCATTTCTTCTACCAATGTTATTTCCATATATAGTAAATTTCTCCATTTCTTCTACCAATGTTATTTCCATATATAGTAAATTTCTCCATTTCTTCTACCAATGTTATTTCCATATACAAATTCCTTCATTTCTTCTACCAGTGTTATTTCCATATAAGTAATTTCCCTCTGCCTCTCTCTCTTTGTAATAAGCAATTCCTGTGAAGAATGATCCTAAGCATGTATTCATACTTCGTGTTCACATTCGCACCTCGTTTCATTTTTTTTTCCACCTTCAACACAGCATATATACACTAAAGCTTTTCTCTTTGACCTAACAAACCCAACCGTATCGTTACAGCAACTTAGCCTTAATTGAATCTCTCAAAATTTGTCCCAAACCTGGTGTCCAATATCCCGTTTCTTCAACTTCTCTACCCAACTGGAGGGTTAAAGTTACCCCGTCTTTTGTTGTACCTTATTCAGAGGCTTTCGTTCTGAATCTTCCGTCCCTAGCTAACATGGGTACATCTTTCGGTTGCAGGTCGTCGAGTTTTAGCGACAATTAGTCAGCACAGCGGGGCCTGATCCTTTACTGAATGCGACAGTTTGTGTTCCAGAACGCCAGCCCAATGCTTTTAGATTTATATAGAATGATATTTAAACAAAATATACAGTACCGTGTTATGTTTGTATAACACCGGTTTAACGCCAGTAAAAACACCATATATATATATATATATAAACATCCACGAGGTACCCAGTTTAGTATCGCTTTTTTTTTTCTTCCGATCCAGAAGCACTTGAGCTGAAAGCTCTTCGGCTCGGTGTCATGGACATCGTAACCCTTCGGCTCGGTGCCACGAACACCGTAAATCTGGGGAACCTGTAGCCTTTCTGCCAGTCCGCAGAGTTGAACCCGCACTTACAGAGGACTAGTCACCCGTAGTCCAACGCGCTACGAACACGCTGGGCACGCGGGCGTTTAGTATCGTTAAATTACACGTCACCATGAACACAAAAAGAACAATGTTCAACACAATCTTTCTCCCCACATTATGTTACCAGTGCCAAACCTGGACGCTGACAACAAACGATAGAAGAAAACTAGTCACAACAGAGATGAAGTGTCTACGCAGAATGCGGGGTGTAACAAGAAGAGACCGGTTGAGAAATGAAGACATCAGGAAAAAGTGGGTACAACATCAGTACTAGACTTCATCAAGAAACAACAAATTAAATGGTTCGGTCACGTAAGCAGATTACCATCAGACAGTGCACCCCAAAGAGCAATGCTGCTCCGATACAATGGGTACAAAGCAAAAGGCCGGCCTCGCAAAAGATGGACCTCAGAGATAACAGAGGCGACGAAAGAGACTATCTACGCATACTAGGGCCCGTTTTAGAAATCTCTTCCTGACCTGACGCTGTGAGGCATACAGGATTCGAGAAAGAAAGAAGAAAGACAAATACATATATCTTCTTCTTCAGCGATCTCTGGTCATGTGCTTAATTCACTGTGGACCACAAAATGGGCAGTCAGCTTCAGATCTTCCCAAAGTTTAGTTTTCAGATCGACTGATTGTGGCCATATGTTGCTTTTCAGTTCACCCAGGAGACGACAGTCTTGCAGGAGGAGACGAGTCTTGTATGATAAGACTGAAGGTGAAATGCCAAACTAAAGACGGGGAGCAGGATGGGGTTCATAAGGTGATAACACGGAACCCACCGGAGAGTGGTAAATACTCTGGCTACATTCAACCCATCCTCCAGCTATGGGACAAATAGCAGTCATCCTCTCTCTTCCTTTATGAGGACATTTTTCTGGACTTTTCTTCTTCTATGACACTTTCCTCAAGTATATGGAGAGTAAGATATAGTGCACAGGGAGCATATCCTGCACAAAATCCTAGATTGGTGAGCTCAGCGGCAGAAGGATGAAGTCTCCTAAAATAGGACGACACCAGACAAACCCAGAAGACAGATCTCATCAGCAGAAACTGCAACTGTCTAGAGAACAAGCTCACAAGAAAGATGCACAGAAACGGAATGTATCAGCCATTATTGAAGGGGAGGAATCAACACACACGAATGACTCAATGGCTATGCGCACATGTGCATCTAAGTTGTCTAATATTCTATAATTCTTGAAACGTTACTATATTATGCTATATTCCTCTCGCACCTTTAAACGTTCCGAATCGAATTTACATCACTAACATTATACTACAACATTTCCTAAAAGAAATACAATCTTGCTTAATGGCATTGTGCTATACAAAAGTCTACATATTTACTTATTTGTTTCATGTTACTTGCAATACCAACTTCTCAATATTAGCAAGTTTGTGAGTGGGCATAACTTCATGCATCGAATACATTGAAAGACAACAAATGCAGTGTTTTGGACATTTAATGAGAACGGAATACAATCAACCACCAATAGCAGCATACAACAAAAAGAGATCAGGTACTAGAGCCAAGGGAAGACCACGAAAGAGATGGATAGACAATATAAAGACTACACTAAATAAACACTGACACAATATAACAAGGGCCACTCATCTGACCCTGGAACGAAAATTAAAGCACCCACCCCTACGCTTATCGGCAACAGTGTACAACCAATTCCATCATTCACCTGAGGAAAGATAATATGCTAATTTGTATAATACCCCTTGCGATACCAATTTCTCAATATTAACTCATTTATTTAGTCTTATTGCAGGACAAGCTCTACGACGATCTTTATAACTTTAGACTTTAGACTGACCACTACTTTTTTCAACATATTTAAGTTTACTTTTGAGAAAGAACGAAGTAAACATCAGATACACAACACGAGCAAAATACGTCAAAGAAATTCTGATGAAGAGATAGCAAATCTTAGTAATGATGATTATCTTGTGTCATTCTGCACGCTATTATTGTCAATACAAAAATATACAAGTGAACAATGACATTCTGAAAGGTTGGGATGTTTTTTTTCCACGCCCCGAAGACAGTTAAAAAAAATATATATATGCAAATCTATTAATTTCATCACAAGTTTACGAGCTTTCCCGCATTCTATATTACGTCGAGTTGTGCAGATATGAATGCACAAATGTATGAACTTCTGCTACACGGGACTACTTTCTAAGTGTTTCAGCGTTTCGTAGACATTTGTGGATGTCTGCCAAAGAAAACAATATAGGAATAGCTCAGTTGAGAAATAAGATGCCTTACACTCGTTGTGTAGCAGAAATGTGCATAACAAGTAGTTATAATGTTCATACTTCCACATTAAAGCATTTATTACCTTACATTTCTTCAGTGTGCAAGAGCAAGCATTGACTAAATGCCAGAATTGTTGTCCCAGGATTGTTATGTCAACAGAAACATCAAGAATTGGTGTCATAGACGAGTTATGCCATAAGAAACATCCAGGATTAATGTACATAAGCAAAGACTTTCATGAAACAGTCAAGAAAAGTGATGTGGAGAAAAAAAATGGAGGATACAACCCATAGCACGACACCATAAATACATTAAACAGAAAAACGCAGACCACAGTCTTCAGACAGAAAATGGGACACTGCGGTCTCAATATTGCACAGACCACAGTCTTCAGACAGAAAATGGGACACTGCGGTCTCAATATTGCACAGACCAGTCTTCAGACATAAAATGGGACACTGCGGTCTCAATATTGCGCAGACCACGGTCTTCAGACATAAAATGGGACACTGAGGTCTCAATATTGCACTACTACTTATTCATCTCCGCTCCCTGTGAAGCATAGGACTACAACAGTTGTTCTACACTTTCCTCAGTCTCTGGCCGTTTTTATCCTGATTTCCCAGGATAATCAAACATCCTTGAGTTTTACAAGAACACTGTTACCTGGTCTGATAAAAGTTTTCTTTTCTGTTTTCGTGCAGGTTCCAATCAAATTCTTGTCTAACGACCATTGACTGTGTCTTCCACAGAGTATGTCCGATCGAGGTCCCCGGCAACTTAAGGTCGACTAGCTCGGACGGGAAATCAACAATTCCTGTTTAATGGGGCTGCTTTTTAATGTGTTTGATAGAACACTGATAAACGGTTCTTTGCTGACGACCAGTGTTTATTCCATAATAATATTGAACAGCTTCAAGAACACATAAACTTACTCAACAATAGCTGCCTCAAATACAACATAAAGATCAACATTCAAAAGACAGAAGTCATGACTATAAGCAGAGAACATAAAGATATCAACATACAAATAAATAACCAAACGCTAAAGCAGGTGAGAGAATTCAAATACCTTGGAAGTATCTTCACAGCTGATAGTAGACTGGACAGAGAGATCGAAACTAGAATCCAGCAAGCCAACAACATTACATAACAACTTATACCAATCTTGAAAAACCCAGCAATTCCAGTAGCGACTAAAAGACAGATTCTAAATGTAATCCTCATACCAACACTATGCTACCAGTGCCAAACATGGACACTGACAAAAGAACAAGAAAGGAAAATTACCACTTGTGAAATGAGATGCTTGAGGAAAGCTGTAAATAAAACAAGAAGAGACCATATAAGAAATGAGGAAATTAGAAGAAAAGTCGGAACAACAGCTGTTGTTAGATTCATTGAAAAACAGAGACTCATATTGTTTGGTCACTTGGTGAGAATGAACCCGAATACACCAGTTGCAAGAGCGTACAACCTGAAAATGGAATCATCAAGAGGAAGGGGTTGAACAAGAAAAAGATAGGTTGATGGAGTTATAGACATCTTAAAACTCCACAATATCACAGCATATCAAGCGACCGAGCGTGCACTATCTTGGAAACCGATCACCAGTTAAACCTGCTACACCTAACGGCTAAAAAGCAGAGAAGGACAAAAGAAGATAGAACACTGTAAGCGGTTTTGCAATTTTACACAATTCTAGGAGTCCATGATTATTTATAAATAAAACATATAAATAATGCTGATATAATGCTGTAAAACTAAATTTGTAACATAATATAACCTTGATTTACCACGTGGTGTTGTTTTTAATATGAGTTAGTCTTTATATAACAACACTGGAATGCGAGGCTCTCGCGACAGTTGTGGTCTTATTTCTTATCATTATTATTATCTGAGCCCGCCGGCCTCATGTTATCGGAGGCCACGGTCATATCCACTGCCATGTTCTCCCCCTGACCCAGGTCATCCTTGGTTTCAGTGTCCAACTCGCCATTTAAAATTTTTTTTTTCGATCCAGAAGCACTTGAGCTTTTCAGCTCTTCGGCTCGGTGCCATGGACATCGTAACCTTCAGTTCGGTGCCACGAACACCGTACATCTGGGGAATCTGTGGCTTTTTCTGCCATCCCGCTGAATTGAAACCGCACACACAGAGGGATAGTCACCGTAGTCCAACGCGCTACGAACACGCTGGGCAGACTAAAAAAATGAAGTTATCCACAATCTGGAGGACCAAACGACCACATTCAGTCTGACCTCTCTGGTTTCACCTGTTTGACTTTGTTAACCCTATCAGGAACAATGCATTTCCCTCCCCACACCAAATCACTACAAGTGTTAAAGGTGACGCTTAAATGAATGCAGCAACTACTATGTGAAATCACAATGCAATGAGAGAACATTGTGTCTGTTATCAAGACCACCACAGACTAGTCTGTTATCAAGACCACCACAGACTAGTCTGTTATCAAGACCACCACAGACTAGTCTGTTATCAAGACCACCACAGACTAGTCTGTTATCAAGACCACCACAAACTAGTCTGTTATCAAGACCACCACAGACTAGTCTGTTATCAGTTCAGACCATAACCAACATGATTATTTATAGCATCTTTATCATCATCATCATCAGGTGCATGCCGGCTGACGTAGGCGATCATGGATATCCACACATCTCTGTCCCTGATGTTTGCTGGCATCTCAGATGTTGACGATCGTCCGTGCCATGACGTCAGGCTGTGTAAAAATTTCTCTCTCTCTGTCTTCCTCTGTCTCGTCTCCCTCGATTTTACCGGTTGTCACAATGTGTTATAAGCCTCCCCTTCTCATTTCATGCCCGAAAAATGATGATTGCCTCTATCGTATATTGATAACATCTTTATACCCAACTAATAAACAACATTGACGCATCAGAACGCACAACAGCAAAATAATACACATAATTTGTCATTTGACGCTTAAATAACAAAAAAGAATGCAAATATAATGTTATTTAACGCTCTAATAAGAACAACAGAATACAAATAACATGTCCATTAACGATGGATTAAAAAACAAAATAATTAAAATATCAACACCATTCAAGACAATGAAATGTAATATTAAAATTGTAATATCTCAAAATTGTATAAATCATGACATGAAAATCAACAACTCTAAAACATAAATAATGAATATTGGATAAAACATGATAAACTAGACAACCATGTCAAAGACACTACACTACACCAAGTGAAAGAATTCAAATATCTGAGAAGCAGATTCACAGAAGACGGAAGACTAGATAGAGAGAGAGGCTAGAGTGCAAAAAGCAAATGCTGTAACCTACCAGCTAGCCCTGCTATTAAGGTACCCAACAATTTCACTGACAGCTGAGCAACAGATGATCAACATCATTTTCACACCTACTTTGTGCTACCAGAGCCAAACATGGACAATGAGCAACGCGCAGTCACCAAAAATAACTACATGTGAAATGCGCTGCCTGCGAACAGTTACCAACAACACCAGAAAAGACAGAGTCACCAACATCAGCATAAGAAAGAAAGTTAGCACAGAATCTTGCTTGAATTACATTAAGGTAGATCTATCCTCACCAATGAAGAAAAAATGCCATTTGCCATTTTTAGTTTATTGCATTTTTAGAAACTACATGCATTTGACTACAACTTCAAATTGTTTTGGAACGTCTAAATGCCTTCGTGTTTTCATTACATGCATGTTTATGTTATCACCCTCCTCACAATTTTCCTTAGCAACCATTGTTTACACTTAGTTACTATGTTTCTACACTCCACTCCCTCACATAAAATGCGATTTAATTCTGAAAATTGATTTATAACAAGAACGATGACATATCCACTAAGGGACACTACTCTAATAATGTTAGATTCTCGCCAAAGTTCTCATGAAGACTGAATGAAACTAGTGGACACTTCTGAATGTAAAAATATTTTTTTAAACTTTTGAGGCATTGCTTTTGTCATTTGAAATGAACGTTGATTCATTGTTTGGAAGGTAAATTATACTAGCTAGATATTAATATTTAATTAAAAGTAGAATGGGTAACAAACAGAAGTCTGGTAAATCAAATAAACGAAGATTCTGTGGCAACAAATATTCAAGGAAAAAACATGAGGTTTCCGTACCTGTTATTGATACAGCTGTAAAACCTTGCCCTTCTGCAGAGAAAGTTTCCCCACAAGAACAATATTTATTGAATGAGCAGAATAGTAGACATAATGGGTTTATCCTTATTGATATGGATCATCTCTTCAACTTTCTTACTTCTACTATAAGATGTGATGTGTGCAGTCAATATACTGTGTCATGTGAACTGAATCATAAGTCACGAAATGGATTCTCACATAACACTAAGGTGCACAAATTGTAATGAATGGGAGACAAAACTGGCAACTAGTGGAGAAGCAGAGACAAGTGGACACAAAGAAGTGAATTTGAGATGGTGCAGCATCAATAATCAAGTTATTTTCTAAACTTGGGCTTCCCAGTGGATACTATTCTGTGGAAAGCTGTAAAATCAAGGACACCATTCGAATAAATTGTTCGGCGGTGAAGACATCAAAAGCAACACAGAAAAGAAGAAAAACACTGAGAGCCATCAGAAAAGGCTTCCTAGATACCACAGAAGCCAGAGAAGGAGATATGTACACAACAGGTGGTCATTAGTAGCACTCTGTAAGTAAAATAGTGGAAAGTTTTCGTTTTTCAAGTTTCCGTCAATTGTATTTTTGTGTTGTTGTCAAACTTTCAAACATGATATCTCAAACAATTTTTGTCTAATTGACTTGCAATTTGGCACATATATTCTTAGATATGCAATGCTTAATGTGAAGTAAAATAATCTCAAACCAATAAAAATAGCTATATTTTCTTAAATTTAAGCAAGTTTGAACAATGGAAATTTTACCACTTTTGGGAGTGGTATATCATTTAAATTCATTTTTTAAAAAGTTCTTTATGAAATTCAAATATTTTACTTCACATTAACCAACTGACTGTTGCGAACTATGTATGCTAAAATGAAGGCTTTCAAACAATTGGCTCCTGAGTAATCTTGTTTGAAAAAGTATCTATTTTTAGTAACGGCGGCCATATTGTAATCTAATTTGCATATTAAAGAAAAAAATTTTTCATCAGATAATTTTTAAAACCCTATTAAGTGTAACTGTGTGGTTTAAATTAAGCTGGGAACTATATTAACAATTATAGCCTTCCTGAGGATAGATCTACCTTAAGAAATAAAGAATGAAGTGGTTTGGCCACTTAATAAGAATGTATCCAAACTCCACAGTATACAGAGTCTTCTACAACAGAACATCGGGAAAGAAGACAAGAAGAACAACACACAAAAGATGGTTGGATGACATAGCAGAATCCTGTCAAAGAACAACAATAACAATCACCCAAGCCACCAGAACAGCGCAAGAGAAAAACATAGAAACCAGGACACTGGACAACAACCCAGTAGTAGTGTGACGACTAAAGAAGAAGAAGAAGAAGAAGAATTGTAATATAAAGGTAAGCATCATCCAGTGTTATGTATTAACAAATAACAAAGAAGAATCTGCGGACGATAAATTTGACAATATATTACAATACCTCATGGATACAAAAATATACGGAACGGACATTACAATTTTAATGGGAGTTGCACAGACGAAAAAAATATCGTGTTTAGCGAGAAGATAGCAACAAATCATGTGGTTAAGCCATTCACTTGTGTTCTAAATGTCGTGGGTTCGAATCCGAGTCGCGCCTTTCTGTTCACGAGAGCTTTCTTTCCCCAGCAATCTCTAGGAGTGGAGCTACGGAATTCGTGTTTTATGCGATGGATTTATTCGTGTTTTGGCAAGTGGCATGCTATTTCTGCAGACAGGAAGTGAGCCATATGGAGATACCGAAAGCAATTAAGTCAATACTTTGTCTATAAACGCTTAGCAACAAAAGCAAACAAGTGTAACTACTATTTAACAATAAAATCAACAACAAAAAACAAACAAGTGTAACTACTATTTAACAATAAAATCAACAACAAAAAACAAACAGGTGTAACTACTATTTAACACTAAAATCAACAACCAAAAAACAAACAAGTGTAACTACTATTTAACACTAAAATCAACAACAAAAACAAACAAGTGTAACTACTATTTAACACTAAAATCAACAACAAAAAACAAACAAGTGTAACTACTATTTAACACTAAAATCAACAACAAAAACAAACAAGTGTAACTACTATTTAACACTAAAATCAACAACAAAAACAAACAAGTGTAACTACTATTTAACACTAAAATCAACAACAAAAACAAACAAGTGTAACTACTATTTAACACTAAAATCAACAACCAAAAAGAAAGTACATATCATGTCATTTAATGATACATTAACAACGAAGTAATATCTTCTTCTTCTTCTTCTTTGTGTTCGTTCTTTACCACCAATTTTAATTACTCTTTGTGATAAGTTTGATTTTTGCCAAGAACGTGTATACGTTGCACATTGTTTGGTAGGCCCCTAATCGCATATATTTCTACACGTTTAAGACACGTGCATCCGATTTCAACCAAACCTCCTTAGTCGCCTCTTACGACATGCGTGGCAGGTAACAGTGGTTCTATTCTTACACTCCAAATTTGGGACCCGGTAACCACTCGGGCGGAAGTAATATAAATATCAAGGGGAGGCCGAGAAATAAATGGAGACGAGATTTGGAGTCGGAGATCAACAATATAAAGAAGGGTTGGAGGGAGCTGCAGGAGATAGCTAGAGATAGGAAGACTTGGCATGAGTTGGTTGAGGGCCTATCCTCCAATCCGGGTAAAAAGGCAAAGCGAGCGAGAGAGAGAGAGAATATAAATATCATTCCATTTAACGTTACCATAGAAAGACTTGGCTTGAGTTGATTGAGGGCCTATGCCCCAATCCGGGGTAAAAAGGTAAAGCGAGAGAGAATATAAATATCATTCAATTTAACGTTGCCATAAATGTAACAATAACATATATCATATTATTACAACTACAACTAACTTATTAAATAAATCGACACCAACAATAGGAGACTATCATTGACTATATAAATCTATAACATCAATAGAAAAAAATATATAGCAATCTAAATCTACCATTGCAACAGAAATATATATATATCTACCCCAGCAATAAAACAAAATAAATTTCTAAATCTACCCCAACAATAGAGCAATAAATAGCAGCTTAATATATAAATCTACAACAACAACAGAATAGTGTAATTGACTATCTAAATCTACAACAACAGACAAAAACAATATATAAATCTACCCAACAACTGAAGAATATAAATATATAAAATCATCCGCAACAACAGAATAATATAAATGTCTAAATCTACTCCAACAATAGAAAAATATAAATATCTAAATCTTCTCCAACAATAATAATAAATCCTCTCGTACCGTTATACGTTACATAGGGCCTGCAAGTAATTTCTCCATACGCTCTATCCTGGGCAACTGCTCAACTCCTCCATGGAACTGAGACCGATATTTCTGCCTCTCTCAGCAAAGTTCGTTTCAGGGTCTCCTTAGGTCGACCTCTCTTTCTTGAACCCTTTGCATCCCACTTCAATGTCTGCTTTGATATTCGTTGATCATTTCTCCCCAAGATGTGCCCAACATATCTCCATCTTCTCTTTCTTATAACAGTTGTCACTAGTGGTTGACAAGACATGTCTCTGATTTCATCACTTCTCCTGAATTCGTTCCATTTTATATTCATTATTTTTCGCAGATAACACTTCCAAGGTGTTATTGGGAAGTGTTATTAGCAATGAAGGAGGCGCTGGATCTGACATTAAAAACAGACTGAGTAAGGCACGAAGTGCATTCATGACCCTTCAGACCGCCTTGAAATCTGCCCAATACAGCATCAGAACCAAGACTAGTATCTATAACAGCTGTGTGCTGTCAACATTGCTGTACGGATCGGAATGCTTGAGAATGACAGAACAGGATATGTCCAGACTCTCCACCTTTCATACAACTTGTCTGCGAAAAATCTTACGCGTGTACTGGCCGACTACTATCTCGAACCAAGAATTGCTTGCACAATGCCAACAAGAGAATATGGGCACTATCATCCGAAGACGACGCTGGAAATGGATCGGACATGTGATGCGCATGGAGACTGGCTCCGACACGAAAACTGCACTGAGATGGACTCCAGAGAGTAGGCGAAAGCGTGGAAGACCCAAGACGACCTGGAGGAGAACGATAGAGCAAGAGCTGAAGGAAATGAATCATAGCTGGAACACAATATAGAGGAAGGCCATGAACAGGGAAGAATGGTGTAAGTTTGTTGCTGGCCTAAACGCCAGGGGCGTAACAGGCTAAAGAGAGAGATTTTTCGCAGACATCTATTTTCAAATGCATTCAACTTGCTTTCTATATCTTTAGTCATTTTCCAACTCTCGCTGACATATGTTAGGATTGATACAACATTTGAATTGAAAATTCGTAATTTAGTTTTAATACGATATAACAGTAGAAGAATTTAATAATACTACTCCAACAATATAAGAATTTAAATATTCAAATCTATCAAAGCAATAGAAAAATATAAAATCTAAATCTACCCCAACAACAAAACAATACAAATATCTAAATTTATCCCAACAACAGAAGAATAAATCTACCCAACAACAGAATAATATAAATATCTAAATCTTCAACAACAGAATAATATAAATATCTAAATCTATCCCAACAACAGAATAATATAAATATCTAAATCTATCTCAACAACAGAAGAATAAATCTACCCAACAACAGAATAATATAAATATCTAAATCTATCCCAACAACAGAATAATATAAATATCTAAATCTATCTCAACAACAGAAGAATAAATCCACCCCAACAACATAAAATATAAGTATCTAAATCTATCCCAACAACAGAATAATATAAATATCTAAATATATCCTATCAACAGAATAATATAAATATCTATCACAGCAACAGAAAAATATAAATGGCGATCTAAATATATCATAGCTTAACGACCAACAATCATTTCCTATCTAAATTGTAAAGCTGAATCTAAGCAAGAAACAGATCTAGCTATCGAAATCTATCAGAAGGAACAGAAAGATAATAATCTACTCTATCACGCTAATATAAACTAATCAAAACGACAGACAGCGGAAGAAATTATCTTGCTATCAAAACCGACCTTAACGGATGAGAAGAGATCAACTGATGCTATCTAAACCGACCATCAAACAATGTCTTAACAGCTTAATTTATACCCCACGATGTGGCGATTTGTCTGTTATGACAAGTTCTTGTCAAAGATAAAGTAATTCTTACCTAGTGAGCGTCTCTGTCATGTGCATGTGTGTGAGGCGTCCATGCTTCAGTGAAATTACATTTGCAAGGTAAGAAAGAACAATTATTATCCACAATAGTTAGACATGCAAGCGATCAAACTTCAACGTGAATCTGTCCCCAATCCTTAACTCTCCAACTTGAAAGGCCGTGTCTGATTATTTCCAACTGTTCCTGTTCTTGATTTCACTTATATAGTAGCCTTTAACCGCAAGTGGAAACAGCGAGATTTTGTCACATTTGGGTTTCTCATCAGCGTAAACAAACTGTCAGCCAGTATTCGTGCTTCCTTAGTCGAACTAAGGGGGAATTGAGGCAGAGAAATCGGGTTGAGAAGAGTGGAGTGGGACGGAGATGTTAGAGTCAGTGAGAAGAAACATACACAAGAGGAGAACGGTTTACCGTAGTGCAAAGAAAAGTCCCAGTAACAAAAACAAAACCGGGTAGCCGCGATAAAGCTGCGTTTCGCACATGAGAGCGAAATCCTTCGCTATTCAGAGGGAAAATGGACACAAATATCTGGTCTCTGTGTGTGTTGAAGGAGAAAATAGGATGATGGATATAGCGAAAACTGGAACGGGGGGAGTAAGATGTGAGAGGATTGGAAAATCGATCAACTGAAGCGTTTCGGGCTTTTTAACTGGGAATTTTGATGAGTTGATGCGGAGATCTCAGACGCAGATTTCGTATGAAATGTGGGAGATCAGATTCAAGACGTGTAAAGAACAAGAACTCTTGCGTTTGTCTCCCTTCTCTTGTTTGATCATCCGCTTTCAAAGCTTTGGCTTAGTCAATTTTAGCTAATATTGGCTTAAATGTGTGAGTGTTTTTACATGAGAGTGTGAGTGTATACGCGTGTGATTGCGTGCGCGCATCATTGTGAGTTTGAAATAGTGCGAGTATGTGCCTAACAACGAATTAACATTACATGATTTTTTAAATCAATTTTCAAACTAAATATAACTATAGTATTCTCTAAGTTTACTATTTTACATTTTGATTAAAGATTGATAGATTCATTGCACTCCAATGAGTTACCATATGTGCTCCAATCTCTTTCTTACACAGGAAGATTCAGCGGCAGTGTACGAACTCCGTAGCACCGGTGAGGGTCCTAATGTAATTTAGAAGATTGTGATGATCTTTTGTAGAAATTTATTGTCAAACTTTTCTTATGAATTTTGACCGGGCAGCGACTTTCCAGCCTACTCTTTACAATTTTGAGCTGTCAATTGTTCTTTCACGTGCGCAAATTGAACACGGGGCCTACGTTTTATCGTCCGTCTCCGATAGGACTAGGAACTCGATCTCGCCTACATTGAGATCAGGATATCTGGAAAATATCTTGATGGCTCCTCGATGGAACGAAACGAATATCTTTGGAACAAGAGGCGAGCACATAACCTCTACGACACAGATATTTGTTTAGTTAACCTTCAAACCTTACCTTAATGTTATGTTAACACTTACCTTAAGAGTAACACTTACCTTAATGTTAATGTTAACACTTACCTTAATGTTAATTGCTTTAATGTTAATGTTATACAAACAAGGCAAACTAAACAAATATTAACATGCAAACAACACTTTACAATGACAACTTCATCACAATTATTAGTTTCTTTCTCGACATGGTTTGCGGATACCCTGAGTACCATCTGGGGCTAAGTGTCCCTGATATACAATAATAAATATTCGTAAATCAGTATAAGCTGGTTCCTAGGTTGTACCTTATGTTCCAACAACATCAGATACGACTTGTAGTCATATATTAGAATAGGCTTACATAACAACATGTTATTTATTACATAACAACATGTTATTTGTTACAATTTTTTTTAACGATCCAGGAACACTTGAGCTTTTCAGCTATTCGGCTCGGTGTCATGGACATCGTAACCCTTCGGTTCGGTGCCACGAACACCGTAAATCTGGAGAATCTGTGGCTTTTCTGCCATCCCGTGGAATTGAACCCGCACACACAGAGGGATAGTCACTCGTAGTCCAACGCGCTACGAACACGCTGGGCAGACGGGCATTTGTCACATTAACATTGTCATCCTTCTTCGAATACTCCATATCGACCACTTGTTAAACAACTCTCTGTGATTTGTATGTGATATAAGCATATGGGCGATTGTTCGTTGTGCCTGTTATGCGCCTGCAAGTAGGTCTGCACATCCGATTGCTCTTGGCTTTTTACATACTAGAGTAGCTTCCCTAGGCCCCTACCTCTGTCGCCTCTTACGACATGCCCTGTAGGTCGCAATGTTACTATTCTTTGCTCCCTTGTGAACCCGACAACATACGGAACATCATCTAATAGCTTGTCCTGAACATCATCTAATAGTTGTCTGAACATCATCTAATAGCTTGTCCTGAACATCATCTAATAGCTTGTCCTGAACATCATCTAATAGCTTGTCCTGAACATCATCTAATAGCTTGTCCTGAACATCACTTGAACAATTCTGCAGGATTTCTCTCTTTTCAGAGATCAAATTTGCTCGAGTGGTTACCGGGGTCCAAATTTGGGGTGTTAGAATAGAACCACTGTTACCTGCCACGCATCTCGTAAGAGGTGAATAAGGAGGTTTGGCTGAAATCGGATGCACATGTCCTAAACGTGTAGAAGTCTATGCGTTTAGGGCTTACCAAACCAATGTGCAACGTATACACGTTCTTGGCAAAGATCAAACATATCACAAAGAGTGATTAAAATTAGTGGTAAAGAACGAACACAAAGAAGAAGAAGAGATCAAATGCTACCGTCCTGCAAGTTATCAGTCACATCCTGAATCCAATACATTCACCGTGGTTTTCCTTTCTTCTGTTTGCCGAAATACCTCCGTCCATAGTGGTATTATCTACCCTTAGTGTCTCTTCTCCTCTCTCTCTCTCTCTCTCTCTCTCACGCGACCGTTCTTTTTAGCCATTTTTATCATTCTTATTGTGATATATAAACAACTTTTGCCAATAATCTAATTTTACGTCACAATCTTCAGTACCATTTGGAGCTCTGGTGCTTGTCCTTCGTCGATGTATCCGATTTCATCAGCGTTTACTGGGTTCGCTCTCCGTCAGCCTTTGACTGTCCCCAGTCGGCCTGCAAGGCAGCATGTTTAGTGTTTATATATATATATCTGGTTCAAGGGTTTGAGGCCAGCTTGGGCAAAACAATTCTCGATGGTAGGACTACAGGAAAATATGATCATTTACTTAGGTATCTAAATCACAAGTACGCCTGCCTGCCCATCGTGTTAATAGCGCGTTGGACGACGGGTGACAAGCTCTCTATGACTGCGGGTTCAATTCCGCGGGCTGGCAGAAAATCCACAAGTTCTCCAGATTTACGGTGTTCGTGCACCGAACCAAAGGGTTACGATGTCCATGGCACCGAGCCGAAGAGCTAAAAACTCAAGGGCTTCTGGATCCCCCCCTCCAAAAAAAAATTACAAGTACTTCTAAAGTCGAAATAAGGTTTCCCTGATTGGTTAGATACACTTATGATAAGGTGATAATGAAAGCAAGCCTTCCCGTTAAATTTAGTCAGAGGCGCCATATTAGGCGCTTTGGTTATGCCTGAATCCAAAGCGGGTGAATGGAAAAAACCCACTCACAATAACTGAGATTCACACATTTCGTCTCGTTTGCATGATGTCATACTGACGCCCATACAGTCATTACTGACGCCCATACGTATGGAGACATCACATCTCGTTTGCACGATGTCATGACTGACGCCCTAAATATGGAACATCTCTCGTTTGCAGATGTCATGACTGACGCCCCTAAATATGGAGACATCACATCTAGTTTGCAAGATGTCATGACTGACGCCCCTAAATATGGAGACATCACATCTAGTTTGCAAGATGTCATGAGCAACACATGTATAAAATGGAACCTTCCAGCAGGGTGAGAGAGAAATCAAGTCGGAGGACACCTGGAATGTGATTACATTTACTAATTAATTTTCCCATTCTAGAACGGAGAAATAAATCATGAAGTAATTGTGTTTAATTTATTCTATAAAAGAGATTTTCTATGTTCTATGCACGGTATCCAGTTTGTGTCTCATTATTAATTGGTATTTTCTGTTGCAAACTGATCGTAATCACCATTGAAAACGTGTACAATGAACAAACATCTGGACAAGAGGCTTGAAATGAGAACGTACAGAATTGTTGAGTGAAAAACCATGGCAGAAAATGAAGGCTTATATAGCAGTGCTGCAACGACTAAGAGTGACAAGAAAATAACCGCCCGAGTGATTACCGGGGCCCAAATTTGGGTGTAAAGAATAGAACCACTGTTACCTGCCACGCATGTCGTAAGAGGCGATTAAGGAAGTTTGGCTGAAATCTGATGCATGTGTCCTAAACGCGTAGAAGTCTATGCGTTTAGGGGCCTACCAAACCAATGTGTAACGTATACACATTCTTGGCAAAGATCAAACATATCACAAAGAGTGATTACAATTGATCGTAAAGAACGAACTAAAGAAGAAGAAGACAAGAAACTAACTAAACGAGGAAAAAAATTATACAAATGGAGTATTTTGGCCACATTGAAACATCGTGTTTAAAACCACATTAAAATAGACAGATAAGGATGAAAGAACAATGAGAAAACAAAGATATAATTATGAGAGAAACATCAATAGGTGGACAGGCAACAGACTGTTAGAATGTACTATTAAAACAAGAAGCACTATTTAATGAAAATCGATTGCAGTCAACTTTTGATGTCAAGCAACCGTTAGTAACATGTACCCCATGAATTCTGCCGTTGATAATTAGTGCAGTTATAGAGTTAATACATGCGTAGGCAACACTACTAAAAAGTATACACTTATTTCTTTCGCTAAACAGAAGATTATCAACATAGAAAATGAAGATTAAATAGAAAATGAAGATTAAATATATTTTCTTTACAAAGTAAAAGAAGATTAATCCTATTTTCTTAACAATGGGTTTCTGGTCTAAACGTTTCAGTAATATTCAATGGCTGTGACATACTGTAAAATAAACATTTGAATGTTCTTTCTAGGGCTGCTATGTAACATTGAATAGAGCCAATAAACTTTCTAGGGCTGCTATGTAACATTGAATAGAGCCAATAAAATACAAAACCTGTTTTCGAGCAATCGTCTCCATGACTAAAAAACCAGGTTCATGTCAATTCTATGTAGTGCGCACGTTAGTTGAGTATAATTATTCTACATACATTCTGCTATGATGTCAGCAGCTCCACGTGATTCTCGCACGAAGTTTATTTACGTGTAAACCTGTGACGGTCGGGATTATGTCAGGGTTGAAGTTGATAGCATTGTCCTACATTTTTTTATTTCTGAAATAAAATGTGTAATTAACACTCCCATACTAACTTGATCAAACTGGCAATCGTGTAATGCAGATTTAGACTGGTCTGTATTCTGGGCATGGTAAATTGATTACAGGTCTATGATGAAGAGACACTTACGACCGCAACCTTTATAAGCGTAGAATAATATGTAGATTCTCCTCTGGTGCTAACGCAACAACATAGCGAGGCATGTGTATTACTGTGGAGTCCTCAGGGAAAAATAGTTATTGGACATGCAGAAGAACGCCTGGTGAAAAGCAATATGCGAAAAGGAAAGTGAAATTCGTACATCGTATGCGCTCGTGTGTTGATGGGCTCGCAAGGGGAGCAAAGAATAGTAACACTGCTACTTACAAGGCATGTCGTAAGAGGTGACTGAGGTAGGGCCTAGGGAAGCTATCCTAGTAAATAAAAGCGTCGCAGAAATCGGATGTGCTGGCCTACTTGTAGGCGCATAAGTTGCACAACGTACAATAGCTCTTAGGCTCAGATCAAAAATATTAATTATAAAATAAATTTCGGCAACAAACAATTGGCAAATCAGTAATGTGTACATGTGGACAGACACACCAGACTGCAAAAGACATACTTCAAGACTGCACTGAATATGATCTACTGAGGTAAACTCACTGGTCTAACGAAAGAACACTGGACAGAAAACTACACTTTTGTGTGAGCTACAAAAGACAGTGAAATTTATACAAGAGACAATGTTAAAATATATAGACGATATTTCATGCGAATGAAAAGGAAGGAAGCAACAAACAAAGATTTTAGAAGCAGAAAAATAGTAAAGATGGATATAAAATAATATAAAAAGAATAGAATAATCGAGCAGCTTAAGAATACAAAAAATCGGCTGAAAAACAGAAAATACCTGGTATGTAAAATACGATATTTCAACTGGTCTATGTTGATATTGAGATAGACAGATTTATACACAAAACAGTCTATATTTCAAAGAAAATATCTTCTCTGAGGTTGAAAAATATCTTTTCTTCATTCTTGTTGTTTTTCTTCTTGACCAAAGTTTTCTGTATAAAAATCTTAAGTCTTTTACTGCCTTTTTTTTGTTATGGAATTTTCTTTTATATTGTTGGATCATTGTCAGAAAGACGATTATATGCTCTCAGAATGTCGACTGAAATAAAATTTATTTTTAACAGATTCAGGATCTAAAGAGGAATTAACTTCACATGCTTCATTTTGGCTAATATCACGTTTCTCTAGTTAATTCTACAGAACAGGAATCCAAGATTAGCACTAATCCCCAAACAGCTCAGAAAATTGGGCTCAACTTAAATGTTATTATGAGTGTATTGTATGGGATAATATGATTGCAAATTTAAACATATGATTATGATTATAATGCTGAGGATATTATTTTGATTGTAATATTTAATGATATTACTATAACTATTCTTCTTTTTCTTCCAACGCCCCATATCGACCACTTGTTAACAACTTTGTATGATTTGTATGTGATCTGAGCCAAAGAGTGAGTGTACGTTGTACCAATTATGCGCCTACAAGTAGGCCAGCACATCCGATTTCTGCGATGTTTTTTATTGATTATGGTAGCTTCCGTAGGTCCCTACCTCAGTCGCCTCTTACGACATGCCTTGTAGTCGCAGTAGTACTAGTTTTGGCTTCCCTTTCGGGCCCCGGTACTACACAGGCGGGATTCCTATATTAAGGACGATCACAGAATCTACCATGCTCAGAATACATGCTTGTTCAAATCTGCACAATATCACTAAATCTGTCAGATACATCTATTTCACGGTAGAGTATTAACTATTACACAGATTCTGCTTTCTCATTGCTTATTATTAATACACTGCAGTCAATGCTCACGGTAGAGTATTATCTATTACACAGATTTTGCTTTCTCAGTGCCTATTATTACATAGTCAATGCTCACGGTGACATAAGAACCGAGTTCTTGATAACCAGTTGACGATTACGTCATATGTTTACTACCTAAATATATTTTGCGTGTGGTTCACGTTGAGCTCAACATTTCATTCGTCATTTACTTGGTACTAAATGAATTTGATAGGACCACAAAGCTTAAACTCTATAAAAGCATTGTTTTGCCAGTTTTGCTCTACGGATCGGAGTGTTGGAGGATGACCAAAGGAGATACTAGCAGGCTGTCAGTTTTCCACCACTCTTGTCTTCGCAGAATCTTGGGAATCTTTTGGCCAGTAAAATATCCAATAACCAACTACTCCAAGACACAAGAAAAGAGGCAATGAATGACATACTCAAAAAGAGAAGATGGAAATGGCTCGGACATGTTATGAGAATGAGACAAGAAATGCCTGCAAGGATAGCCCTCACTTGGACACCAGAGGAAAGAGAAAGAAAGGCAGACCACGGACAACATGGAGGCGCATGATGGAAGAGGAACTGGACACCGCATCTCTGACGTGGGGCTCTGCGCTGAAGGTTGCACGGGATAGAGAGCATGGAAAGTCCTTTCTGAAGCCCCATGTGTCACTAGGCATGACGGGATTAAGTAAGTAAGTAAGTAAATGAATTTGACACACGATCAATTAATTTCTTCTTGGTTCGGCGAATATACGTGGCATAGTTTTGTTTCAGCGAAGATAAGTGGGCGTAACTTTGTTTTGAATAAATTAATCTAATGAATTTTGTGCTTGAACTAGTATATTACTCCGATACGTTTGGATACAAAGCAAAAGGCCTCCCACACAAAAGGTGGATCTCAGAAATAGCACAGGCAGTGAAAAACACTATTTATCACGCGCACAGAAAATCCCGTTCTAGAAATCTCTTTTTATCCTGACTCTGTGAGGCAAAACATGATTATAGAAAAGAAAAAGTATCCTGACTCTGTGAGGCAAAACATGATTATAGAAAATAAAAAGTAGAAAAATTAGGATATGACAGCACACCAACTTAGCTGCAACAATTTATAACTAATAAAACTTTATACCTTACGAGTTTCAACGCTAGTTTTCTTCTAGCTTCTTCTTCTTCTGCGATCAACTTCTGCTATGCGACTACTCCGGTATGTGTCACAAACAGGGTGGTGCGCTTGAGGTCTTCACCGGTCTCCCATAGTTTGTTTTGTTGGGTTGTTTCTATTGTCCAGATTTCCATTCTCACACTGCTCAGACTGGGGCAGTCTTGCAGGATGTGCTATAGAGACTGCATTGGTGCTTCACAGGTACAGGCAGCCGAGTCCATGAGACCCAGTTTCTCTGGAGGTGGACTTGAGACTGCAGTGTACCGTTCTAAGTCTTAAGACTGTGACCTGCGCTTTTCTATTTAGTGGGGTTTTTTCTAGCAACCCTCATAGTTACTTATTGTGTACGCCTGAGTGGTTACCGGGCCCAAATTTGGGATGTAAAGAATAGAACAACTGTTACCCGTCACACATGTCGTAAGAGGCGACAAAGGAGGTTTGGCTGAAATCGGATGCACGTGCCCTAAACGTGAAGAAGTCTGCATTTAGGGCCTACCAAACCAATGTGCAACGTATACACGTTCTTGGCAAAGATCAAACATATCACAAAGAGTGATTAAAATTGATGGTAAAGAACGAACGCAAAGAAGAAGAAAATTTATTTTGTAGTTCAAGACTGATACCGGATGTATCTGAATATGAAGAAAAAGGACATTACACGACAGTTTAAACAAAATGGCTTCTAACTCAACTCCAATCCATAAAAAAGCAATAACGTATAACCTGCTTGTGACCACCATTTGGAACGTTAGTGTGGTTTATATGCACTTGAATTCGACACGGTGAACACGTCTGCCTTCACTTGTTAGTACAGAAAGCAATAAAAGTATGATGTGTACGTTTATTTAAGATTACTTGTAGGGGACAATTCATCTCTTTAACAGTTAAAACTACACTCCCTGGTCTGTCATGGCTGGTTCTTATCATCGACACATTTGATAAGAGTTTCTTCAATAAGAAAAAAAGGTATTCACACCATTCAAGAGAGAAAATAGGGGACAAAAATGAAAGGTAGGATGGGGAAAAGAGGGGTTATGAATGTGTGAAAGAGGGGTCGCTTTGTCACGGCCTAATCACATCACTGCATGCCTTATCGCGGCTCGCGGTGTAATAAAGCGTTAAGAAAGTGAAGGGTAGACAGGGATGGAATTAGCAAGACATCATTCCAATGCTGGCTCTTGAGATTTATTGGGATTGTAGACATCCAATAAAGTATACAGAAGGAAAGAAAGACACAGAGTGTCAGAGAGTAAGAATGAGTGAGGTGGAGATGGAAAAGGAGATAGACAGAATTATGTGAATGTGATAGATTGATTGATATGATCATCGTCTTTGTAATTCGGTGAGTAACCTTGTGTGCTACGATTTTTTTTTCTTATACAGAAAGATCTCAACGGCACTGCACGAACTCCGTAGCATTGGCGAGACTCCTAGATGTAAAGTTGAAGATGGTGACAATTTTTCTAAGAATTTAGTTTTTAATATTTTGATTAATTTTAGTTGCGCAGCGGCTATGGAGCACACTCGTATAGATAGACAACTACCAAGAGTTTTTAAGTGCTCAGCTTGATCAGGAGTTGCAGTGGCTTTGCAGCATACTCTTATAGATAGACAACTACCAAGAGTTTTTAAGTGCTCAGCTTGATCAGGAGTTGTAGCGGCTTTGCAGCATACTCTTATAGATAGACAACTACCAAGAGTTTTTAAGTGGTCAGCTTGAACAGGAGTTGTAGCGGCTTTGCAGCATACTCTTATAGATAGACAACTACCAAGAGTTTTTAAGTGGTCAGCTTGAACAGGAGTTGCAGCGGCTTTGCAGCATACTCTTATAGATAGACAACTACCAAGAGTTTTAATGGTCAGCTTGAACAGGAGTTGAACGGCTTTGCAGCACACTCTATAGATAGACAACTACCAAGAGTTTTTAAGTGCTCAGCTTGATCAGGAGTTGTAGCGGCTTTGCAGCATACTCTTATAGATAGACAACTACCAAGAGTTTTTAAGTGCTCAGCTTGAACAGGAGTTGTAGGCTTTGCAGCACATCTTATAGATAGACAACTACCAAGAGTTTTTAATGGTCACTTGAACAGAGACCTACTTTTCATGAACATTCATTAATATAAAACTAGCAAATCTTCAGACATGTCTAAAAGTATTTGTAGCAAATGAAACGTTTGTTAGACAAACATCTCAACAAGTTTATAAAACAAAACATTGAGAGAAATCACTTGGAAAATCTGTTAGTTAAATGTTAAATAGTTTTATTAAAAATCAAAATCTGTTAGTTAAACGTTAAATAGTTTTATTAAAACTCACAAAAATCTGTTAGTTAAACGTTAAATAGTTTTATTAAAACTCACAAAATCGTTAGTTAACGTTAAATGTTTTATTAAAACTACAAAATCGTTAGTTAAACGTTAATAGTTTTATTAAAACTCACAAAATCTTATTAATGTTAAATAGTTTTAAACTAAAAAATTGTTAGTTAAACGTTAATGTATTAAACTCAAAAATCTTTAGTTAAATGTTAAATAGTTTTATTAAAACTCACAAAAATCTGTTAGTTAAATGTTAAATAGTTTTATTAAAACTCACAAAAATCTGTTAGTTAAATGTTAAATAGTTTTATTAAAACTCACAAAAATCTGTTAGTTAAACGTTAAATAGTTTTATTAAAACTCACAAACAGTTAAATGTTAAAGTTTTATTAACTCAAATCTTTGTTAAACGTTAAATAGTTTTATTAAAACTCACAAAATCTATTATGTTAAATAGTTTTAAAAATACAAACTGTATTAAGTAATAGTTTATTAAAACTCACAAAAATCTGTTAGTTAAATGTTAAATAGTTTTATTAAAACTCACAAAAATCTGTTAGTTAAACGTTAAATAGTTTTATTAAAACTCACAAAAATCTGTTAGTTAAATGTTAAATAGTTTTATTAAAACTCACAAAAATCTGTTAGTTAAATGTTAAATAGTTTTATTAAAACTCACAAAAATCAAATAGCTTAAAAGAGTTCGACTAAGATTTTTAAGATCGACGGTTTCAAATAGTAAGCAAAAAATTAAGTGTTGAGGAAATCTAACAGACCTGAAGATGATAGCCCAGTTTGTTGTTCACAGTAAACTAAACGCGGGCCGGAGATCGTTGAAGAAGAACTATCTTGTCTGACTGCCCAGTTTGTGGTCCACAGTAAACTAAACGCGGGCCGGAGATCGTTGAAGAAGAACTATCTTGTCTGACTGCCCAGTTTGTTGTCCACAGTAAACTAAGCGCATGACCAGAGATCGCTGAAAAAGAACTATCTTGTCTGACTGCCCAGTTTGTTGTCCACAGTAAACTAAGCGCGGGTCGGAGATCGCTGAAGAAGAAGAACTATCTTGTCTGACTACCCAGTTTGTTGTCCACAGTAAACTAAACGCGGGCCGGAGATCGTTGAAGAAGAACTATCTTGTCTGACTGCCCAGTTTGTTGTCCACAGTAAACTAAGCGCATGACCAGAGATCGCTGAAGAAGAACTATCTTGTCAGACTGCTCAGTTCGTTGTCCACAGTAAACTAAGCGCATGACCAGAGATCGCTGAAGAAGAAGAAGAAGTAAGTTGGGAGCCGATAGTCTTCTTCTTCTGTGTTCGCCCGCTATAAATTCAGGCGTAGCCATAGCGCCGGTGTGTGGCGCTTCTGACTGATTTTTACGTGAAAGCCTGCTTACTATTTTATTGGTTTCCTCGCCATACAGGCCGGCCTTCTTCGACTTCAGAGGTGAGGGGAGCCGATAGTGAATTTGATACACGCTTCGCTAGTAACCATTTGCCGTGATAATTCTTCTGTTCGAGGTCAGCTTGCGCCAAAAAAAAACCATTTCAGTGTGCACAAGGTACGAGGTTGGACTACAGGTTTCCTGATACTTTCCTTCTTCTTTCTTTCTTTTCTTTTGTCCTTCTCTGCTTTTTGCCGCTAGGCGTAGCAGGTTTAACTGATGATCGGTTTCCGAGATAATGCACGCTCGGTCGCTTGATATGGTGTGGTATTGTGGAGTTTTAAGATGTCTGTAACTCCATCAACCAACCCATCTTTTCTTGGTCTGCCATTTCCTCTTGATGATTCCATTTTCAGGTTGTACGCTCTTGCAACTGGTGTATTTGGGTTCATTCTGACCAAGTGGTCAAACCATTTGAGTCTCTGTTTCTCAATAAATCTAATAGCAGGTGTTGTTCCGACTGTTCTTCTAATTTCCTCATTTCTTATATGGTCTCTTCTTGTTTTATTTACTGCTTTCCTCAGGCATCTCATTTCGCATGTGGTAATTTTCCTTTCTTGTTCTTTTGTCAGTGCCTATGTTTGGCACTGGTAGCACAGTGTTGGTATAAAGATTGAATTTATAATCTGTCTTTTAGTCACTACTGGAATAGCTGGGTGTTTCAAAATTGGGGTAGCTGGTATGTAATGTTGTTGGCTTGCTGGATACTTTCCTTGAGGATGTAAATTACAAGTACCTCAGAAAACGGAATAAGGCTCGTCGGAATGGCGAGGGACATTGATAATAATAAAAGCAAAAGCTTACACGTACAATTCAGATGTGCAACCACAATAGGCGCCCTGACTATGCCTGAATTTAAAACGGGCGAATAAAAGGTAAACAAATTGAAAGTACGGATGAAATGCGAAAATATACTTCTACAGATGGAACCTTAACATGTTTAGTGTTGTACATTTTCACTGCCAAACCAGACACTTCTCTCTCTCGCGATCACCGCCCAGACCGATGTACCAGATCTCCCCATAAATTTCATTCTTGTGGAAATCTGATTCATGCAGCCTTAGCATTGGTGTGTTTTACGTCACATCTTCAGCACCATTTGGAGCTCTGGTGCTTATCCTTCGGCGATGTGTCCGATTTCAGCCAGCGTTTACTCGGTTCGCTCTCCATTCTGTAGCCATCTAGTGTTTTTGTACGGTGTGGGCTAGCTAGCCCAACGCCCGACCTCCTTAGTCGCCTCTTACGACATGCGTTGCAGGCAACAGTGGTTCTATTCTTTACATCCCAATTTGAGCACCGTTAACCACTCGGGCGTAATCAGACACTTCAAATATGTAAACTCTGTTAATGAAAAAAGTAGAAAATGGTATGAATATAAACAATATTTGTTGCCGATGTAAAGGTTTATCAGAAACATCTGAACTGGATTATATATGACAACAAACGTCAGAGCTGGTCACAATTTCCAAATCTGAATGTTATTTCACTACTGTAATAATTCTGTTGAAATTCAACAAAGAAATACTTTCAACGATTTAATTGAAGAATAAAGTAATTTATATAGTGTTGTAGAACAAGTTGCATTGTAAAATAAGTATTATAACTAAAACACAATAAACATTTCCTACATAACAGCTGCAAACATTAAGCATATATTTTGTTCCCCCCGATCCAGAAGCACTTGAGTTTACAGCGCTTCGGCTCGGTGCCATGGACATCGTAACCCTTCGGTTCGGTGCCACGAACACCGTAAATCTGGAAAATCTGTAGCTTTTTCTGCCAGCCCGCGGAACTGAACCCGCACTCACAGAAGGCTTGTCACACCGTCGTCCAACGTGCTACGAACACGCTGGGCAGGCGGGCATTAAGCATATACAAAACACAGAATATGCTATAGTAGCACAGTATGTTTTGTTGTTATGCCGTTTATTAAATCTCTTATCTTTTTCTGAGCTCGATTACAATCCTATCGTACCTAGTTCAAACTCCGCGGCGGACAGGTTTGGAAGCAAATTAGTTCCCTTGAATTTTTACAAACGGTAATAGTAGACATAAGAAAGCAATGACAAACTACTGAACGTATAAGTGGTGCCTAGAAAAATCAACGACTCGTTTACTGTGGTTGATGGCTACGCCCTGTAAAGGATAAGCCACGATTTTCATATCTTTTTACGTATTGATAACCAAAAGCACATGACGAAATGTTAACTTCATGTGCAATATAATAGGTAATGTAACCACTTGAAAAGAAACTTTTACAACAGTATAGACTTTCTTTATTTCCTCTGTGTTTGGACGCTGTAAGGAAGTAATACAACTTGCACAAAAACTTGCGTTTTAAACTACTACATTGTATCAGCCTTATGTAGGGTTGCTGTTTCTCATAGTTTTCTTCTTCTTTTCTTTGCGTTCGTTCTTTACCACCAATTTTAATCACTCTTTGTGATATGTTTGATCTTTGCCAAGAACGTGTATACGTTGCACATTGGTTTGGTAGGCTCCTAAACTCATAGTCTTCTACATGTTTAGGACACTTGCATCCGATTTAAGGCAAACCTCCTTAGTCGCCTCTTACCTAATGCGTGGCAGGTAATAATAATTCCTCTCGTACCGTTATACGTTACATAGGGCCTGCAAGTAATTTCTCCATACCGCTCTATCCTGGGCAACTCGCTCAGTCTCCTCCATGGAACTGAGACCGATATTTCCTGCCTCTCTCAGCAAAGTTCGCTTCAGGGTCTCCTTAGGTCGACCTCTTTTCTTGAACCCTTTGCATCCCACTTCATTGCCTGCTTTGATATTCTTTGATCATTTCACAGTGGTTCTATTCTTTACACCCCAAGTTTGAGCCCCGGTAACTACTCGGGCGGCTCTCATAGTTATGATTGCTGACACTGTTGCAAGTTAATAGCAAAGTTTACACTAAGCTGCTGATACCAAGCTACACCCGAATCCTTGAGAATCCTTGAGAATCCTTGAGAATCCTGAGAACTTGAGAATCCTTGAATATGAAATGAAATGAAAATCGAGGTATATCCTTTACATGACTTAGCCACCAACAACAGTAAATGAGTTGTCGATTTTCCAGGCACCACTTATACGTTCAGTAGTTTGCCCTTGCTTTCTGAACGGTGAGGTCTATTTTTATCGTTGGTAAAAATCGAAGTGACTAATTTGTTTCTAAACTTGCCCGTTGCAGAGTTTGAACCAGGTACGCTTGGGTTTTGATCGAGCTCACTACCGCTTCAGCTACAGACGTGCCCGTCTGCCCAGCGTGTTCGTAGCGCGTTGGACTACGGGTGACTATCTCTGTGTGTGCGGGTTCAATTTCGCGGGATGGCAGAAAAGCCACAGATTCCCAGATTTACGGTGTTCGTGGCACCGAACCGAAGGGTTACGGTCTCCATGGCACCGAGCCGTTCTGGATCGAAAAAAAAAAAGCTACAGACGCTCAAATACTTGAATATACTAGTAAGAAAATATTGTCACTAAATGATTCTGTACACTTACTAACATCCAGTTAGAGTAAATAGATCAACCAAAGAGATTCAGAATAGATATTCAGGTATCCTTCTGTAACTGTACACAGGAAGGGGGCACATACGGGTCTCTGTGGTGTAGCGGTTAGGTGCTCGTCTCTCGTGCCAAAGGTCCCAGGTTCGCTCCCTCGTGAAGCCATCTGGATATTTTTCAGTCCTATAGTGGCGGACGATAAAAACGTAGGTTCCGTGTTCAATTTGAGCACTTACAAGAAACCCTTCAAAACTGAGAAGAGCAGGCTGCCTGGGCAAAATTCGTTAGAAATATTAAACGTAAAATTCCTGTAAAAATATCTTCACCATCTTCAAAATTACATCAGGGACCCTCGCCGGTGGTACGGAGTTCGTGCACTGCAGCTGAGATCTTCCTGTGCAAGACAGAGATTGGAGCACACATGGTTACTCACCGAAGTGCAATGATGTTAGTCCTATCAAAACAATCAAGCAATCAAGTGTACACTCAACGGAATATATGTGGTGTTGATTTAAGTGCAGAAGCTACCATTTCTCTAGTAAAGAAACTGTATTACAGTAAGGATGTTTTACAGTGGTATGTATTAATGTATTACAGTGAGTAGTATACAGTGGATGTGAATTGTATTACAGTGAGGATGTGTTACAGTGAGGATCAGAGTATTACAAAACTAGTAGTACCTGCTCTTTCCTACAAAACATTTATCCTCAAGCTTAAACAAAAAGCTTCACTTGCTTTAGCAATTTTAATAAATACAATATAACGCAATGGACAGTAATAATGAATCGGACTTCATTGAATTCATACTTAAAATGTGACGATAATGTAAATGTGACGTGCAAATTCATAGAAAAGAACCAATTGAACTCATTCAAAATCATATAATATTAAACAGTAATGAACTGGTGCATCAGTTAAAACATTTTGTCGACTGGCTAAGAAACTGGGACAGAATACTTGGCTCTAAAGAAAAATTGATCAAGAAAGCACGCAGTGCTCTACTTCAGTGGTTCCCAAACTTTGCATCACGCGGAATCCCTTTACAATACATTTTGCTGCCGAGGACCCCCGAAAGTTTATATATATGAAAATGGACGGGAATGAATTATCGGTGTGTTAAATAGTCAAAAATGCACAACAAAGAAAACATTAGGTCTATAGAATCAAAATAAAATGCATACGTACCGAGGAATTGGAATGAATACTTCACCTCTGCAGCTCACAAAACGAATTAATTTCTATAATATATCTACATTTACATGTTTGAAATGTCAAAGATCATAATTATTCTTCAAGCGGTTGAGGACCCTGTGAGTACCACACGGACCACCGTGGTCCACCGACTCCGGTTTGAGAAACGCTTCTCTACTTTCTTGAGTGATTACAAACATAACATTAATATAACATCTGTAGCCATAGAAACAGGGTGGCGTCTGTGGCTTAGTGGTTAGTGACTCGGTCTATTAACCTCGACGTTCTGAGTTCGAATCACGCTGAGGACAATTTGGTTGCAAATTGTTTCGCGTGGATTTTTACAAAGGACGATGGCACCACCCGTTCAGAAAGCAATGGCAAACTACTGAACGTAATAATGCCTAGAAAATCACAAACAGCGTTAAAAAGCTGGGGTTGATTCGCAAAGTCCTGTAAAGGATATGCAATTAACTTTTTTAGCCATAGAAACCAGTAATATATTTCTTATGACGTTTCAATCTGACAACTTGTAAGCTCTATTATTTAAAAAAAATAGTCCCACAATTAATCTCACAAGTAAACTATCTGGTGTGTGTACACAGCAAGTTTTAGATGTACAAAGTAAACTGAAAGCTTGCTCACTGCTGTGTATGTAATCATTAATCTATAATCTACAGAGATGTTCCTATCTTTGATATCTCAGAGTTGCTCAGCAACAATTATGATGATAATGATGTTGATATTATAACTGATGCTGTTGAGTCTGATGTTAATTTCCATTCACATAAGTCGTCCGTGTTGTGCCGGGGCCCACAAGGGAAGCAAATAATAGTACCACTGTGACCTACAAGACATGTCGTAAGAGGTGACTGATGTAGGACCTAGAAAGCTACCCTAGTAAATAAAAAGCATCGCAGAAATCGGATGTGCTGGCCTGCTTGTAGACGCATAACTGGCACAACGTACAATCGCTCTTGGGCTCAGATCACATACAAACCACACAGAGTGGTTAACAAGTGGTCGATATGGAGCATAAGATGAAGAAGAATTCACATAAATATCAATGAATGTGAATTTCTTATTTGCAATGCTATAGTAGAATCTCTAGCCAAGTTTACTGCAATTGTTTTACAAACAAATTGAGCAGAAATTGCAGTTCACTCCATACAAGTGTTGGAGGGGATGGCTATGCTGGGGGCATACAGCCATTGCCCCAGGGCAGAGGGCCTCATACTAGACAAGTAGATAGGATAGTAGAAACGAGCTAGATAGTATAAGGAGACACCGTAGGGTTTGCACACTATGATGAGAATAGCAGCACTAGAGCGAGACTAGTTTGACGTAGATTAGACAGGACTGCTTAGCGACGATAGTGACAACATAGGAGACCGATATAAACACTAGAACAGTGTGGACGTGTTTGGAGTAAACACAGAAAACATCAATCAATAAACATGTTCTAAACACAAGAAAAAGCGTTTGTATGTCATAAATATCTTGTACTCAGAGATAATTAATATCTACTATGTTGTAACAACTACCAGTCCTGCAATCGCATCTGATCTCCTACTACACAAGGTTGTACTGGAAATGGACATATCATTGACAAGTGTTGTTGAATCAGATGTAATGCCCAGAAAGTGATTTTAAGTATCCGTCCAAGTATATCATTTTAATGACCTATGTGTCCATCTGCCCAGCGTGTTCATAGCGCGTTAGACTACGGTGACTATCCCTCTGTGTGTGCGGGTTCAATTTCGCGGGATGGCAGAAAAAGCCACATATTCCCCAGATTTACTGTGTTCGTGGCACCGAACCGAAGGGTTACGATGTCCATGGCACCGAGCCGAAGAGCTGAAAAGCTCAAGTGCTTCTGGATCGAAAAAAAAAATGACCTATGTATAGCATATACTGTTTTGGAACCCGCAGGGAAAGAGGAGTAGGGGAATGCCTAGACAGACCTGGATAAGAGAGCTGGAGACTGATATGAAAAGGATAGGTCAAACATGGACAGAATTGGAAGGGATGGCAAGAGAAGGAAGAGCTGGAAGAAGTTTGTTGAAGACCTGTGCTCTGTTGGGAACTGAAAGTGAAGAAGAAGATGTCTAGCATATAAGGCTATATAGAAGCTTGTAATCACTGAGCTGAAAACAACCACGGAAACATATAGCTACATTCTACTCACATATGTTTTATCCTCTCATACAACAAGACTAACTCTTATATAAATGCACTCCCTCACTAGTAACCACACTCACACTCATATAACCACAACTCCCACAAACACACCCACTCTCACATAACCACTCTCCTCTACGTCCACACTGACACTCATATAACCACCACTCACACAAACAAACCCACTCTCACATAACCACTCTCCTCTACGTCAGTATATTCTTCTCCATATTTTCTTTTCGACGCTACATATCGACCGCTTTGTTAACCACGATGTGTCATTTGTATGTAATCTGAGCCTAAGAGCGATTGTACGTTGTGCCAATTATGCGCCTACAGGTTGACCAGCACATCCGATTTTTGCGATACGTTTAATTTACTAGGTAGCTTCCTAGGTCCTACAATAAGCGCTTCTTACGACATGCCTTGTAGGTCGCAGTGGTACTATTCTTTGCTTCCCTTGCGGCCCCGGCACCACAAGGGCGCTATCTCAGACGACCACATCGAGTTTTCCCACGACAATTAACGATCTTCTTCTTCTTCTTCGATCGTTCTAGGCCTGTTTTAATCATTCTCATTGTGATATATAAACAGCCAAACATCAGAACGTGATGTACGTGCACCAGCCTTCAGCACCTATTGGAGCCCAGTTGCTTATCCTTCGGTGGGGTGTTCGTTTTCAGCCAGCTTTTGATTTACTAGGGTGAGCTTCCCTAGGGTACGATCAGTTTTGCCGTATTTTTGGGCTTTGTGATCTACGTCGGGACAGTGAGTTACGCTGTTTATGCCCGTTCTGACTGAGAAATATTTCTTGGGGCTTGTAAGCTTATCCTCGGACGGCGTCTTACTCGTATAAGACACCGTGTAAAGTATCGGCCTTCGCCAATGTTCAGACCCGAACTTCCTGTCTGATCCGTACATTGTCGGCCTTGCTTTACCGTACATTTTGAGTTTGATCCGGAGAAGGAACATTCTCAGCCTTTTCTAGACGCGCATTGGTACGTGGCAATTTGCAATTAACCTCGAAAGCACTGGCATGGGGCCGAGTACAAACAATGTAGAGGGTCGTTTCAGTCGCCACTATCAGCGTAACTGAGGATTTTGCGCTCGCCGCCATCACCCGCCCCAGTTATTCCGGGGATGTTAGTTACGACTGCAATCGAACCTTGCCCGGTTGCCCTAAGGCTGGCAGTTCCGTTAGGCATCACCAACCTCAGTTCTTCCGGGGATGTTAATTTTAATCGCACAGTACCTTGCACGGTTTTCCCAGGGCGGGTAGTTTCGTTATGCACTAAACGCAACTTGTTCTTTTGCGCTCGGCAAACCTTGCCCAGTACATGTATCTGCACCAGGCTACCAATGCGGGGTCAGCTGCAATCTTCTCTCGCACCAACACGAGGGTAGACTTTTATTCGTTACGGTCCTGTCTTATTTATTCTTGCCGACGGGCTGGCAATGTTTGCCCCTCCTCAGGGCTTCGAGCTTCGCCCTACGTGGGCATACGTTTGGTCACTGGATGCACCTCTCATCCATGTCTGAGACGTTTCGTTGCTGTTTCTTTGCGTTCAGGGACTTGGGCAATATCTTGTTGGACATCGGACAGGAGATTTGTGCATTTCGTTTGTATGTATCTTTATCGTGTATCCGTACTTGCACTGCTACCACTACCAGTAGTTTTCTCTCCCGATCCCTGCCCCTCTTAGCCAGACCGGAACCATAGTCTGTTTCCAGGGTCACCGCGTGGAGGTTAGGGGCAGGGTCTTGTTAGTGCGCCCCTCCTAACCCTGGCTCATGTTACCACCATGACCTCATGAGCCTTTGACCCCTAACGATCTATTTCAGCCCAGTCGTCTCCACATTTATTCTTCCTAATAATAATGACAACACTGAAGAGGCCTCGCTCCGATGCTCTTGTGCTGATGATAGTGAGAAATCACAGCAAATATACTTAGCTAATCGTTCCCCTCTGCTCAGGTGATGCATGTAAGATCAAACCGTGGCCTCCTGCATCATAAGACCGACTAGCTGAGACGGGAAAAGCAATATTCCTGTTTAATGGGGGCTGATTTTTGTATATGTTTGATAGAACACTGTAAGCTTTTTGTAATTTTACTCTATTCCGTGAGAACATGGTTATTTATTGATGAGAAATATTAATAATACTGATTTTCCTTTGTGCTAAATTTAACATGTAACATAATATAACATTGATTAAGCATGTTGTATTGTTTTAAGATGAATTCGTCTTTATACAACAATACTGGAATGCAAGGTCACACGACGGTTGCAAGGTCACACGACGGTTGTGGCCTTATTTCTTAGAATACATGTATTTACCTGAGCCCGTCAGCCGTATGTTAATGGAGGCCAAGGATAAAATCTATAGCGCATTTGCATTGTATACACTTAACCTAACTATTGGGTTCAAACTTAGTCAAGACAAATCAGACGTGTGTTACATAGAAACTGTTCATGTACACTTTTCCCAGAAAATCTATAGCATATGTTGATAAAGAACAAATTATCTTGAAAGGATACACGAAGAACTCAAATGTCAAGAACAATACTACTTTTGTTTGGCTGCAAATTGTTCCATCGATCACCAGATATTGACATGTTTAAAGCATTAAGTGTAACTCGATTTGAGAGGGAACAGACGCGTATAGTGCTAGTAAGAGACTAGATAAATATGTCTTGGAGATCGATGCATGAAAACTTCACACTGAGTAAGTAAATAATATCCAGCCATTCTGACTGGAGGAACGGTCTTGGCGTTACAGATCGTGACAATAATAATAATTCCTCTCGCTCGCACCGTTATACGTTACATAGGGCATGCAAGCAATTTCTCCATACCGTTCTGTCCTGGGCAACTCGCTCAATCTCCTCGATGGAACTGAGACTGATATTTCTTGCCTCTCTCAGCAAAGTTCGTTTCAGGATTTCCTTAGGTCGTCCTCTCTTTCTTGAACCATCTGCATCCCACTTCAATGCCTGCTTTGATATTCGTTGATCATTTCTTCTCAAGATGTGTTCAACATATCTCCATCGTATCCTTCGTATAACGGTTGTTACTAGTGATTACTCATACATTTCTCTGATTTCATCACTTCTCCTGAATTCATTTCATTTTATGTTTATTATTTTTCGCAGACATCTATTTTCAGATGCATTCAACTTGCTTTCTAAATCCTCTAGTCATTTTCAACTCTCGCTGGCATATGTTAGGATTGATACAACATTTGAATTGAAAACATGAAAACAAGATCTTAACATGCTTAAGGGAAATCTTCTTGTTCTTTGCGATTGGTTTCATTATGCTCAGTCAAAATTATAAAATGGGTTGCCGCTATAAAGTTGCACGTCAGTTGAAATTCCTCGATGGTTCACCATCGCTTGATCTGTATATGTTTCGTTCGTGACATGCTCTGTTTCGTTGGTGTAGGTATGACAGACAGGATTGCAGGATGTACTCTGAAATCTGTGCTTCATTCTGACATACACACTGTGCAGGCTTCATTCTGTGCATGTGGTGGTTTAATTTTTTTAGGACAAAGACACATATGTATGGTATGACATAAGCAAGCAAAATGAATTATCAAATTTAAAAAAAACTAACAGAAATCCAACGTTTCGACTATAAGTCTTTGTAAAGGAACATACACAATGAATACCAAACAAACAAACATCATGAATCCAAATAGGATGGATGAACACAGATGGATACATTTTAATACCGTCCTGCCTGCATGGCAAAATATGGACACACTAAGAGCAGAAGTCATGTAAAAACGAAAGGGAGGAGGCAACTCTACTGTAAGTGAAACCGGTGAATGTGAAGTAATTACAGCCGTACAAACTCGAAACACCCCCATCCTCTATTTTACTTATGTATTAAGAAAGGATGAAGTAGGGAAGAGAACGGTAAAAATGTATATATATATATTTCCCTTATTTTGGTATCTTGAAATCCCTTTATTCTCGGTGTGGTTTTCGGGGTATTGAAAAATAGAACCACTGCTTCCGCTCACGTGTAAAAGGCGTGTAAAAGGGGTTCAGCATGTAGCCAGCGATCTCACACTGTAATAAAGCAGACAACCATAGAAAAGAAAACACAAAAAACTGCTCATAAAGGTCCTGCCATAGTTGTAAAATCGAATTGAGTAGGGCTTTGTTTGTCTCTGCCTTATGGGCACGACGAGTACTGATGATAATGGTGACATTTTGTCCCTTTTAATATCCTTCACGTCTACCTATTTTTATTTTTTAGTTTCTGTGAATTTGTATAATTTTGTTTGTGTTTCTTTCAATAATTAACAATTAAAAAAGAACTTTCATGCTTCCTCTTTAATGTTTTAATACAATCATTGTTTTTTTTTATTTACATTTGGTCTTTTCGTTCTATTTTATTCTTCAAACATTTCATGGTCTCTTTTTTTCATTTGTTTCAAACATCGGTCCTCAGTCTTTCTCACATGATGTCTTCGTTAATTTCTTTCTTCAACATTCGTGGTCTTCAGTGTCATTTCTTTAACATTCTGTGGTCCTCAGTGTTCATATTCTGTTTTCAAACATTCGATGGTCCTTATGTCATTTTCTGTTTCTTTCAAACATTCCTATGTCTCTTTCAGTGTTTCATATTTTTGTTTCTTCAAACATTTCTATGGTCTCTTTCAGTGTTCTATTTTCTGTTTCTTTCAAACATTTTTCCTTATGTCTCTTTCATTTTCTTTCAAACATTTCCTCGTATGGTCCTTTCATGTTCAATTTTCTGTTTCGCTCATTCCATAATTGTAGAATATTTTATGTTTGTAAATAAAATATGCCGCAATATTATGCATTTCCCCCTTTTCAAATATTTCACAGCTGTTTTTTAGTTGCTTGTTCATGTCTGGACTGTACACTCTGAACAACTATTCAATGTCCATCTCTTAGTGTTTCCTTTCCCCCTTTATATCTGTCGTTCCCGTGTCCCTTTACGTTCAACATTTCATTATCCTAAACGTGCGAAATGTGCATGAATATATACAACGCTTGCCCTATAGAAATACAACAAGAACAAATGGCTTCCAGGTTTTTTCAATAAACATTCTTATAAACAATCTCTATTTTCAGAAAAGCGCGTATTTCATCAATAAAATAACGCTTGAAGAGGTTTTTCATATGTCTCTTTGAAAACTTACGCTAGCATATTCTGAGTTGTAATGATTGTAACATAAAGTCTTGTCCCAGGTACAGCCGTCTAGTCACGACACCTATCGACATGTTTGAAAGCCGCTGGAGCTTGTAGCTAGAGCCAGCACCTCACTGAATAGAAAATAAAACGGTGTCTACGGCGGAAGGCTGCCGTGTATTGAATTCCCAGGCGAGTAATAAAAAAAATAGATTCAAAAATTCTAAAGCATTGTGGAACAGTCCAATGCACAAATGAACCACTTTATTGAAAGAATATTCAACCAGAACAGTGTTTCTCAACCTTTGTTTGAGCATCAGGCCTCGTCTCAAAGTCTAAAATAATTTATTACACTGAAATAATCGGCAACCAGGTTCTGATAAAAAGTATCAAATAAATAGGCACCTCAAATAAGAGAAGCACAAAGACAAAACAGTTTTTCAATTTTATTTCCTTCATTGAGTATAAATGATATATTACATTTTGTATATTAAGCGGTAGTGAGCTGAATCACACCCCAAGAGTACCAGGTTTAAACTCTGCGGTGGGCAATTTGGATGCAAAATCGTTCTCGTGGATTTTTACCAACTCTAAAAAAAGATCCCATCGCTCCGAAAGTAATGGCGAATTACTGAACGTATAAGTGGTGCCTAGAAAATCGACGACTTGTTTACTCTCGTTGATGGCGACGTTTTTCATTCATATTAGCGTAATGGGTAAGCGTTGGCCTATCGACTCGGATACAAGAAGGTTGTGGGTTAAATCCCACACTCAACGTTCCACATGTGAGAAAAGGAATTGGCGATCCTATTTTCTGCTCACTAGAGCCCAGAAATGTGAAGTGACAGGTACTTCATACCTTACGATATGAAAAAGCTACGAGAAAATGTATTTATTATTTATTGTAAAACATAAATTCAATCTGAACTAACAAAATATAAATTCAAGTTAATGTGATTCTTGAGCTTGCTGTTTTCTGCAAGTAGTTTTTATATAAGTAGAGAGCCACACAGAAAAAGTATAATGAGTACAAAGCAAGAGGAAGACCACGCAAAGATGGAGCGACGGCATCAAGAACAGCCTTGCAAACATGAATATCAGCTTACAAAGTGCCATAAAACAAGCACAGACAAGATCACTACGTTTCACCTCCAACACTTCTATAAAGAAGTAAATGGTGGATGAGAAAAAGAAAAGAAGTTTTTATTTGAAATACTAATTTAGTAGATTTCTGTCTCAAATACAAATTGGTAGTCAGCAGAGAATACAAAATAGATGGAGATCGCTCAAAACTATTTGAACTAAATTTCAGTCCAAATACTAATTTAGAAAGATTTCTTTCTCAAATTCTATAATAGTAAATGTGGTCTGAAAAAATAATTAGATTTTTTTTGAAATACTAATTTTTGTAGATTTCTGTCTCAAATAATAATTTAGTAGACTTTTGTCTCAAATACTGATTTTGTAGACTTTTGTCTCAAATACTAATTTTGTAGACTTTTGTCTCAAATACTAATTTAGAGATTTTGTCTCAAATACTAATTTTGTAGATTTTGTTTTCAAATACTAATTTTGTAGATTTTGTCTCAAATACTAATTTGTAGATTTTGTCTCAAATACTAATTTAGTAGACTTTTGTCTCAAATACTAATTTGTAGATTTTGTCTCAAATACTAATTTAGTAGATTTCGGTGTCAAATACTAATTTAGTAGATTTTTATCTCAAATACTAATTTAGTAGATTTTTGTTTCAAATACTAATTTTGTAGACTTTTGTCTCAAATACTAATTTTGTAGACTTTTGTCTCAAATAATAATTTTGTAGATTTGTCTCAAATACTACTTTTGTAGATTTTTATCTCAAATATTAATTTTGTAAATTTCTGTCTCAAATACAAATTTTGTAGATTTTTATCTAAATACTAATTTCGTAGATTTTTGTCTCAAATACTAATTTTGTAGATTTTTGTCTCAAATAGGGTAAAGAATAGAACCACTGTTACTTGTTACACATGTCGTAAGAGGCGAGTAAGGAGATGGAACGTGGGGCTAGCTACCACACCCTGTAAAAACACTAGATAGCTACAGAAACCACAACCAGTGATATTCATAGCTCGCCACCCGATGAAGAAGGACCAACCAGGTAGGGGAACACCTGTGGGTGGAATTTGGAAACGGAATTGCGAAACACGTAATAACAAAGTACTGTAGTTTTACAAAATACAAAAACAATGACAATACACAGCACGTTTCGACCAAAAGGCCTTTATCAAGCAAAACGATACAAAAAACCTGACGGATAACTCAGAACACTTATATATAGACTTTGACAAAGATATAACAGAATGCAAGAGAATGGGGAGAGAGTGAAGAGATTTGGAAAAGATGGCTTTGGATAGGAGGGATTGGAAGACCTTGGTTACGGATCTATACCTCCCTAGTGGTGAAGGATGAAGAAGTCTCAAATGCCAGCGGATTTTAATATCAAGATTTCTAATTTTTTTGTTAGTACGGTAATTTTATTGAAATACTCCGCTAAGTATTTATGTTGTTGTATCATACACACGTTGGAGAACGTTTTTAAAAAGTTCAAGAAGCGTCCTACAATATTCTGATTTATTACGTATCACCGCAGCCTCCATCAGTTTTCTCCAGATCTGATCTGAGACGCTCTAACCACCTCTGATTTGTAGGTTTCCGCACATCGCAATCGCAAATGAAGAAGCGTTTAGAACGAATATACTGTGCAACATTGGAGACCATCATTAATAAACACATACAATTGGAGGTGAGTTGTTCATGCATATCAGTAGGGGCATTGACTAGGCCAGATCTCCGATGGACATTGGAAGGGAAAAGAACTACTGGGTGTCTAAAGAAAACATGGAGAAGAACTATAGAAAGAGAGTTTAAATATTGTGGCCTGTCACAGGAAGGAAATGGTAGAACAACGTCAGAATAGCAATAATGGAAATCTCTTCTGGAAGTCTTATATTGTCAAACGGAACACGAAGAGAATATAGATAGATATCGATTTTATAATAGTGTGTTTTGTTTCTTCCCAGAAGTTAACCCATTCACACTTCAGAGACGATATAACGGCTCGCAGTATTTTGTTAAGATGACACAAATCCAGTATACTGCCTAATTCAGTATACATTTCACTATAACTACGTCAATAGGTAAACAAAACTAATTATGGAGTGAAAGAGGTTAAAAACGAAATTAGTATGACAAAATCGATAATTTATCGCCTACAATGACGAATTTTAAAACTAAAAATTTCGCCCGAGTTTAATGGAAATTTACCGAGGCCCACATTTGGGGTGTAAAGAATAGAACCACTGTTACCTGCCACGCATGTCGTAAGAGTCGACTAAGAAGGTTTGACTAAAATCGGATGCATGTGTCCGCTAGGGAATGCTAACCCGAAACAGATGCTTGCAGAAAACGGATGCACCAGGTCGTAAGGCGCATAACATGGTGCAACGACCCCTCACAATGAGGAATGGGATAACGGATTCTACGGTCGCCAATCTGCCTCGGAGATTTAGTCACGCAGTAAGAATGTCAGACCTACCATCACGAGGGTGGCCAAAACTTACTGGGGAAGAGGTCGGCACAACGGGGAAGCAGAAATCATAGGAATTATATCCTACAGAACTGCCCCCAGTATGCAGACTTGAGAAGAAAGAGGTGGCCCACTTACACTAGCGTCCAAGACAAACTGTATGGGTGGCTGATAATCTGAGGCAGACGGCTGTCTTTATTAGAGAATCCGCCCGTCTGCCCAGCGTGTCGTAGCGCTTGACTACAGGTGACTATCCCTCTGTGTGTTCGGTTCACATTCCCGTGGCAGAAAAACCACCGATTCCCCAGATTTAGTGTTCGTGGCACCGAACCTGATTAACGATGTCCATGGCACCGAGCCGAAGAGCTGAAAAGCCAAGCGTCGTTCTGGATCGAAAAAAAAAAAAATAAAAAATTAGAGAATCCGAAATCCCAATCTAGTGAGAACGCAGAAAAAGAAGGAAAAACTATATAGATAATATTATTATTTAATTATCTTCAAATTCTTTCTCTTCTTTGAACGCTTCATATCGATCATTTTTTAACCACTCTTTGTGATTTGTATGTGTTCCAAACCCAAGAACGATTTACGTTGTGTCAGTTATGCGCCTACAAGTAGACAAACACATCCGATTTCTGCGATGCTTTTTATTTACTAGGGTAACTTGCCTAGACCCCTACCTCAGTCGCCTCTTACGACATGCCTTGTAGGTTGCAGTGTGACTATTCTTTTTTCCCTTGGAGCCCTGGTAACACAGGTGATTGTGCCCATTAGTCAATTTGTTTCCCCTGTATGTGGCCTACGCCCCACTTTGAGAAACACTGATTTAAAGCAAGCACCAGAGGCAGTATTCTGTGGACCGCTAAAATTCACGCATACGTACACATACACGTAGCTAGCTAAGCATGCAAAAGATATTATTTTCAATGCAATCATGTTCTCCCTATTTCCTCCTGATCTGGCCTACGAGACGCAGATAAGACGTGCTCCTTAGGGAATAAATACAAGACTGAGAAAGGTGACGTGAAATCAATCACGCGCAGCAGTAACTTATAATCTCTTTTTATTTGTCTCTTGTATCTAGAGCAAGCTAAGTGTCATCACCTTATCCAATGCGAATGTCGACTATAAAGACATACTAAAGATGTCAAAGTACCTCAGTGGTCAGTACGTTGGATTCAAGAACCAAATGTACAGGGGTTCAAATCCCGGTATTGTCGATCCTCTAGTTCACACAGCTAATAACGAGCCTCTGGTTTTCTAAGTTTCTCTCTTCTTCTTCTTTGCGTTCGTTCTTTACACCAATTTTAATCACTCTTTGTGATATGTTTGATCTTTGCCAAGAACTTGTATTCGTTGTACATTGGTTTGGTAGACCCCTAAACGCATAGATTTCTACACGTTTAGGACACATGCATCCGATTTCAGCCAAACCTCCTTAGTTTCCTCTTACGACATGCATGGCAGGTAACAGTGGTTCTATTCTTGACACCCCAAATTGGTCCCGTAACCACTCAGGGGGACAAAGTTTCTAAAATCATGGTATCACCATCAGGGCTTCACCATCAACCACAGTAAACGAGTCGTCGATTTTCTAGCCACCACTTATACGTTCAGTAGCTTGCTATTGCTTTCTGAACGGTGAGATCTATTTTTACCTTTCGTAAAATTCCACGCTAACAAATTTGCTTCCAAACTGCAAGCCGCGGAATTTGAACCATGTACGACGCATGGATTGCGATCGAGTTTAGTACCGCTTAAGCTACAACAAGTTAGGTAAATATAATTAGGAATCATAGTTGAAACTAATAGTCAAGTGCTATGGCGCATGGACTGACGATGGCCTGTTCTTCTCAATTTTGAACTGCCAATGGTTCTTTTACGTGCTAAACTTGAACACAGGACCAATGTTTCATCGTCCGTCTCTGATAGGACTAGGAACTCGATCTCACACTGAGATCAGGGATATCTGGAAAAATATTCAAATGTCTTTACGAGGAACGAGCGGAAACCTTTGGAGAAAGAGAGTCGTACTACTAACCTCTATGGGTTTTCTTTAATCAAGTTCATTTGATTTTCTCTTCATTGTCATAGAAATTACAATGTACGTGCTTTAATGTTGATACTTTCGTCTAGCGCACACTCACAGTAAACGACTAGCTCACGGTTAGCAAATTGACAGGGACCAAGAATTACTAGGGCCCCGACTGCATTATCGTCCATTAATCCAGTTAAATATTTATAACACATTCTTTATAACTATTCGTCTTTATGTAAATTACAGTCTACATTCACATATGACTTATAGCGGCGCTGAATTTTGCATAATTAAACATACTTTCTAAGGATCTACTGAGCTGAAGTGCAATAAAAGGGCAGACGGTTTTTCGTATCTGATTGCATACTATCGGATATGAACCTTAACCTATACAGGAAACTGCATTTATGAAATGATAAAAAGAGGAATGGGTAGATGGATACCCTGAATAATTTCGGATTATTCAACAAAAGAAATCGACTGCATATATCAGCAGTAGTGATAAGCATAATTATCAATATTAAAAACTATATGTTATTAAACTAATTCACTCATTATCTTTATTATCATTCACATTATCACATAATATAGGCAGGAAAAAGCACTTTTTATGAAGCGTACATAACATAGGCAGGAAAAAGTACTATTTATGAAGCGTACATAATAGAAAGTAAACGTCTGTAGATCAAGCGTTAGTGAGCTAGATCACAAACCCAAGCGTACCTGGTTCAAACCCCACGGTTGGCAAGTGTGGAAGAAAATTCGTTTTGGTTTTTTTTTTTAACAGAAGGTAAAAATAGACCTCACCGTTCAGAAAGCAATCGCAACCTATTGAACGTATAAGTGGTGCCTAGAAAATCAACGACTCGTTTACTGTGGTTGATGGCTATTTACTGCAAAGGATATGCTACGATTTGCATGGCACATAATAGAAGAAAAACAAAAAAGCCCCCTATCCAGAAAGAACTCAAAATCAAAGAAAACTGGCTAATGCTACAAATAAGAATGAGAAAATTGAAGTATTTTGGACATATAAAGAGACACGAAGGGTTGGAGAAGACCATCATGGAAGGAGGATCTGCAAAGGAGAGAGAGACCACGGAGAAGATGGATTCAGGATGTAACTGATGATTTGAGTGTAGTAGTGTGCCAGGACCGGGTACAACCGTTCCTCAACCCCAGGTAGTAGCTAGCAGACTAGACAGGTAGTTTAGATAGATAAGTTTGTAGAAATGAGTAAGTAGAGACTATAGTGTTTGCACACCAAAGCTGCTCACTACAAGCAGCTAGCAAACACTAGAACGAGACATTGACGTAGTGAAACTAGTTGACGTAGATGCTTAGTACTGCTTAGCGACGTAGTGACAACATATGAAACGAACATAAACATTGAACCTGAAAAGACGTGTTTTTGTACATGTAAAGAAAAACATCAATAAATGAATATAAATGGAGTCCATAGAATTGTGTTTGTTCTGTATACCATCATCAGTGAACACTATAGTTCTGTAATCATCATCACCCTTAGAGTAACTATACAATCTTCAAACGAGCATTAGAACAACTTATAAGAAGAACATCATCAAATAAAGTGTCAGAAACGAAGGAAAGGGAAAAGAAAAAACAACTACAACATGAGCATGACAGCTGCAGAGAGAGATATTCCGAAGGACTGTTAGGATGATAAAGTTCTGCTCAGGAGGAACTAATTAATGATGACATAATAGTCCGTTCTAGAAATCTCTTCCTGAGACTGTCAGACATTTTTTCCGATCCAGAAGCACTTGAGCTTTTAGCTCTTCGGCTCGGTGCCATGGACATCGTAACCCTTCGGTTCGGTGCCACGAACACCGTGAATCTGGGAACCTGTGGCTTTTCTGCCAGCCTGCGGAATTGAATCCGCACTCACAGAGGGCTAGTCACCCGCAGTCCAACGCGCGACGAACACGCTGGGTAGGCGGGCAGGCTGTGAGATAAAACAGGATTAAAGACAAGAAAGAACAAGATTATCACAGATCAGTGAATACAGGTAGCGCTATAGTTTAGTCCATATATCACATCACATATCACAGATCAGTGAATACAGGTAGCGCTATAGTTTAGCCCACACTCTAACAATTACTTATTTTTCAATATAGAGATTTCTTGGTTCTTTATGAAGCATAGGAGTCCCCATGTTTCTCTACCGTTGACATTTCATATATCGAACTTCTAAACTGATAAATGATGCTTTAGACAAACCTGACCACCCAATGGTATCAGCAGATATATCAAATATTTGCTATCGTACATCCGGAGTCCTGGAATATATCTGGTGATTTATAGACCAGTGGTGTGCAACCTACGGACCATGTACTGAAACCAGTTCACACAAGAAACATTAACACAGCTCTATAATTACTTGACTAACCTAGCTCTTTAATTACTTGACTAAACTAGCTCTATAATTACTTGACTAAATCAGCTCTATAATTACTTGACTAAATCAGCTCTATAATTACTTGACTAACATAGCTCTATAATTTCTTGACTAACATAGCTCTATAATTACTCGACTAAACTAGCTCTTTAATTACTTGACTAACATAGCTCTATAATTACTTGACTAACATAGCTCTATAATTACTTGACTAACATAGCTCTATAATTACTTGACTAACATAGCTCTATAATTACTTAACTAACATAGCTCTATAATTACTTGACTAACATAGCTCTATAATTACTTGACTAACATAGCTCTATAATTACTTGACTAAATCAGCTCTATAATTACTTGACAAAACTAGTTCTATAATTACTTGACTAACCTAGTTCTATAATTACTTGACTAAACTAGTTCTATAATTACTTGACTAAACTAGCTCTATAATTATTCACTAACATAGCTCTATAATTACTTGACTAACTAGCTCTATAATTACTTGACTAACTAGCTCTATAATTACTCGACTAACCTAGCTCTATAATTACTCGACTAACCCAGCTCTATAATTACTTGACTAAACCAGCTCTATAATTCTTGACTAACCTAGTTCTATAATTATTCACTAACATAGCTCTATAATTACTTGACTAACTAGCTCTATAATTACTTACGATTAACCTAGTTCTATAATTATTCCACTAACTAAACTCTATAAATTCTGACTAACACCAGCCTATAATTACTTATAACTGTTCTATAATTATTCACTAACTAGCTCTATAATTAGTTGACTAACAGCTCTATAATTACTTGACTAACCTAGTTCTATAATTATTCCACTAACTTAGCTCTATAATTACTTGACTAACTTAGCTCTATAATTACTTGACTAACCTAGTTCTATAATTATTCCACTAACTTAGCTCTATAATTACTTGACTAACTTAGCTCTATAATTACTTGACTAACCTAGTTCTATAATTATTCCACTAACATAACTCTATAATAACGATTAACCTAGTTCTATAATAGCCTGACTAACATAACACTATATCTTCTAGACTATACCAACAACGTTAATTAATTAATTACACATCGCTTTATATACTTGACTAAAGAGTGTTGAAATTACTTAATTAATCCCACGCAATAATGACTAAAATACATCAGATCTATCATTATTTGACTAACCTCTTTCTATAACTACTTGTATAAATCAGCGGTGTAATTACTAGTGCAACTCTGCTCTTTATTCACTTGATTATATTCTGTTCAGACTAATTGCCTAGCCCAGCGCTCTGATTGCTAGGAGGGTCTTAGTAGTTAAACAGTTTGCTTTACTTTACGGTCCGAAAGTAGTGGTTTCGAATCCATTTTTTTTGCGCTGGAGAAACTGTACTAGTAAAGTAGCGTGTCCCCCTGCAATATAAGGCAGACTAGCTTAGTAGAAAAATCGAAAATTTATGTTTAAAGGGGGCTGATTTTTGTATATGTTTGATAGAACACTGAGCTATTTTGCAATTTTATTCAATTAAATGAATTTATGGTTATTTATTGATGAAACTTATTCATAATACTGATATTGCTTAGTGTTAAACTTAACTTGTAATATAATATAACCTTGATTTAGCATTTTGTATTGTTGCTGAAATGAATTCGTCTCTATACAACAATACTGGCATGCGAGGTCACGTGACGGTTGGGGTCTTATTTCCTAGAATTTGTACCTGAGCCCGCATGGCCGTATTAGTAGCGCTTGGTGTGCATTAAAAAATATCTGATTGTTGCCGGAGCTATGAAGTACGTGCTTTGTGCAATACTCGAAAGTGGTGTCTCGTTTCTGAGGAAACTAACCGAGCTTCGTATTTGGAAACTTGGTGCAATGAAGTAAATACTTTGTATTTATACCCTTTTAGATCATCTAATACGCCCAGTGGTTACCGGGGTTCAAATTTGGGGTGTAAAGAATAGAACCACCGTTACCTGCCACGCATGTCGTAAGAGGTGACTAAGGAGGTTTGGATGAAATTGGATGCATGTGTCCTAAACGACTAGAAGTCTCTGCGTTTAGGGCCTACCAAACCAATGTGCAACGTATACACGTTCTTGGAAAAAAAATCAAACATATCACAAATAGTAATTAAAATTGGTCGTAAAGAACGAACGCAAAGAAGAAGAAGATCCTCTAATTCAGAGGTTCTCAACCTTCCTAATGCCGCGACTTTTTCTTCTTCTTCTTCTTTGCGTTTATTTCTTGTTCTTGTTAGATCAACATTTATTCATTTATGGTGGAAAAGTCTCAAACTGTTTGGCTAATCAATAAATTGATAAATGATCATAACTAAAGACATAAATCATAAATGTCCTTGAAATTCAGCATTGGTACATGGTAAAAACGAAAGAAAGCGGGAATGATGTGCCTTTTAACATTGTTTTTCTTTTTCAAATAGAAATCCCTAAAAACGGTAAATAGAATAAACCTCGTGTTAAGTTGAGCAATATTTTTGCGTTTGGGAATCACCGGACACCTCCTGGAAACTCCACTGGAACCCCAAGGAAACACAGTCTCCCTTTGTTTGGGGTGAATTAAAACTAAAGTACCTACCTTTGTTTTATCATTCGACTATGAGAGGACTTGGAGTAATATCTCACCAACATTGACATCAGGGATATCTCACCAACATTGACATCAGGGATATCTCACCAACATTGACATCAGGGATATCTCACCAACATTGACATCAGGGATATCTCACCAACATTGACATCAGGGATATCTCACCAACATTGACATCAGGGATATCTCACCAACATTGACATCAGGGATATCTCACCAACATTGACATCAGGGATATCTCACCAACATTGACATCAGGGATATCTAAAAACCAACATTGACATCAGGGATATCTCACCAAAAATTGACATCAGGGATATCTCACCAACATTGACATCAGGGATATCTCACCAACAATGACATCAGGGATATCTCACCAACATTGACATCAGGGATATCTCACCAACATTGACATCAGGGATATCTCACCAACATTGACATCAGGGATATCTCACCAACAATGACATCAGGGATATCTCACCAACAATGACATCAGGGATATCTCACCAACATTGACATCAGGGATATCTCACCAACATTGACATCAGGAATATCTAGGAAAATATCTCGATCGCGTCACGCTATGATCGAACCGAGTACCTTTGGGGCGTGAGGTGAGCAGCTATCTACACGATACAAGATTCTCCCCACCCCCGCCCATATGTAAAAAAAAAGTAAAGGAACCCTTTCATACCTCGTGGTATATAGGTCAATACAGTGTTAGGCCTGTATTTTTCATTGACCGTCGGCACACGATGGGTGATGTGGTCAGCATCACGCCGGCCGCCTTTACTTTCCCAGAGCATGTCTGGTACCCAGTTGTCGAGGTCGGGAAAAATTCCACGCACATTGCGGAGCTGAACCCAGACCACCAGCCTTGCGAAGCGAGTTCACTAACAACTACGCTACAGCGGCTCTCCTCGCCCATATGTATGTATATATAATTGAAGACGAATGTTCATTGTTTTAACAACATACTTATTTATAGAGACAAAAAATATGATATAGAAACAACAGCTGACGAAATTGATTGTTTGCACTCGAACAAGAGGGGAACAACTGCACTCAAACAAGAGAAAAGAATAACATTATTACATTTGTTCTGATTATTCTCATTTGAATGATCTAAATGTCCTTGGAGTCAAGGTCACCAAGAGCAGAGCTGCAAATCCATCCAGATCAAAACAAATTACACGATACGGAAAGGTTAAAGGTTACGTCCCGAAATAACGTACCATAATTTAATATTTTAAAAGAAACATTTTTGTATCTGATAAAATCAATTTGCTTTTTCCCCTTGTTATTTATTTGTTTACATTTTTTATTATCATTATCTTAATGTTATCATTGATCTTGAACATGCCCACTTGGAGGGTTGAATAAAATATAGAGTGTTTCTTTTAAAACGAAATTTAGCAGAGCAACGAAAATCTCACTTGATTCGACATTCCAATCAGACAAGACAATCCGGCATAACGGGCATATAAGGTGGCCAAATTTATGTGGTCCACCAGGCCAAACTGCTAAATTATTTTATAGATTAATTCAGAGCTTTTATAGTGTTTGTTATTTTCCGCTCTGAAAGGATGAAAGCAGTTTAGTAACGGTGCTGTAGACAGAGAACGAGGATGTTGCTGATATTCAGGAACGGGAAAACATCCGGCACAATAAGAGAGAAAGAACGAATGAGCCAATTTGAAAGCATTCTCCAGGGATCTTAAGATCGATACTAAGCGAGGAACCAAAATTAGCTGATAAGTATGCAAATTAAAGCTTCGGTCTGTACAGCAATCAATCATTCGGTATTACATCATGCAAAATTTAGTAGTGGCACAACTGATCAATGATTTAGTATTGTCAGTTTGTAAGGGTTTCTTTTAAGTAAATGGTAGATGCTTTGAGAATTTTTTTTTTTTCAAAATAAAAAAACACAGTGTTTGTAGTTGTCTGTGTGTATGTGTATTGTGTATGTGTTTATGTATATATACATATATGTATATATGTGTGTAGGTGTTTATATATACGATATATATATATATATATATATATATATATATATATATATATATCTGATATATACCTTGAGAAGAGATGATCAAAGAATATCAAAGCAGGCATTGAAGTGGGATGTAGAGGGTTCAGCGCGGGCGGGCGTGCGTGCGTGCGTGTGTGTGCTACGCCTGGTTCTGCATTTAGCAGAGTTCGGATCGGCTAGTCGTTCTTAGGAAGAGTGAAAAATGAAAATGAGCTGCCTGCTGATGACATGTAGAACATACAAGCCAACCCCATCTCTCAGTGGTGTAGACCAGAAAACTTTGACTGCGAGATTAAAGTCTAACGGAGTTCTGGCTAGCCTAGATGGACGGAATCCCCAATGTAAGGTTTTAGTGTGACTGTGATTTAGGAAGGCGAACCCGAATTGAAATCATGGATACGCTGGCTAACAGAAACCGGACACGCTGGCTAACGGATCTGTATGTTTAACTGGCAGGATGAAATGACGCTTTAAGGTGCAAATCACATACAGACCACAATGAGTAGTTTAACAAGAGGTGGATGTTGAGCGAACTAATAAAGATTATATATTTATGTATCAATATATGATGGTGTAATGTTGTCTTAACTTGCCACGTTTCGTATCGGCAAGCTGTCTTCATCTAGACATATGGTTGACATAGTAATTAATATGTGATGTATTCATGACCAGGGCGTTCAGGCGTCTTCTTAAATATAATATTAGCTCCTTCTTCTTCTTCTTCTTTGCGTTCGTTCTTTACGACCAATTTTAATTACTCTTTGTGATATGTGTGATCTTTGCCAAGAACGTGTATACGTTGCACAGTGGTTTGGTAGGCCCCTAAACGCATAGATTTCTACAAGTTTAGGACATGTGCATCCGATTTCAGCCAAACCTCCTTAGTCGCCTCTTACGACATGCATGGCACGGAACAGTGGTTCTATTCTTTACACCTAAATTTGGGCCCTGGTAACCACTCGGGCGCATCCTATTAGCGAAGCATATGCCGACCACCAACAGCAATAACATGGCTGACCAGAATTTTTAAAATAGCTTGGGAGGCACAAGAAGCTCCATATGACTGGCAGAGAGCTATTATAGTCCCAAAATGGAAGAACAAAGGAGACAAAAGAGAGTGTGAAACATACAGGGGTATCTCTCTTTTGAGCTATATAGAAAAATGTTTGCAAAAATATTGGAGCGAAGAGCAAGACATATATTAGAGCCCCAGTTAAGCGATAGCCAGTTTGGGTTTAGGAGGGGTAAGAGCTGCACAGACGCAATATTTACACTAAGACAGATCTGCGAACAAACAATTGAATACATTCAAAGTAAACAACTTATATTTATAGACCAAGATAAGGCATTTGATAGAGTAAACAAGTGCAAACTATGGAAGATCCTTGAAGAATATGGCGTCCATGGACAACTATTCGGTAATATCATGGCCTTATATCAAGATAGCCAGAGTACAGTAAGAACAACAGAAGGAATGACCGACTGGTTCTCCATTACATCAGGTGTTAGACAAGGTTGTGTCCTCTCACCACTACTCTTTATTGCATATATGGATAAAGTAACTCAAGAGTCTAATTCAGATAATGATGAAATAAATGAACTGCTTTTGCAGATGATCAGTGCCTGATACACCAAAATGAACAAGACCTACAACATCATATTGACACCTTGAACAAAAATTGTATACATTATGACATGAAAATCAACAACACTAAAACAGAAATAATGAATATGGGAAGAAAACATAATAAACTAGACATCCATGTCAATTGCACTAAAATAAACCAAGTGAAAGAATTCAAATACTTAGGAAGCATATTTACAGAAGACGGAAGACTAGATAGAGAGATAGAGGTTAGAGTGCAAAAAGCAAATGCTGTAACCTACCAGCTATAGTCTGTCCATTAATTCGTGAGCACGTTTGAAATTGATTTTCTCGAAAACTACCTGTTGGATCTCAGTGATTTTTGCAAGCAGCCTTAGAATATCCATGACACTAGAGAAATATTTTTTTTCCAAGAAAATTTGATATAGTTTGAAATATTTCTTCTTCAGGTTATATTAAAATCAACCTCACCGGATTGTACACAATAGTAACAGATCTACGGTACACAGACGCGTTGTTCTAAAAATACATTATGGTAACATTGAAATATCGTGAGTAAACAACAATTTCACCGGAATTCCCGTGCACCGAACCCAGTCGACTTTGAAAGCGGAAAGCATATGCCGTTATAATTGGGATACCGTTGTATAGTTATAGGTGTATCTCGCTATTTGTATGAAGCTATTGTATCATATTTGTTGGCTTATCAAAACTGACATTGATATCACATTCATAATGAGTCTGAAGTGCACATTTATAACAATGCAGAAGGTTACAGTTTTACTATACCAACACTTCCGTAGGGAATCTAAGAGAGGTCATCTATATTGCGATATTCATAACCCTGAAAAACGAACGCAACTGGCGCTTGGTCTGAATAGAGAATCCTTTTCCCGATGGATTAAACAGGACACAAAGTGCACTAATGTCAGCAAGGAAGGAAAAGAACAATTGACGACTTTGACATAGATGTCATAAGAAGGGAGCTCTTGAAAATGTTTGCGACAAATCAACGTGTTACTCTCAGGAAACTGAAATTAAAACTGCAATCAGATTGCAGCATAGACATTTCTAAAAGTACTCTATGGAAAATTGTAAGAGCTGCCGGCTTCACCTTCAGAAAAACTATAGGCGGCAGGAATATTATTGTGAAAAGCCACATTTAATTGCTGCCCGAAGTAAATACCTGAGGCAGATCCGTGAGCGGCGGAGGCAAGGCTATGATATTGTATATTTGGACGAATCCTGGGTCAATGCTCACCACACCAATGCTAAAGAATGGCAATCAGTAGACGGTGAACAGAAAGAAAAATACCAAGCAGCAAAGGCCAGCGTATTATACTAACACATGCAGGAAGCAGTGAAGAAGGTCTTGTCCATGACGCTGGACTTATTTTCCAATCAAAAAGTACCGACGGTAGGGACTACCACACAGAAATGAATGGACATATTTTCAGGCACTGGATGGAGAAAGATCTACTTCCAATTCTAAACAGACCATCATGCTTGGTAATGGATAATGCATCCTATCACAACGCAGTATCAGCGGAAGACAAAGTACCAACTGCATCAAATACAAAAGATCAAATTAGGACTTGGCTTGCTAAGGAAAATGTCAGCTTCGATGATACATATTTGAAACCCGAATTGTTGCACCTGGTGAGGATGACAAATAAGACAAAGGTGTTTCATATTGACAAAATCATTGCGGAATACGGCCACACGTCTTTGCGACTACCTCCATATCATGCTCACCTCAATCCGATAGAGCTTGTCTGGGCTAAAGTAAAAGTAAAAGTTGCCGAACAGAACAGGACGTTTAAAATGTGTGATGTTGAAGTTCTGACACGTGAGTCCCTCTCAATGATAGACATGCAGTTCTGGAAGAAGTGTGTTGAACATGTGCTCCGAGAGGAAGACGAGTACTGGCACCGAGGGGGACTGCCTAGAGTAGTTGATAGGGCTCGGCCTGCTAGCTGTGAGATGCCTCATAGCTCGGGTTCGAACCTACTGTCCGGCATTTGTTTGAGTCCCTGGTCTTACTCAGGACGATAACGTGAGTACCTCTGAAGTCGGAGAAAATCTGCCTGTATGGCGAGGAATACTAATTACGAGTACATTGAGCACACGGCTGCCAGTGTAAAGTAATTTACAATGTTCACGCTGCTGCCATTGTAAGAAATTGGAAAAACGGATTTTCACGCAAAAATCAGTTTCAGAGATGAAACTTCGTCTGAGATGAAAGCGGACGAAAAAAAAAAAAAACTGGCACCGAGATGGATTACAATTTGTCCAGCCAGTAACAATTATCAACCTCATGGAATCGTCAGATTCGGGATGATACAAATCATATTTTGATTACAGACTGAGAAATAGCAAACGTATACATTTCCATATCCAAATGCGTCTACCATCATACAATATGTGGTGAAGTTAAGACACCCTGGGGTCTAATGGTGACCGAAGGGAGGACTAACTGTTGCATATTGTATCCAAGTTCACGATTGCACATAAATGTCAACACACTTAATTACTTGACCTATCAAGTTAATATGGAGATACACCTATGAATAGAATTGACATGGACAAATTCTAGGGATTACTGTAAAATCTAAAATTTGAGCCCCGTATTTGCAATTGTCATAAAAGATCAAAGGAATTCGCCGATGTGCAAAATCCGTAGCATCTATGGACTACTGGTTAGCTTTATTTTAGCGTCATGGATATTCTAAGGCTGCATGCAAAAATCACTGAGATCCAACAGGTAGTTTTCGAGAAAATCAATTTCAAACGTGCTCACGAATTAATGGACAGACTATAGCCCCATTGTTAAGGCACCCAAAAATTTCACAGGCAGCTAAGCAACAGATGATCAACATCATTTTTATACCTACTTTGTGTTACCAGAGCCAAACATGGACAATGAGCAAAGCGCAGTCACAAAAATAACTACATGTGAAATGCGTTGCCTGCGAACAGTTACCAGCAACACCAGAAAAGACAGTCACCAACATCAGCATAAGAAAGAAAGTTGACACAGAACCTTGCTTGAATTACATTAAGAAATAAAGAATGAAGTGGTTTGGCCACTTAATAAAAATGCATCCAAACTCCACAGTATACAGAGTCTTCTACATCAGAACATCGGGAAAGAAGGCAAGAGGAAGACCATGGAAAAGATGGTTGGATGACGTTGCAGAATCCTGTGAAAGAGCAAAAATCACCCAAGCCACCAGAACAGCGCAAGACAAAAACAGAAAAACACAACACTGGGCAACAACCCGGTAGCAGTGTGACGACAAAAGAAGAAGATGCCGACCATCGTTTCTTTGTGCAAGAACCAACTTTATGTGCTAAATATACCTCAATCTTCGGTAAGGCCAATATCTTTTTATTCTGTTGGGGGCAAAAAAGAGAAAAATCATAAGCAGTACAGTTTCGTGGCGACTGCACTAACCATAAGGCCATTTAATTTCACATGCTCATGTCACCGCCTGTGCTACACCGCCCTAACAAGCGATGTTATAGACTGTAACCACAGTTAATACAGATGCAATACAGATATAAATCAATGTTCTTGTGTAATTAAATATTGTTGTTAGAAATTATTTTTCTGTTTCTCTCACATGAAGGGATTTATATGTCCAAACGGTTGAGATAGTGTCTTAATTGAAGGGAACACATTACCAGATAAAACATCTCTGTGTCCTGGGACCTCTGCATGATGCAAAGATGACGCCCGGTTTAGACACACAAAATGTAGATCTGTCCGATGATGCGAGCAATGTCTGTGCTGAACGACTGCGATAGTGATCCACATGTCTGGAGCACCTTCTATGAGATAGGGGCTCAGAGCCTGGAATACAGCAGTAACCACCCATAGACCCAATATCAGAGGAACTTTTTCAACACGGCATACCCCACACGAAAGTCTTTGTAGTCCCTGGGTAAGAGTAACAGCTCTTGAAACACATCCTAGTATTGTCTTCTTCTTCTTCTTCTTCTTTGCGTTCGTTCTTTACGACCAATTTTAATCACTCTTTGTGATATGTTTGATCTTTGCCAAGAACGTGTATACGTTGCACATTGGTTTGGTAGGCCCCTAAACGCATAGACTTCTACACGTTTAGGACACATGCATCCGATTTCAGCCAAACCTCATTAGTCGCATCTTACGACATGCGTGACAGGAAACAGAGGTTCTATTCTTTACACTCCAAATTTGGGCCACGTTAACCATTCGGGCGGCAGTATTGTCGATAGCGAAGTCGATAACTCGCTTCGCTATTGATCACGTGCAGTGAAAACTCCGGAACTTGAGACCATCATGTACTAAAACTTGTAGGTGTGCACACGGCGTACGTACGCTGTTGGACTACACGTTTCATGACGTCAGATCTTTACTTGGAAATCTAAATTACAAGTACCACTGAAGTCGCAGAATGTTTACCTGAATGCCGAAGAACAGTGATGATAAATAACCAAGCCCGCACGCAAAAATCAGTCAGAGGCGACATACTAGTCACACTGACTACGCCTAAATTCATAGCGGACGAAGAAGAAGAAGAAGAAGCATGTCCCCAACGCTATATAGTAAAGAAGGGTGACAGCTCATACTTCCTAGGGGTTCGTAACAAGCGCATAAACAAACAAGCTTTCTATTTGTGACAAACAAGAACATTCAAACGTTCAAATTGTGAAGAAAAAAAACCACAATCATCTTCACCTTCGTTATGCTTCGATGGTGATAAGAACGACAGACGTGCTATGCTGGTTGAGATTTTCTCTTCTCTTCCGTCCTGTTCACATTTTCTTCTTTCTTTCTTTTCAGAAATGAGTTTTTACTATATGTACACGCATAGATCATCTGCTTGAGTTGCTTTGCTTGTTGCCTTCTGTTATAATTAATTCTTCAAGCTCATCTATATACGTACTTCAATTCCTCAAGGATGGATTTAGTCAGACGGGAGGTTAAAAATAGACACTTCCGGCAGATTATCAATATTTTCAAGATATTTAATAATAAGTAACACTTTAACGAGATGTTATATATATATATATCGGTAGTTCAGTATACGAAGATTTGCATTCAGTAAAATATGGAAAGACCTCAAAACAGACACAACGCTGAGAATCTTTCAATCAAAAGTTAAAGTCAGTGTTGTTCTTTGGCTCAGAAACATGGAAGGCAACAAAGGAAAGCAACAGAAAACTACAGACTTTCAATGGATGTTTACGTAGAATAGAGGGACTGAGATGGTATGATAAGATTACAAACGAGGAGAAAAAACGAAGCAGAAACCAATGGAGAAAGAGCTAAGGAAGAGACGCTGGCCATGGATTAAATACACATTGAGAAGACCGACTGGATGCATTGCAAGACAGGCAGTGCTTTGGAACACGCAGGGAAAGATGAGTAGGAGTAGGCATAGACATACACGGAGAAAAGAGTCTGAGGCTGATATTAAAAGGATTGGTAAAACATGGAAAGAATTGGAAGGGATGGCAAGAGAGAGGAAGAGCTGGAAGCAGTTTGTTGAAGACCTGTGCTCCGTTGGGAGTTGTCTTTTTCTTCTTCGAACGAACCACATGGACCACATGTTAACCACTGTTTGTGATTTGTATGTGATCTGAGCATATGAGCGATTGTACGTTGTGTCAGTTATGCGCCTACAAATCCGATTTCTGCGACGCTTTTTATTTTCTAGGATAGCTTTCCAAGGCCCCTACCTCAATCATTTCTTACGACACGAGTTGTAGGTCGCAGTGGTGCTATTCCTAGCTCCCCTTACGAGTCCCGGCAATGTGTAATCATAAACATAACCATTTAAGTCAAATAATGTTGGGAAGTAAATATGAAATTGGATAGATTACACCGGGACTCTCGTTGGTGATACAGAGTTCGTGAACTGCCGTTGAGATCATCCTGTGTCAGAAAGAGATAGGAACACACATGGCTACTTCTTCTTCTTGCGTTTGCCCGCTATGAATTCAGGCGTAAGTCAGGAGCCGGGTACTATGCTTCTGGCTGATTTTGCGTGAAGCTTGCTATCCTTTTTTATTATGTGTTCCCCGCCGTACAAGCGTGCATTCTCCTACTTGAGAGGTAGAATGGTTACTCACTGAAGTGCAATAATGATGGTCCTAACAATCAGTCAATCAGTATGGTCTTACTCTCCTTACCGATGCTAACTTCCTATCTAGTGCTTCACTGATATGCATGATGTTTGTTGATCTGTTTTGTATACAATTTATTGAATAGCTATCAGTTGATCGCTACAATGATATTCTTTTCAAACACCTTGGAATGGGGATCGAGAGAGAGAGAGAGAGAGAGAGAGAGAGACGCTCTAGAATCAAATTAAAAATATACCCATTCTGTGATGTAATATTTTTCAAACAAGAAAATTTTAAACATTTTATGTTCTTTAGCTGCAGCCATGGGCGTCTACTACATTTTCTAGGGAAGCCGTGGGAGGGAGGAGATACTTTTAAATGTAGTTAGTAGTTTACTACGCAGAAATGGATTAGTCGTGATTCGCATACAACTGTACTTTTGTTAAGTCGTTTTCCATAGGGGAACGGGGCGCTCACATCCCCCTTCCCTCCCACCAATGCCATAATGTATCAAAGCCTATGACTGAGTATCTATTAAAATAGAACGGTTTCAAATGACGATAACGTGTTATTTAAGTAACACAATCATATGTATGTACGTTATTTAAGTAACACAATCATATGACTGTACGTTATTTAAGTAACACAATCATATGACTGTACGTTATTTAAGTAACACAATCATATGTATGTACGTTATTTAAGTAACACAATCATATGTCTGTACGTTATTTAAGTAACACAATCATATGTCTGTACGTTATTTAAGTAACACAATCATATGACTGTACGTTATTTAAGCAAAACAATCATAATTCTGTACGTTATTTAAGCTAACACAATCATATGTCTGAGTTATTTAAGTAACACATCAATGCTGTACGTTATTTATAGAACACTCATCATGTCTCTACTATTAAGTATCAATCCTATGACTGGTATCTTATTAAATAAACGTTTCATATGACGATACGTTATTTAAGTAACACAATCATATGACTGTAAACATTCATATTTAACTCTAACGAATTGAATATCTGTTCTGTTCTGTTGGTTTCTTTGTTGAATTATATATTAAATATTTTACAATTTAAGGTTGTATCATACCTTTATGTTATTTTGCTAATATTTCTGGCTAGTGTGCATGGGTAGAACTATTGAAGAGCAAATAGAGCATATATGACAACTACTTCCGTGTGAGAATAGAGGTTGAGGTCATTACTTCTGCCCTCTGACTTCTGACTACGTTTACTGGAGTCGTTGATTTATCCGATTCTCAGTCGATGATTTAGAAGATTCAGAATGGTAGGTTGCGGTATAAGTAGATATCTATAGAGGTTTCCAAACTAGAGGTTCACGTGGATCTACTGTCCTGGACAAGCGGCTGTTCGCGGTGATGAGATAGCGGGCAGACTTTGCTTGCATTGACAGCATCGACTGTCGGGGAGTTTAGGAAGTATAAGGGGGGCACAAGGAACTCTCCAACTGACGGGGCTTCATATAAACAGCCCACCCGTGTGGTGTCGGGCCCGCAAGGGAAGAAAAGAATAGTACCACTGCGACCTACCAAGACATATCGTAAGAGGCGACTGATGTAGGACCGAGAGAAGCTACCCTAGCAGATAAAATTCGTTGCATAAATCGGATGTGTGGGCCTACCTGTTGGCGAATAACTGACATAACGCACAATCGCTCGTAGGCTCAGATCACATACAAATCACACAGAGCGGTTTACAAGTGGTCGATATGGAGCGTTTGAAGAAGAAGTAGGCGCATCACTGACATAACGCACAATCGTTCTTAGGCTCAGATCACATACAAATCACACAGAGTGGTTTACAAGTGGTCGATATGGAGCGTTTGAAGAAGAAGATACGAGTAACGCATCTTATAGTATAGACTAAGCATGTGAAACCGATCACAAAGTAGAAGAAAAAGAAGAACAAACTCTATTATCAGTATTAACAAAAAGAACAATGTTAATCGCAGTTAACTACATTTTTTCTGTTTCCTCATTTTTAGTACTACATTCCTCATACTTCATGACATCAGATTTTTTTCCTATCCAGAAGCACTTGAGCTTTTCAGCTCTTCGGCTCGATGCCATGGACATCGTAACCCTTCGGTTTGGTGCCACGAACACCGTAAATCTGGGGAATCTGTGGCTTTTTCTGCCATCCCGCAGAATTGAACCCGCACACACAAAGGGATAGTCACCCGTAGTCCAACGCGCTACGAACACGCTGGGCAGACGGGCACATGACATCAGATCTAGACATGTATACTGCATGATCACGTCTCACATTGCCTGTACTAACTTGGAACATAAATCTAAAGCTGTTACATATGAATAATTAATCACTCATAATTCCAAAAATAAAGTATGCTACATGTATATGATTACAATATATGACGTTTGAACCTCCCATGGGCGTATCAGATACGATCTATGAGGGTAATTCAAAGGGCACATACATTTGAGACATGCCCTCTTCCATTCATGAATATCGAAAGTGTAAAAAAGTGTTTCACAGTACTAGACAAATGTATCGTTTCAACCAGAATAGTTTAAGTACAGGACACAAAGATAAATGAGTTTTAATTATACTGTAGCTTAAGCAACAGTCAGCTCGATCACAACCCAAGCGAACCTGGTTCAAAGTCCGCGGCTGGCACGTTTGGAAGCAAATGAGTTCTCTTGGATTTTTTACGAAGCTTCCCTAGTAAACGGACCATTACACAAACAACAAGAACGAAAATCAAGTCCTTTGAAACGAAATGTTCCAGAAAGATCCTACGAATACCAAGGACAGAAAAAAGGAAGAACACAAAGTTCTGAAAGAACTAAACGCTAAAGACAATTGGTCGGTAAACAATATACTATACAGAAAAATTAGATACTATGGCCACATCAAGCTTCACGATGTCTTGGAGAGAACAATATTAGAGGGCAGGGTCCCAGGACGTAGAGGCAGACCAAGAAGAAGATGGTTACAAGATATTAAAGGACACGCACCTTGATGATAATGACTCTAGTAAATAAAAATCGTTGCAGAAATCGGATGTGCTGGCCTACTTGTAGGCGCATAACTGGCATAGCATACAATCGCTCTTAGGATCGGATCACATACAAATCACAAAGAGTGGTTAACAAGTGGTCGACATTGAGCGTTCGAAGAAGAAGAAGAAGAAGAAGAAGAAATATCTCTAGCTCAACAGCTTCACGATACCTCAGTATTTTCTGCAAAACTCAAGTAACACTATTTAATTACTCTCCATTTCTCCCAACCCCCAACACTGTCCTACTTAACTCTGTCATCAGTAACTCTTCCGTGTCTTCTGTGCGGCATTCCTAAGTTAGCGACAGTGACTGAGCTCAGCCAACACCAGGGACTCATTACAGTCCACTTCCTTTCTAGTCTCCAGCTTAGTAAATTTCCTCACGTGGCTTGATTTGATGATTTGATTAGAGATTCGCGTGCTTAGAGTGGTCACTTGATGTTCTTACTGTACTGATTTGTGTCTATGCTTCAGCTTGCTTGAGCTTTGAGATGTGGTTACATTGAGTACCACAGACTTTTCTTCTGACTTTCCAATATTGGGCCGACTTCAGTCAATCTGAATAACAATGATGAAAGATAAAGAGAAGAAAAAAACCACCCAAATGTACGACAGATTGAGTTTAACATGTTAGATATATCGATGTTTGTATTCGTTTTGTTGATATGTTATTCGTATTGCACTATTCTAGGATTGAACTTTACAGTCACCCCCGCACACACCAGAAACATGCAGCAGCACACGTCTGAGACTGTTGTTATCATCGCTTGAGATGGACGAGTATTATTTGCAATCTCGAAAGATCTATCCAGATCTGCCCTAATAGATATATCCCGTAAGAACTCAAAATCAAAGAAAACTGGATACTGGATACAAATCATCATCATCATCAAGTAGCTTGTTCCTTATGGAACTTGGCTTCCATGACAACAGCCCTGAAAAACTATTCTGTGCAAGATGCCGGGCATCAACAGCAATCATTCTCAGCTGGTCTATCGCCCGAGTAATTACCGGGGCCCAAATTTGGGGTGTGAAAAATAGAATCACACTGTTACCTGCCACGCATGTCGTAAGAGGCGAATAAGGAGGTTTGGCTGAAATCGGATGCACATGTCCTAAACGTGTAGAATTCTATGCGTTTAGGGGCCTACCAAACCAATGTGCAACGTATACACGTTCTTGACAAAGATCAAACATATCACAAAGAGTGATTAAAATTGGTCGTAAAGAACGAACGCAAAGAAGAAGAAGAAGTTGGTCTATAACATCCTGCACCTATCATCGCCTAGGTCTTATGTTGATTTTCTTCTGACAGTATGCCTTGTCTTTAATAGGCTTCTTGGTAACGAAGATCATCTCCATCCTTGCTTCGTTAGCCAAGACAGTTTTACTACCTAAACATCCCACAAGGAACTGATGCAAAGTCTTAGATAATCGTCCTTCTATCTCCCTGGAGCAAACTACTCTACTCCCCTACAGTCTCCCTCTAAACTACTGCATCTTACACTCTCGTGGATAAAATCATCATCATCATCAAGGTGCGTATCCTTTATAGGACATTGCTCTCTTTGCAGCACATCTGAAATTCACTCTGTCTCTAGCCAGTTCACCCACTTCGTCGATGGTCATATTCATGGTTTCTTTAATATCTTGTAGCCATCTTCTTCTTGGTCTGCCTCTGCGTCCTGGGACCCTGCCCTCTAGTATTGTTCTTTCCAAGCCATCGTGTCGCTTGATGACGGATAACATCACAAAGAGAAATATAGATGTCTATACTAGAGACAACAAAAAAGAAATAATATGAATCGCATTGTTTCTTTGTGTTAATCAAATCATGGAAACAAATCATAAACATTAATATATTTCATTACTTTTCCATTTCAATTTCTTCACGGTGTCTATGTTGTGTTAAAAAAAATGTAGATGTTATTTTCCAATCAGATTGAAAACACAACGCATGACTTTCAACGTGATAATCGCGTATCATACACAATAAGTGCTATAAGCTATAAACTGTGCATTTCATGACATATAATGTGCATAATACGACAATATTTATATTTTTAGTAATGTGACCGACATTCAGCTATGGTAATTGGTAGTGTTAAATATCAGAACACAGTATTTACACATGAGTGCATATATTATATGAATATGAGTCTACTCCCGTCCAACTGCAATGCCATTGTCATTTCATTAGCCTTGATGAGAGTCACGTACTACATTTGAATTGATAATTAATCTATATTGTCCTCATAGTGGCGTCTCTGTGGCGTAGCGATTAGGTGTTCGACTCTCGTGCCAAATGTACCAGGTTCGTTCCCTCGTGGAGAGATCCCTGATCACAGTGTAGGTGAGATCGAGTTCCTAGTCCTATTGGATAGGGACGATAAAACGTAAGTCTCGAGTTCAATTTGGGCACGTTAAAGAACCATTGGCAGTTCAAAATTGAGAAGAGCAGGCTGGAAAGCCTCTACCCGGACAAAAATTCATTAGAAAAGATTTAAAATAAAATTCCTACAAAAATATCTTCATCAACTTAAAAATTACACCGGGGACCCTCGCCGATGTTACGGAGTTCATGCACTGCAGCTGACATCTTTCTGTGTAAGAATATGGTTACTCATCGAAGTGCAATGATGATGGTCCTATCAAATCAATCAATCATTTCTCATAGCTTTCGTAACATTCTCTAGCTGTAACATTCTCTAGCTGTAACATTCTATAGCTTTCGTAACATTCTATAACTGTAACATTCTCTAGCTGTAACATTCATAGCCTTCAGTAATCATTCTATAGTGTAACATTCTCTAGCTGCAACATTCTATAACATCTAACATTCTATAGCTGTAACATTCTCTAGCTGTAACATTCTCTAGCTGTAACATTCTATAGCTGTAACATTCTCTAGCTGTAACATTCTCTAGCTGTAACATTCTATAGCTGTAACATTCTATAGCTGTAACATTCTATAGCTGTAACATTCTCTAGCTGTAACATTCTATAGCTGTAACATTCTATAGCTGTAACATTCTATAGCTGTAACATTCTCTAGCTGTAACATTCTCTAGCTGTAACATTCTCTAGCTGTAACATTCTCTAGCTGTAACATTCTCTAGCTGAACATTCTCTAGCTACTTAGACATTCTATAGCTGTAACATTCTATAGCTGTCATCCTAGCTAACATTCTTAGCTGTAACATTCTCTAAGCTGTAACATTCTATAGCTGTAACATTCTTAGCTGTAACATTCTATAGCTGTAATATTCTCTAGCTGTAACATTCTATAGCCGTAACATTCTATAGCTGATAATGTCAGAAAATCCTGCCCAACTTAAACTTGAAGCTAGTATCAAAATTTAGATTCTTAGCAACTTGGATGTATATATTGTTTTTAAAGTTAAGGATAAATATTTTATCCCTAATACAATCCTTCATCTCCCCATCCCACTATCCGCCTTCTCACTCATATACGCACGCGCATACTTCAACACAAATATCATGAAATGTCAGAACACGCAATAATGAATTCGGAAAGAAAAAATGTATACATGCTTGAGTTAGAATTATTCCTTTTTGGAAAGATAAATTATATCATTATTTTTCGTTAGCTGTCGTTGTTCACAACTATCGTTATTAGTTACAGCTCATTGAACAAGTCACAACAGTTTCCATTACATTTTTATCTACACCACGTCATAGAAAATATATCACAGGATGTCGTCATATGTGTAGAAATCATATCATGAACAAAAACTAAACAAAAAGATAAGGATGAGATTTGTGATTAGATTTATAGGAAAGTGTGGGTGTGTGTGTATTTATAGTATGTGTGTGTGTGCATGTATGGGATGAGGGACCTCTATAAAGGAACCCTTTCATACCTCGTGGTATATAGGTCAATACAGTGTTAGGCCTGTATTTTCGTTGACCGTTGGCCACGATGGGTGACGTGGTCAGCATCACGCCGGCCGCCTTTACTTTCCCAGAGCATGTCTGGTACCCAGTTGAGGCTGGGTCAACCTGAGAGCCGTCGAGGGTCGGGAACAATTCCACGCGCATTGCGGAGCTGAACCCAGACCACCAGCCTTGCGAAGCGAGTTCACTAACACTACGCTACAGCGGCTCTTAGGGGCCTCTATGGCGAAGTAAAATGTAAAAAAAAATAAAGGAACCTTTTTTTTTCATATCTCGAGGTATATTTGGAAATCTTTTCACTATCTTCAACATTACATCGGGACCCTTGCTGGTGCTACGGAGTTCGTGCACTGCAGCTGAGATCTTCCTGTGTAAGAGAGAGATCTGAGCACACATGGTTACTCACCAAAGTGCAATGATGATGGTCCAATCAATCAATCAATATTGGGTAATACGGTGATAGGCCAGTATTTTTTGGTACCATCGGCACACGATGGGGGATGTGGTCAACATCACGCCTGCTGTCTTTTACTTCCCAGTACTTTTCCTGGTACCTAATTGAGGTTTTGTCCACCTGAGAGCCGTTACTTCTTCTTCTTCTTTGCGTTCGTTCTTTACGACTAATTTTAATTACCCTTTGTGATATGTTTGATCTTTGCCAAGAACGTGTATACGTTGTACATTGGTTTGGTAGGCCCCTAATCGCATAAGACTTCTACACGTTTAGGACATGTAAATCCGATTTCAGCCAAACCTCCTTAGTCGCCTCTTACGACATGTGTGGCAGGTAACAGTGGTTCTATTCTTTACACCCCAAATTTGGGCCCCGGTAACCACTCGGGCGAGAGCCGTTACGGTCGGAAAAATATTCCACGCCTATGACGAAGTGGTTAAGTAGTTAGCCTTGCTTTCTGAAGTATGTGGGTTCAAATACGGACTACGCGGCTCTTTTCGTGAGTGCATTTCAACGAAAATGTCTTAGGGTTGTTGGTGGAGTTACAGAGTTCGTAATCGTTTACCTAGTGTACAGTTAGTCGTTTTGTTAGTAGTGATGGTGAGAAGTCAGTAGAATTAGTGTGATGTGAAGTAGTAGGAAATATGGTAGCAGTTTGTGAGTGATTTCAAGAAAATGTTAGGTGTGGTGAGCAGAGTCAGCTAGACAATCTTTGTTAGTAGTGATGGTGAGAAGTCAGTAGAAATATATCGGAGTATGAAGTATAGGGACACTTTTGCGTTGCTACAGCAAGTTTATGAGCGGCACAGCAATCTCTAACTGACGGTGTCAACTGTGACTAATATAACTCGCTTTGAATAGACTTTTACCGCAACTAATAGCCATCAATCGCAAGAAATGATGACAAGAGCATCATGTTGTTGCACTTCTCTGGTATGCGCAAAGGTGACTGTAGAGTTCCATCCTGGAACACACTGCCCTACCAAAGATGGACCATTGTGATTACGCCAAGCGATATCGCTGCGTAAAGTGGTACTAGTAATACGGGAAAGGTTGGGTTATAACAAATGACTGTGCTATTGGAAAACTGTTGATCTGATCAGTCATGACTTCGCATATCACATCCATCCCGATATGGTGCCAGATCACAAAGTCTCTGCTAGGTAGGTACCTTCTTCTTCTTCGAACGACCACTTGTTAACCACTCTTTGTGAGTTGTATGTGATCTGAGCATAAGAGTGACTGTACGTTGTGCTAGTTATGCGCCTACAAGTAGGCCAGCACATCGATTTCTGCGATGCTTTTTATTTACTAGGGTAGCTTCCCTAGGTTCTACATCAGTCGCCTCTTACGACATGCACTTTAGTTCACAGTGGACTATTCTTGCTTCTCTTGCGGACCAAAGGCACCACAACGGCAGAGGTAGATACCAAAACAACTGGCTATCTAAACTGACGAAAGTATCAGAGATGAAGAGGTCTATCTACACCGTATATCAGTGATGTGAGTATTAAGAATGAAAGAGGTGGCTATCTACACCGTATAGTCAGTGATGTGAAGTATTAAGAATGAAAGAGGTGGCTATCTACACCGTATAGTCAGTGATGTGAAGTATTAAGAATGAAAGAGGTGGCTATCTACACCGTATAGTCAGTGATGTGAAGTATTAAGAATGAAAGAGGTGGCTATCTACACCGTATAGTCAGTGATGTGAAGTATTAAGAATGAAAGAGGTGGCTATCTACACCGTATAGTCAGTGATGTGAAGTATTAAGAATGAAAGAGGTGGCTATCTACACCGTATAGTCAGTGATGTGAAGTATTAAGAATGAAAGAGGTGGCTATCTACACCGTATAGTCAGTGATGTGAAGTATTAAGAATGAAAGAGGTGGCTATCTACACCGTATAGTCAGTGATGTGAAGTATTAAGAATGAAAGAGGTGGCTATCTACACCGTATAGTCAGTGATGTGAAGTATTAAGAATGAAAGAGGTGGCTATCTACACCGTATAGTCAGTGATGTGAAGTATTAAGAATGAAAGAGGTGGCTATCTACACCGTATAGTCAGTGATGTGAAGTATTAAGAATGAAAATCTATCTACCGTAAGTCAGTAGTAAATATTAGAATGATGCTATCTATAGTAGATGAGTATGTGAAGGTGGCTATCTACCCCATACATGACAGATTATATTAGTAAAGAAGAAATGGTATCAGTATAGTCAGTGATTGATAGTAAATCTACTTAGATATGAAGAAGAGGTGGCTATCTACACCGTATAGTTAGTGATAACAAATTCTACAATTACGGCGAAACACGTAAAAACAAAGTACTATTTCGATATTGCTACATAGTTTTAATGCAGTCTTTCCTTATATCGATACAACAATTACTTACCGAAAGAGACTAATGTAATCAGCATAGAATGGCGGCATTTATCCTTGTTGAAAGCCAAGATGTTCCACACAACGCAGTTAGTAGGCAAATTAATAGTGACGCACTTCTTTGATTTAAAAAAAAGACACAATCCTGAAGCATTACATGCCCAAGAGATTATCTATCAACAACGAATTTTAGTTGAGTCACTTAAACCTACATTTGAGTAAATCCTTCTTTTTTTCGTCAGCTTCAAATATTGTATATATATTCAACGTTGTAAAAACTTCACTGTCTTTTGTAGCTCACACAGAGGTCCGTTTACTTTTATGTCGAGTGTTGTTTCATTAGGCCAGTGAGTTTGCCTCAGCATATAATATTCGTGGCAGTCTTGAAGTATGAGCTCTGCAGTCTGATGTACCTGTCCACATGGCTGTATTGTCAATCTTGAATTTTGTATACGTGTGGCTGCTGGGTCGATTGCAATATATTCGGACCCTTCAACGCCGTTCTCTGTGACTTGATGATCTGCACGAACAAAAAGATAACGTAGGCCCAATACTTGACTACGCAGTAAATCAGAAGGAATTCTTTCTTCTACAGATGTTAGTAATGAACCTGAACCACCTGCAATGAACGTGTCGTGTCGGTGACTATCTTGAAATAGGATTAAGTGATTTTATTGCTTGTTGTTACTATTCTGTTAACAGCAAAATATTAAGGTTACTTTTGTAACTCTTCGTCCCTAAGACATCACACATTTGTTAACAACCTTTTTGTAATTGTGGCCACCTCTAAACTACACCTGACATTAGCTCATGTACATAACTGCCATTTTGAACGCCCTCATAGAGTGTGGCCGCAAAGAAGATTTTCATTTAAACCAATCCACGTTAACTGCTAGTTTGCAGGAGCTGGGATTGATGATTGGTGTAGCAAGAAAAGAACAGCACAACAGGTATATGAGTTTGCTCATCAGTCAAAATCGAACTGGTACGGTCAGTCGCTGGACGCTGCTGGAGATATTGAGAATGGGATCGGAGCATCTATGGACATGTCCGGAGTGCAATGAAGATATTCGAAACTGAAACTGAAACTACAGTGATATTTTACGAAAAATGGGAAACCATACAACACTATGTATAATAATAATAATAATAATAATAATAAAGACCATAACCGTTAAGGTCGTAGGGGTGTCAATGTGGAGACATCAGCACAAAAAGCACGCCATGGATCTCTGTCTTCAACTCCTCGAGCGAGTGTGGAGAAACTCTGTCCCGACCAGCTCTTGATGTTGTCAAAGCAAGATTTTCTCTGCCCTCCATTCTTTTTCCACCCTCAACTGTTCCCTGTTAGTCTTAGAGAGTGGGCTATGTCTCATCACATGCCCGAACCACGCAAGTTTACGCCGTTTCAAGATTGTCAAGAGATTGGACTTGTCGACCTGCAAGATTGTTTATTTGGTCTTTTACATAAATTTTCGTCTTATGTTCTGCGTAACTAATACGTTGTATACAAGTTGGTCAATAAAATACATTCCATATAAACGTGAGGGCAGTGAAATAATATTTTATAACAAATGGTAATTTTAGGTCCATAAAGTAATATATAATAGCAAATTGTATTTTGAGAAGTCAATAAAGTCATATATTACATCAGATTATAACTTAACTCTTTCCGTACCGTGAGTGTCACTAAGTTCTGACCACAATTGTTTTATGACACCATAATTTATATCACTCAGAGATTCTATGTTCACGTTGTTTACAAAAGGTATCACACGAATATATATATATATATCATACAATAGACAATTTATATATACATTGTAAACACTATTTATAGATATAATAACAACTTAGAGAAAGTTTAGTACAAAGAGAGAAAGAGAGTACTCGATGTGAAAAGACAATATAAAAGGTAGTGGCATGATTTGCGTTATTTTTCTTTCTGCTTCTTCTTCTTCTTCTTCGAACGCTCCATATCGACAACTTTTTAAACCACTCTTTGTGATTTGTATGGGATCTGAGTCTAAGAGCGATGGTAGGTTGTGCCAGTTATGCGCCTACAATTAGGCCAGCGCATCCGATTTCTGTGTCGCTTTTTAATTAATAGGGTTGCTTCCGTAGTCTTCTACCTCAGGCTCCTCTTACGACATGCCTTGTAGGTCGCAGTGTTAGTATTCTTTGTTTCCCTTGTGGGACCCGGCACCGCACGGGCGTGTTTTGATTTAATTTGTGGACCGCTAGACTGGTTAGTGGTATAAGTTGCCCGGGTGGTGCCGGGGCCCGCAAGGGAAACAAAGTGTAGTAACACTGCGACCTAAAAGGCATGTCGTAAGAGGCGGCGAGGTAGGGAAGCTACCTAGTAAATAAGAAGAGTCACATAAATCGGATGTGCTGGCCTACTTGTAGGGCATAACTGGCACAACGTACAATCTCTTTAGGCTCAGATCACATACAAATCACATAATAATTAACAAGTGGCCGATGTAGAACGTTGGAAGAATGGTATAAGTTGGTTACAGTTCAATAAAATCATATTTATATAATTTGGTAACATGATCTTAATAAAAGAAATATTTTACAGTAAATGGTAAATTAAATTTGATTTGTTGATAGTACTTTACACCTACTACTATAACTTGAATGATAATCTAAGTAGATATATCAATAGATATCCTTGACTCACTGACGTGTACCTGCTACCAGTCAAGTATTAGTTGTTCATGTACAACGTGTTTGGTGTAAACAGTTTTTGTTTTAACTGCAGTGTTAAAGTACAAGACTTGAAGAAAATGTGTCAAGAGTACAATCAGAGATTGGGCTTATCACCAGTTTGGGTCTTAGGATTTAAGGAACGCTAAGAGCTAGTCGTTGTTATCTGGTAAACATCTCAATCAAACATGAATGTTACTGTGTTGTATATTTCAATGTTGACAGATATTGCCAATAGTTCACGCCTGATACACAAAGGCAGCAAACCGGAGAACGTTTTAAACATAAAATGTAATTTAGTGAGACGTTTGGTGAGATAGGAAGCTTTCTTCCATATACACAACTCAGGGGCGGCTACACTTTCATAGTGATCTTCATTATGAAGCAACATTAGAACTGCTTGACTAAATTTATAGAAGTCGTACCTGTGTGTCAATGTTTCTCAGCCTTGATAGAAGAAATGCCTCAATTTGAGAAATATTTTTTAAACACCCCTCCCACTTCCGTCTTTTTAATACCTTTTTGCTTATCAATTTATATAAACAAACAAACATATACACTCACAGGCACACACACACTCCCACACAAAATCAGTCATGTTATGTACCATGACTAAGCATGAATGTATAGCGTAAGAAAGAAACCAAATGAAGTAGTGGGTCAAATGTAATTCTGAGGTAAATACGTGATTCGTCTTTTGGTATAGTTTGCGATTCGATGGAGAGGAGTTGAATCCGCACGGCGTTTACGATGGAGCTTGTTTTCAAAGTTTGCCCCTACTATCAGTAGGTGGCATGAATTTCTGCGGAGTATGACCGAGCCGTATAGGAAAACGCAGTGCATGTTGTTCTCATATAAAATGTAATTTGTCGGCTTACCATGTTTTATTTATAGCCAGATTAAAACACCATTATATTTCTGTGCTCAGTTCTCTATGCGTGCAATAAAGTCAACTCTTCGTATTGAAACAAGTTTAAGTAGAATGTTCATCGTTAGATTAAATATGCTATTTGATAAACGACAAACATCTGATATTAATGTGTACCAGGCAATCTGACATTTTTATATGGAAGAAAAAATAATGATAATGATAATTTTTTTTACTAAGCCATGACATATTTCAAACCGGACGAGATGCCGGGACAACGTTGCTAAAACCGAAACAATCCCGGTCCAACAGAGAGGTATGGTAAGTAAGTCTACTTAAAACTGATCATATCAAAGCCCCCCTTTCCCTTTTCCTCTACATTGTTTGTGCTTGGCCCCAGGCCGGTGTCTTCCGAGGCTAACTCCAAATTGCCACGTACCAACGCGTGTCTAGAAAAGGCTGAGAATGTTCCTACTCCAGATCAAACTCAAAAGTGAACGGTAAAGTAAAGTCGACAATGTAAAGATCTGACAGGTTGTCCTGGTCCGAACATTGGCGAAGGCCGATACTTTATACGGTGTTTTATACGAGTAAGACGCCGTCCGAGGACAAGCTTATAAGCCCTGAGAAATGTTTCTAATCCAGAACGAACTCATAGTCAGAAAGGGCATAATAGCGGAACACACTGTCTTGGCGTAGATCACAAAGCTCAAATATACGGCCAAGCTGATCGAAAAGGCGAAGATCAGGGCCGACATAGTCGGCAGAAAGGATCGTACCTAGGGAAAGTTCACCCTAGTAAATCAAAAGCTGGCTGAAACCGGACGGGTGGGCCTAGTCACCATGGGCGCACAATCGACCCGACGTAGATCATTCCGTTCTTGTCAGTGGACCAATTATACATGACAATAAGAATGATAAAATTGGCCGTGAAGAATGATCGAGAGATGAAGACGAAGACATACATAGTTGAGTTGAGTGGATGTCACTGTGGCGAAGTGGTTAAGACGTTTGTCTTGCGTTCTGAAGATTGTGGGTTCGAATCTGGATCGTGTCGTTCAGTTCACATGTGCATTTTTTCGAAGATATCTAGGATTGTTGTGGAAGCTACGGAGTTCGTGCTTTAGACAACATTTTCTCGGCATGTGGCTCACTATTTCTGTCGAAGTACAGTAGAAGAGAAGATCTGAGAAGTTGGGAGTCCTGTGTGCAGAGATAAAGATGACACATCAGAATACAGTTATGTGAGAGCGAAAGTTGCTACTATATGCTCCACGGCAAATAACAACAACGTATAGCAATAGCTGTAAGGAATACCTATATAGAGAGAGATCTTGTTATATCAATACATATATAGAGAGAGATCTTGTTATATCAATACATATATAGAGAGAGATCTTGTTATATCAATACATATATAGAGAGAGATCTTGTTATATCAATACATAGAAAATAGAGAGACGAAGTTGTTATATCAATACCAATAATAAAGAAGATCTGTATAGAATACCTATATAGAGAGAGATCTTGTTATATCAATACATATATAGAGAGAGATCTTGTTATATCAATACATATATAGAGAGAGATCTTGTTATATCAATACATATATACATTAAGTTTCGTTTTAACCGTTTCGTTGCTACATACTTTCTGAAGGCTGAGTTAAAAATAGCTACTCTTTCTTTCTAGGTCACAAACGTGAATGTACGCCTATAACAGTGACAGTAGCAATGTATAACGTGTTAACACGTCTTTAGCCCACAGAGGAAATATAATAACAGACGTGTTACTGCGTCTTTAGAAGTGAATGGGAAAAACGTATATATACGTTTTTAGCAGCTAAAGGGTTAATAGTAAATAAAGGTCAAGGAACTGTTTCATCTTACCTTTTCTTTCTTCTCTCCAATCCTGGTTGGCCTCACAGTAACAGGGATAAGAAGTGATTTCTAGAATGAACATTAGTGTGCGCTTCATAAATAGTGTTTTTCGTCACCTCTGTTATCTCTGAGGTCCACCTTTTTTGTGGTCGGCCTTTTGCTCTGTATCCATTGTATCGGTGCAAACGTTGGAGGTGCACTCTCTGTTGGTAATCTGTTTATGTGGTCGGACCATTTAATTTGTTGTTTCTTGATGAAGTTCCGTACTAATGTTGTACCCATTTACAGTACTTTTTCATATCATGAGATATTGAAGAATGCCGTGTTAGGTATACGGTATTGAGGAATAACTCTCCTGATACAAAGGGGCCGATGATGGTGATGTTTCAGTTATTTATGGGACCAACTGAAACCAGGGCCGTCAATTGTTCATTCAAAATAACCATACCAATACAACTTACTACTTAGAAGCGTGTGGTTGCAAACCTCGTTATATTAAATGTGTAAATTGTTTTTCTGTAACCGGACACATCTGTAACATGTAAACAAAAGAGTTCGCAAGAAGATACCTTGTAGAATCACGCCCCCTTAAATTGGTTTGAAGTACTCTAGATATCTTGTAGAATCCACGCCCCTTAAATTGGTTTGAAGTACTCTAGATACCTTGTAGAATCCACGCCCCTTAAATTGGTTTGAAGTACTCTGGATAGGAAAACGAGAACGATGACACATCTTGGTCCCACGTGCTGATTCTCTTATTTTGTCGACAGTGTTCGAATGTTCACCTGAACACAATATTGTTCTTTTCGAAATAGGAGATATCTATTAACTATTAGAGCTTCCATTTCAACAATTAGTTCTCGAAAATAGGAAGTGTAGCGACGGTAACTAGATCTATTTTTATGTAGCGTATTCTTTAAAGTAAACGTTAGTTAATCGGCGCACAGCTCTGGCGTAGATATATCTACATTGTGTTTGTACAGTCTCACATTTCATATGTAGGTCAGCTTGAAAAATGAAGCACATGACGTCATCAAAAAATGTGTTAAAACAAAGTAGTGAAATTAGTCACAATAGTTCCTGCTATGGTCTACTATTGTTCTATGTAAACTAGAAAGAACAAATGTAGCAGATGTTGGAAATATCAACCACGGGCGTCAAGATATGTCTGTACACGTTTCTTCATATTGTCAAATATTATTTCTTCAGTTGAAAACACTATTATGTTTTGAGTGAAAAGAATTATCCCTGCAGACAAAGTCATTCACTTCATGTTGCACCACAGATGACTATGGAACACATTTTTTGATGACGTCACGTACTTTGTTTTTCACATTTGTTCGAAATATAAAGTGTTGTGCGACTTTACGAACACCCAGTATATCCATCTATAGAACTATAGAACTACATCAAGCTAAAGTTTGTTTAAAGTCTGATATGAGAACCTAGTCAAACGTTTGCATCTGGTACCTTCTTCTTCTTCTTCACGTTCGTTCTTTACGACCAATTTTAATTACTCTTTGTGATATGTTTGATCTTTGCCAAGAACGTGTATACATTGCACATTGGTTTGGTAGGCATTAAACGCATAGACTTCTACACGTTTAGGACATGTAAATCCGATTACAGCCAAACCTCATAAGTCGCCTCTTACGACATGCGTGGCAGGTAACAGTGGTTCTATTCTTTACACCAAAAATTTGAGCCCCGGAACCACTCGGACGACATCTGCTACCGAAACTAGCAAACATTAAATCAATTAGAGAGTGAAAGACTAAAATCTTAAGTATTGCATTCTTTTCGTAGTTATACGTTACATAGGGTCTGCTAACATTTTTTTTCCATACCGCTCTAACCTGGGCAACTCATTCAATCTCTTCTATGAAACTGAGTTCGATATTTCTTTTCCGCTCTCAGTAAAGTTCGTTTCAAGATTTTACTAGGTAGTTCTTGATTTCTGAAACCATTTGCCTCCAACTTCAATGCTCACTTTATGTTTCTTTTATCATTTCTTCTCAGAGTATGACTAACATATCATACCCACTTTGTCTTTCTTTTATCATTTCTTCTCAGAGTATGACTAACATATCATACCCACTTTGTCTTTCTTTATCATTTCTTCTCGATATGCTAACATATCATGCCCACTTTTTTCTTATCATTTCTTCTCAGAGTATGACTAACATATCATACCCACTTTGTCTTTCTTTTATCATTTCTTCTCAGAGTAATGCTAACATATCATGCCCACTTTATGTTTCTTTTATCATTTCTTCTCAGAGTATGGCTAACATATCATACCCACTTTGTCTTTCTTATCATTTCTTCTCAGATATGACTACATATCATACCACTTTGTCTTTCTTATCATTTCTTTCTATGGCTACATATCATACCACTTGTGTTTCTCTGCCTCTACTTTTCTTCAACTGTGACTGCTTGTTTGAATTATAAACTACCGCATTCACCGTGAGAGAAAAGTTTTAGACAATATATATTTTTAACTTTAGAGAAAAAAATGATTATTGAAAAATTAAACAATGTGGAACGTTGCAAGTAAAAATGTAAAAAAAAAAAAACCAGCAAAGAAAAAAAGAAATCAGACATAGATAGTAGGCAGGTTTAAAAATATATAGTTTAAATTATTTAGTCTAACGAAATTTAATCTTAACATTCCCCGCCCTTTTCTTTTCTTCATTCTTTTTCTTTCAGCCCAAACAGGATAATTCAAAATAAGGATACTTCAACACCTGCAGAACGTTGAACTGTGTGTTTCATACGCTATATTGAATTCAAAACCAAATTGCGAATGGCCTAAACAGCAACAAAGGTAAGTTGTCGCTCCTGAACGACTTTCTAGAGTTATCTATCTTTAAGACAACCGTCCAAGCGTGTTCAATAACTCCATAGCCGGTACTCACGTCTATGTGGTTCCCTTTGTTAGTGGGTTGGTTGAAGGAGTTGAAAAATGGATTTATTTAAAAAAATAATAATAATAATAAAACCGGCCTCTGCGGTGAAAGGTTGTACCAAAAAAACGTGTGTTGTGGCAAGAATCACGAGTTCTGCAATAACAACTGGACAGATACTGACTGAAACCGTTGGTAGGTTTTTTGTGTGTCTTCTTGGTGATAGGTAAACAGCGTGGATTGATATAGGACACTGTGACATGTTGTTGACATATTACTCTGCGTATTTCTATATCTACATATCGCCCGAGTGGTTACCGGGGCCCAAATTTGGGATGTAAAGAATAGAACCACTGTTACCTGCCACGCATGTCGTAGGAGGCGACTAAGGAAGTTTGGATGACATCGGATGCACGTGTCAGCTAGGGAATGCTAACCCGAAACAAATGCTTGCAGAAAACGGATGCACAAAGACGTAAGGTGCATAACATGGTGCAACGACCCCTTTCAATGAGGAATGGGATAACGGATTCTACGGTCGCCAATCTGCCTCTGAGATTTAGCCACACAGTAAGAATGTCAGACCTAACATCACGAGGGTGGCCAAAACTTACTGCGGGAAGAGGTCGGCACAAACGGGGAAGCAGAAATCATAGGAATTATATCGTACAGAGCTGCCCCCAGTATGCAGACTTGAGAAGATAGAGGTGGCCCACTTACACTAGCGTCCAAGACAAAATGTATGGCGTGGCTGATAATCTGAGGCAGACAGCTGCCTTTATTAGAGAATCCGAAATCCCAGTCTAGTGAGAATGCAGAAGAAGAAGATATCTACATATGTATAGTTTAGTCGACAGATCATCATCTCTTCACATCTAACCAATTATTGTCCATACGTTCTCCGATGCCACCAATTTTGAAATGCAAACATGTCACCAAGAAGACTAAAATAGCATTGTACTACTCAATGTTTTCCAACATTAAGTAATCAGTCCCAACCCTGTTCGCCGACATCAAACGATAGAAGGAAAATAGTCATGACAGACATGAAGTGTTTACGCAGAATGTTAGGAGTATCAAGAAGAGACCGGTTTAGAAACGAAGATATAAGGAAAAAACGTGAGTACAACATCAATAATGAAGTTCATTAAAAAAAGAAATTAAATGGTTCGGTCATATAAGCAGATTACCAACAGACTCAAAGAACAATGCTACTGCAATACAGTGGATACAGAGCAAAAGGCTGCCCACGTAAAAGACGGACTCAGAAATAACAGGCAGTGAAAATGAAGCTCGTTCTAGAAATCTCTTCTTATCCTGACGCTATGAGGCAATGCAGGATTTGAGAAAAGAAAGAAGTTCTCCGATCAAGTAAGCATTAAGATTTGAAAGTATATATATATGTTGTTGGTTACGTTATATTCCTCCGGGCAGAACCATGGGTATTCAGTCTCCCCTAACATATGTCGAAGGGTGTGCATACTATACTGATGGTTCCTGTGGCTCGCTGGTTAAACACACTGCTCTCTCTGTCCCTCATAAACGTTGGCGAGGGTACGTGAAAGCATAAATGAATACCGAGAAGCGTTGTGTCATCATCATCAAATAGCTTATCCTGAGCACAACTTTGCCACCCCAACAGTCCTTCAGAACTTCTCTCTCTCATAGGTCAGATGCCTCGCCTCTGCAGCCGTCATGTTCAAACCATCAGTTACATCCTAAATCCATCTTCTCCGTAGTCTTCCTCTTCTTCTCTTTGCCGGTTTCCCTCCTTCCATGATAGTCTTCTCCAGCCCTTTGTGTCTTTTTATATGTGCAAAATACTTTAATTTTTTTCCATTTTATTTGTAGCATTAGCCAGTTTTCTTTGATTTTGAGTTCTTTCTGTATATATCTATTTGTCATCTTCTCTGTCCGTGAAATACGAAGGGCTTTTCTGTAACACTTTTATTCAAAAGCACATGTATGTTTTTCCACTGCCTTAGTGAATGTCCATGCTTCACACCCACACGTTGCCACTGGGAATATGCATGATCTTAGTATTCTGATCTTTGTTTTCCTATCAGTTCCGTTCCATACTGTTTTTAGTTGTTTAATTAGTTTTTTTTAATGAGTATTGTATGTACCTGACGCATATAGCTTGATATTTAAGATTCAGTATGTACAGTGAAGTATATTTGAAAATACTATGTATTTAAGAATGTTGTATAATTCTTCTTCTTCTTCTTCTTCTTCTTCGAACGGTCCATATCGACCACTTGTTAACCATTCTTTGTGATTTATATGTGATATCAAATTAAGAGCGATTGTGCCAGTTATGCGCAAACAAGTAGGCCAGCCCATCCGATTTCTGCGACACTTTTATTTACTCGGTAGCTTCCTAGGCTCTATCCACAGCCAGGCTATAGCCCAGGCCATACAACTGGCCAGGTATTCCCTGACCTAGATAAGAAAAGGGGCTGACTATATTCTTAAGATCTCTTTACGAAATCCATTACTGTACAGACATACATTTAATGACAATAGTTTATAGTTGGCTCTGCTCTATCTCAGTCGCCTCTTACGACATGACTTGCAGGTCGCAGTGTGACTTTTCTTTGTTTCCCTGTGGGACACGACAACACACGGGTAGTTGTATAATTGATCTCTTTCCATTTCTCTGACTCTTATCTTTCTTTCTTGCTATATATATATATATATCAGTGGCGGCTCGTGATCGTTTCTATTGGTGGGGTCAGACACAAATTTTCGGGTAAATCATGGGTTTGGGTTAGGTTATATTTTAATTTATTAAATAATAAATACATGTTACACTTTATTTTTGGTGAGGCCCGGCCCCTTTGGCCCTTAATGACGAGACGGAATATATGCCGATTTTCCTTTGATCATGGTTACCAGTGACGTACAATTAAGTCATAGCTTTCTTCAGAAACTCCTCAGTTTGAGCTATCTTCTTGAGCCTCTCTCATACTGTAACCATCCTTTCTAATGTCCACTTTTATCTATTCTTGTACGGCACTATTATTATAACAACGTATTTTAAACACATTTATTTATAACTTTCTCTAGGGTAGTTAATAACGTGCCTGACTAGACTATAGTTGACATGCGCTACATGTGGTCGATTCACGTTCGGGCCAAATTGTTTTTTTTTTATAAATACGTCGATAAGTTAGTAATCTGAATAAATTTAATTTGCCAATTGGTATTTTTCAACGTTCACGGGAATTCAATTATGTCAGGTTTTACTGGCGATCCAAATGATGGACACTTTAAATTGTTATTTGTCAACTTTCACGGAAACGGGAATTCTGTTGTATCAGGTTTTACTGGCCGATGCATGGAGAGAAAATGTATTGTTTTTAATGGGGAAGAAGCCGATTTTGAAACAGCGTGGCATGTTTCTTTAAGGGACTTTACAAATAGATTTAAACTAAATTCCCCGTGCGAAGAACGGATAAACTGCTAATGTATGTGTATATATATTTTATGGAATATAACGTATTGCATAAGCTTTTGCCTATCGGCTCTGACACAAGAGAGTTGTGGATTCAATCCCACACTCGTCGTTCCACGCGTGATGAAAGGAATTGGCCTTTCTACCCCCTTCACACTAAAATCTATAAATGTGAAGTGGCGGGCATTCTATACCCACCTTAAGACATAGATTCTTAAAATTTTCGGCCCACCACCCCTTTGTAACTGTATAACGCCCCTCTCCCCAAAATATATATATATATATATATATATATATATATATATATATATATATATATATATATATATACATGCTCTATTTTCACTTTGACATTGAAAATTGATATATATATTTCTGTCATACATGGTCAATTGTCAAATGACTATACATGAAATAGAAAATTTATGAAAAAATGGATCGTGTAAGGTGGGCATAAGATGAATTAAAATGCAGAATTCAAATTTTTAATGATTATTCAATCGCAAACTCACGAAAAAAAACTCCCACCAAATGCTTCTGAACTCATTATCACCCCGCTGGAAGGCTTCAGCGCCCACTAGGGGGCGGTACCGCCCACTTTGTGAATCCATGCCCTTATGTCTTAAAATGTTACGGGAAACTTAATTTTATTATATATCTATATGTTCTGTTAATCTTTATGTGTTGAGAAAGTTCTATGCTACTCACCTGAAAACGTGTTCCATAATTGATAATCCAAAATTGACTTGCTACAATTTTTTACCTGTGAAGGTGCTTTGGTTAGCCATGCTCACTTTCTAAAACTGACCACTTCTTGTTTTCTTCAGAACACGATTAGTCAACATTAATAATCAAATACTTTCTCCATGAACATCATGATTTGACAATCTAGGCCGTTGTATCGTACATCAAATATGGACTATAAAATTCACTGTCGTACGTTGTTTATCCTTTTGTCAGGTTTGATGGTAATTCTGAAGTGTCGGGAATACGAATAGTGGTCACCAGTGGCGACGACAACAATTAAACCGGCATTGATCCCGCTGACGAAATAAACAGTTATAACTGATGGGCATCAAGATGCCGAGTTGTCAGATAAATGTTTAAACTCCTCAATCTCGGCTTGTACCCTGTGTAATGTGGCTGATAGCTTAGTCCTAATCAAACCATCTATCGCAGGCTTGTTACAATCTTGATCGCGGCCTGAGTGCTGAAATGAGAGTAGTGGGTGTTTGATTCTATCGCGGGAATCGCAGAGGTGTTAGGTTTTCTAACAAGCAATCTACAGCGGGGAAGCAAATGTGGGGCGAGAGTTAGTGGGTGTCAGTTGTCAAGCTCCGGTGTCACGTTTCGGACACCCGATGAAAGTGACTCTCTTTCAGGAGCGTATTTCCCGCAGCGTTGGTAACTTTCTGCCTGCTGCACCGCGCAGTGATATTATATTTGATATTTAGAGTTGGTAGTTGACGGCGTCATAGCATCGGGTGAGAACAGAAGAAATGCTGTAGATGACGGCGTCATAGCATCGATGGGAATAGAAGAATGCTGTAGATGACGGCGTCATAGCATCGTATGAGAACAGAAGAAATGCTGTAGATGACGGCGTCATAGCATCGGATAAGAACAGAAGAAATTCGCGAGTGGTTACGGGGCCCAAATTTGGGGTGTAAAGAATAGAACCACTGTTACCTACCATGCATGTCGTAGAGGCGACTAAGGAGGTTTGGCTGAAATCGGATGCATGTGTCCTAAACGTGTAGAAGTCTATGCGTTTAGGGCCTAACAAACCAATGTGCAACGTATACACGTTCTTGGCATAGATCAAACATATCACAAAGAGTGATTAAAATTGGTCGTAAAGAACGAACGCAAAGAAGAAGAAGAAGAACAGAAGAAAGGCTGTAGATGACGGCGTCATAGCATCGGATGAGAACAGAAGAAAAGTGCACATGATGAAATTTGGCCACTATTAAAGCAACATCGATTTATACAGATGACGACTTAATGAATTTCATATCGAATATGTTAGATTAATACGAGAGCCTGTGTAACATAGTGGTTAGGACACTTGCTATTCTAAAGAAGTGGTATCGGTTTGATTCCCAGTTGGAGTGAGATTATTGCGACTGTAACTGCTCTCAGAACGATCACCTTCATCTGTGTTCTAGAGAAACACTGGAATGTAATGGCGACCGATTTTATGTGACCACTGACCACATCACACAACATGTGGTCAAAAAATAATACAGACATGACACTGTATTTTGCATGTCTGATAAAAATGTTCACAATTACACTTAACCCTCGCGATTACTACGAGGTGCGTGCACTGCTGCTGAGATCTTCGAAAGAAATATCGCTCTGCATTACTTTTTGTTATAGTAATAGATACGTTACCATTACACGAGAAAGACATATATTTACCTTGTATTCAACAAAATAATTCAAAAGTGTTGTTATGTTGCTGTTTAGTCATGCTTTTAAATGACGTATAATATTAATTAATAACTATTTTACACCTTTCATAGTTAGTAGATATTAACTTCGAACATCAGTTTACAAAAGATGAACAAATAAAACTGCCTATGGATAAAGAACACGCTGTTTGTACTTCGAATTGAAACCACCAGTTCCACTCCTTGCAAGTCCAGTGTAGGTGAGATCGAGTTCCTAGTCATATCGGAGACGGACGATAAAACGTAGGTCCTGTGTTCAATTTGAGCACGTAAAAGAACCCTGTAGTTCAAAATCGAGAAGAGCATGATGGAAAGTCGTGCCGGCAAAATTTCTCAGAAAAGTTTAAAATAAAATCCTTCATCTTTACCATCTTCAAAATTACATCGGAACCCTCGCCGGTACTACGGAGTTCGCGCTGTCGCTGAGATTTCATGTGTAAGAAGAGATCGAGCACATATCGTAACTCACCGATGTTATGTGGTGATGTGCAATGATGATGTTCCAATCAATCAATCAAACAATCAACTCCTTGCAAATTAACATCACGTGATGGCCAGTCGCTCAGAGCAGTCCACTCAGGTGTATTATTACTTTAACTTATTGGCTACCGAATTATAAAAAAAACGGGTGGTGGTTGAATTGAATTTATGTTCTAGTTTCACATTACAGGCGTATGTACAAATTCAGCTGCAGTTTCATAATTATTAACCGATTTTTATGAGTAATATACATTTGTAAGTATATCTATTTAAAATAGATATACAAGAAATGCACAGTGGATGCCCCAGCGCTTATGGGAGAAATCAATTAAAGGTTTGAGTTTAGCTGCTGACTCTTTTTCCAGTGAGAAATAAAATGGAGTGGTTAGGGGTACAAAAGAAAACAAGACTGCAAAATCGGACAAAAATAACTGTGTTTATGGGAGTGTTGCGAAAAGAACTGAAACTCAAAAATATTTTTCAAGTTGAATTTTGGATTAACGTTACAGTAAAATATGGCGATAGGAATGTATAATACGAGCGCCATGGTTTCCTGGGTAATGTTGACAGCGGAGTTCTTCTTCTTCTTCTTCAGCGATCTCTGGTCATGCGCTTAGTTTACTGTGGACCAAAACTGGGCAGTCAGCTTCAGGTTTCCCAAAGCTTTTAGGTCAACTGGATGTGGCCCCATGTTGTGTTGCTTCTCATCTCACACTGGAGAGGACAGTCTTGCAGGAGATGCTCCGGTGTCTGTTTCGCCTGTTTACACTGGCAGAGAGCTGTTTGACTTATTCCTAGTCTATGTAAGTGTTTGTTGAGCCTGTAGTGCCCGGTACGTAGGTGAAATATAATGACCTGGTCGGATAGCGGTGTTCTAGAGCAAATGATTCTTCGTAAGGTGTTCATCCTTAGTTTTCATGTCTGTTGGGAAACACAGTGCCGGGTTAAGTAAGCGAGGGCCTGTAGCAAAGTTTAGCCGGGCCTGAGTTTTGTATGATAATAAATAATAAAAACAACTTTACAAACAAACTTGTCTCGATTTAATGTTAGCAGATTTAGAGATACCACTAGACAAATCAATTTCCTGTAAATTACACTCAATGTTCATTATGGTGGGATTATTTAAACGATCTTGTCCCATGTTGTTCCTTAACTCACTTTTTAAACGCTTTAATGTTGAAAAAGAAGGTTCTCCGCTGCAGTTAGTAATCATTAAAGACAAGTAAATTCGTAAGACTATTTCTACATTTGGGAAACACGACTCTAGTGAATTTTCCATTATAAGTTTATAGAATTGCAGTTCAAGCGCCTCATGCTTTTCGTTGCTAATAGCAGCAGCTACATTAGTTTTAAGAAGTTCAACGAACTGCACAAGTTCGTCACCTAGACTTTCTTCCAAATCCTCTTGGTAAGAGTTGACAATATTTGAGTTCTTTTCAAGATCTCTTCTGCTGTAAGAGATTTTAACTGCCGAAGTATTTCGCTGAAATCGTCGTACTTAGTATTTCGTTTGCGTCGTCTTGAAGTTTGTTGCTGATATTCTTGACAGTCAGTCTAGCTTTTGGCTTTGTCCTCAATATATGAAAATGTAGGCCACATTGCTTGAACGTACCGTGAACGATTCATAAAGGGCACATCCGTGTTAAGGTCTTGATCAGGTGACTGTAATGAAGCGCTAGACGCTTGCAATCGTTCTAGAATTCCGTTCCATACAATGTTCACTATTCCCCTTTCCAACTTACTCATCTCCAATACTAACCCATACGCTTGATTACGACACTTGACCTTTTGATCATGTAATTTTAGATGTCATCCAAAACTTGTTTGATAGTGGTAAACCACATAAAGTGCTTTTGTCGCATCAGCTCGGGCATACCACCTGGTGTCCGACAGTCTCTTCAAAGTCGGGAGTTTTGAACATGTATCTTCCAGTGCTTTTGTAAGAATGCCCCATCGATAGGTAGAAGCGGAAAATAATCTATAGAGGCTTTCAACAAAATCGAAAAAAATGGATGCTTCTTTGCAACATTCTGCAGCACACTTCGCAACCAAATTCAGTGAATGTCAAAGCAGAAATGTATTTTACGTACTTATTTATCTCATTAATACGTGCTTGTAGCGTGGATTTCCCACTCATGTTGCTGGCATTGTCAGGCCTTGACCAGGACAGTAATGGGCGGTCTCAGACACTGGAACGAGTTCGAGAATTAGGCGTTAAGTTTGGACATGCCAGACAGTGTCGTCTTCGTGGTAGAGAGAGGAGATATAGTAATCAACTTCTCATGGGTACTGTGAGCAAATGGACTTTGGGATGGCTGGTGCAACGGAGGACAGAGCACGAATGGGAATGCCCAATGTGCCATGACGTCGATCGCATAACATAACATAACATTAACCAGGACAGTCTTTGATATCAATGCCATTTTTCTTTAACAAATCAAGTCAACTTTGGGCGAGTTGTTCAGCAGTATGACCTTCCATATCCAAGAACTTCACAAGCCTTTCCACTTTAGCCCACATGCGAAATGTCTGGATATACAATGATAGTCCAGTGATACGGAATAGTACTTGCATTTCTTAATTTCGCAAATAATATGATCCAGTAAGCTTGATGCAATTAGATGGATAAATTACTCACATGTTGTTTTTGATAAGTATGATGTATGTCCCTTTCCTTTATTTGCATAAGTATTTATATGCTGAGCCAGAAAAATGTCAAATATGGCTATTAATTCCAACAAAAATAAATAATTTCCATTATTAGGTGTACCAATAGTTTCATCACTACCTCGAAATGCAAAACCTAGTTCTGCTAAAAAATTGGATAATTAAAGTAATTCGTTCTAAAAGTGAACGCCAATATTGTTTTAGGGCTCATTTTGGTTTACAAGTTAAGAGTCGACACGCGCATCCTTATTTTTGCAAAACTAACAGCGAAATTATCGCTTGTCTATGGGAGGTGCTTACTTCATGTCTTTTCAACACATTATTTGCGTTTTTCCTGTCGCCAACTCCTTTTTTCGTAAACCGTGAGGAACAGCCTGAATCAGTAACTTTGCAAACAAAACAGAAAAGTTGTCCTTTAGTTTCTGGATAACAACCAATCTCTCACTTAAGTTTTGTTGGTTGGTTTATGTGTATATGGAAAAACGACTTTCGACAAAATCGTGGATTGTTTTCTTTATTGTTTTTCTTATGAGGAGGAAGGGGGGATATTATTACCCACTTCCCAACCTTGGTTCCTTGTTTATGACTAGTGACAGCTTAGCTCTGTCACATAGGCGCGGGGCCCCCAGTAGCGCGTGGCGCGTAGCATTTGCTACTTCTGCTACTAGGCTAATACGGCGCTGGGGAAACACACTCTGATAAAACAAAAAAAGGCTCGTCCTTCGGTTGAATATACCGTGCATCGACTCAAAGAAGCTTTTCTTCTTTGCGTTCGTTCTTTACGACCAATTTTAATCACTCTTTGTGATATATTTGATCTTTGCCAAGAACTTTGCATACGTTCACATTGATTTGGGAGACCCTAAACGCATAGACTTCTACACGTTTAGGACACGTGCATCCGATTTCAGCCAAACCTCCTTAGTCGCCTCTTCGACATGCTGGCAGGTAACAGTGATTCTATTCTTGACACCCAAATTTGGGTCCCGGTAACCACTCGGAGCGTACAAGTTTAATTTCATCCCCTTGTGTTTCGGGCATGCAGAGGCAGTAACAGTGGTTCTATTCTTGACACCCCAAATTTGGGTCCCGGTAACCACTCGGGCGTCACATGTATCTAATTTCAGCCAATCTCCTTAGTCGCCTCTTACGACATGTGGCAGGTAACAGTGGTTCTATTCTTGACACCCCAAATTTGGGCCCCGGTAACCACTCGGTCGGGTGGACGTAAGAAGCTTTTAAATTCCTGACATCTCCCGTGTGTTGCCGGGGTTTGCAAGAGGAGCAAAGAATAGTAACACAACGACTACAAGGCATGTCGTAAGAGGCGACTGAGATAGGGGCCTAGGGAAGCTACCCTAGTAAATAAAAAGCGTCGCAGAAATCGGATGTACTGGCCTACTTGTAGGCGCATAACTGTCTATTTAAAAGGTTTTATAGCCGAAGGATTGACTTCATTGCACTGGGTTTACCCAATATGGCTCGGTCCCTCTTCGCAGAAATGGCACGCCACCTGCAAAGAGTATTGCACAAAGCAAGAACTCCGTAGTTCCAGCAAAAATCATAGGGTCTCTGGAAAAACTGCACTGGTGAACAGAACGGCGCGGTCCGGATTCGAACCCGCGACCTTCAACTCGCAAGGCAAATAGCTTAACCACTTAGGCACAACGTACAATCGCTCTTAGGCTCAGATCACACAAACATCACAAAGATTGGTAAACAAGTGGTCGATATAAAGCGTTCGAATAAAAGTAATCTCTACATAACAAACAAGAATAAAAGACCATCTTTACTAACAACAAGAAAAGTAATCTCTACATAACAAACAAGAATAAGAACGTAATTCTCTTATACACAAAACAAGAATAAGAATCAATCTTTCTACATAACAAACAAGAATAGAAGTAACTCACATAATTCAAACAAGGGAAAATAAATAGACTCTACTTACATAACAAACAAAAATAAGAAGTAATCTCTTACATAACAAACAAGAATAAGAAGTAATCTCTTACATAACAAACAAGAATAAGAAGTAATCTCTTACATAACAAACAAGAATAAAAAACCAGTTGTTCTAGACAGCAAAACTTCTCTAAACGAATTATTTTGATCTTGAAATAGCTATAATTTGGCCTAACCATTATTTATATTTGCGTCTCTATACATCCCAGACTAAATTGCTAGTATGTAAACATAAGGAATCCAGAATCTTTCTACCATACTCACTTACTCTTACCGTTGCAAACTTATGGTGTACTCACCGGAAAATTTCACGACAGATGGGAAAATAAACAGACTCACTTCCAGAGAATAAGGAGGAAAAAACACGATTTATTTAAAACACAGATCGGAGCAGTCATGATAAAGTTTAAAGAATTGTTTAGGAAAGTATTCATCGTTTTTAGTTGTATTAAACATAAATTGTAGCAATCAAAAATAATTTGTAAAGTTTCTTAGAAAAGTATTCAATATTTTAAGTTGTCTCTTCTCATGCTCTGTAATATGTGTGTATATGTTAAATGTATATATGCTATGCACTTCTCCTGAATTCGTTAATTCATTCTGGAATTAGTTCACACAGGAAACATTTCACAGTTGTTAGCATTTCGTGTGATTTTTATTGGCACAAGAACGGATCAATTATGGGGTGACCCGTTGCAGTGAAGTTGGAACCGTACTTATGAACTATGAACTATGCTATGCATATATTTGAATATTATTGTTGCATCTAATTTTTTTTTCATTTCTAGTTTTTCACACTTTTTCGTTTTTTACTTTTAGTCATCATCATCATCAGGTTCCGCGTCGGCTGGCGTAGAAGATCATGGGACTCCACAAATCGCTGTCTCTGGTGTTTGCTATCATCTCAACTGCTGACGCTCTTCTGTCAGGCTATCCCAACAAAATATTTTCCATATATTTTCATTTTAGTGCCTTCAGGTTTTTTTGTCTAACTGTAAATGGTATATATGACGTATACCAAATCTACATTTCTTCACTTATTTTGTATCCTTTACTTGATAAAGGCTTTTTTGTAGAAACGTCGTTGTATATTGTTTGTGTACTTTGTAAAGCTACCGTACTTTGTGTTTGCACGTTTCACTATTAAACATATATTACAGCAATCATAATAACTTTCATCGAGTTTCTTTGATAAGTATTCACGACATTATAAATTTATCTACAACCTGGGTTCAGTTTCTGACTCTGCATTCAGCAGAGTTGGGGTAGGCTAGTCTTTATTAGGAAGTGCAAATGTTTAACCTGCTGATGACCTGTAGAGCTCACACTCCTACCCCACCTTCCAGGGGTGTAGACCAGGAAATTATGACCACTAGGTAAAAGGCTAACGAGGCAAATGCTTGCCTAGTGGGTTGGACCACAGCCAACTCTAGATAAGTTTATAGTTGGCTCTGGTGTTGGACTCCCTAAGTCAGTTCGTTTATGTTTTTATTTCTTATTCTTCTCTTCCACCATTTCCTTCTTTATAGTAGTGTTGGGGGATGGGGAGGAGATTTGGGATGTAGTGATCTTGTGTGTGCTTGTTCTAATGCACTTTGTAATCTGCTTTTCATTTTCTTAAGACTGTTTTTTATGCCGTCGCTCTATCTTTTGCGTGGTCTTCCTCTTGCTCTGTACTCGTTATACTTTTTCAATGTGGATCTCTGTGGTAGGCGATACCAGGGCATACTTGTCAGGTGTCCAAACCATTTAATCTGTTGTTCTTTTATGAATTGCATGACTGGTTTCACATCCAGTCTTCTTCTGATTTATTCATTTCTAATTTTGTCTGTTATTGTCACACTTGCAGCTCTTCCAGGGCACCTCATCTCTGTTTGTTTATTTATCGATTAATTAATTTAGTTAAAGAACTTTTTTTGTAAATTGTGTGTGTGTGTGTGTGTGTTCTACGGAGGAGGTGAACCCGAAAACAAGCATGAAGAAACCGGATGTGCTTGCATACAGGCGTTTACAGGCGTGTACAGTTCTTTAACATGCCAACAAAAATTATTTATAATATATATTATTTATTTATTAGAAATAACCGCCCGTCTGCCCAGCGTGTTCGTAGCGCGTTGGACTACGGGTGACTATCCCTTTACGGTGTTCGTGGCACCGAACCGAAGGGTTACGATGTCCATGGCACCGAGCCGAAGAGCTGAAAAGCTCAAGTGCTTCTGTATCGAAAAAAAAAAAAAAATTAGAAATAACCTATGACTGTTGCTTTCCGTGTTGTATCCGAGCGAGTCGACAGCAAGGAGGAAGTGTCCTCTCTATTTATGCCTAGACTGGACAGCTAATATTTTTTATTTCGATCCAGAAGCAGTTCAGCTCTACTGCTCGGTGCCATGGACATCCTAACCATTCGGTTCGGTGCCACGAACACTGTAAATCTGGAGAACCTGTGACTTTTCTGCCAGCTCGCGGAATTGTACCGCACTCACAAGGGGCTTGTCACCTCGTCGTCCAACGCGCCACGAACACGTTGGGCAGACTAATATAGGGAATGTGTCTTGCCCATTCTGCACAACCCTCTCTCTACTCTACTGTTTCATCCAAAGGAAAGATAAAGGCTATTAGTTTGGAATCAAGCAGGGTTTACAGCGGATGCCAGAAGATGGAATGGCATACACGTATATCCATCAACTGTCTATGATCCCTCCCTCTGGATTTATGGTCAAGGTTTACTCCTCTAGCCTAAACGACAGTGGGGATTCTTTTATCAGGGTTTACTCTCTTAGCCTTTAATGCTCTCGATCTCTCCCTCCCTCCGCCACCCCGCCCCTCCTCCATCCCATCCACTCTTCCACAAGGCAGTGTATTTAACAATTGCAAATGGTAACGTCTGCTATTATAAGGTAACAGATGAAATATCTGATGGGACTACTACAAAATATACACACCTTACACACACTTAACGATTTGCAAATGATGAAAATTGTGATATGAAATGTTGGTGGACACAAAAGTAAAGAACACAAAATAATTGAATTGATTTGAGATACCATATAGAAATGAATGCAATACCAACATGACAGAACGTTTGGTCAAGTCTGAATCTGATGTTATTTCTCCATCTGTCTGGAATTATAGCGGTTTCATTTACAAGTTCTCCCAGTCGATTATTTGTATTGTATAATATTTTCTTATATAAAAGATCAGTTATGGTTTAACGCTGTGTATGTTTCACATCGCGTATTGGTTAAACGAATGTAAACAACAGATGGATAACTATCCCTAGCCCGTGTGGTGCCGGGGCCCGCAAGGGAAGCAAAGAATAGCACCACTGGGACCTACAAAGCATGTATTAAGTGGCGACTGATGTAGGACCCAGGGAAGCTACCCTAGTAAATAAAAAGCATCGCATCAATCGGATGTGCTGGCCTACTTGTAGGAGCACAACTGGCATAATGTATAATCGCTCTTAGGCTCAGATCACATACAAATCACAACAAGTGGTTAACAAGTGGTCGATATGGAGCGTTCGAAGAAGAAGAAGATAATTATCCTTCTCCCAACAACTAAAATAATAATAGTAATAATAAACTACACATCGAAACTATAACAATATTCTTTTCAAACAAGAAACAACTATTGTGCTTGAAATGGTGTCGAGGAAAGAACACGTCTCACAAAAATGAAATGGTTTCAGTTTTCCTACACTAAACGAATCAAGAAATATCAACTCGATTCCGTTTCAGTTCTACTAAACGAATCAATTCCATTGATTCTATAATGATGGTGTCTTTTTCTTCTTTTAAAAAAAAAATAATTAGAGCAATGTATCGCCCTATTTATCAAATAGAACGAATTCAGGAGAAGTGATTCAATCAGATAAATGGCTGGTCAACCACTAGTGACAACTGTTATAAGAAGGAGAAGATGGAAATACGTTGGACACAGCTTGAGAAGAAATGATCAAAGAATATCAAAGCAGGCATTGAAGTGGGATGCAAAGGGTTCAAGAAAGAGAGAACGACATAAGAAGACCCTGAAACGAACTTTGCTGAGAGAGGCAAGACATACTGGTCTCAGTTCCATTGAGCGAGTTGCCCAGGAAAAAGCAGTATGGAAAAATTGCTTGCAGGCCCTATGTAATGTATAACGGTACGAGGGGAATTATTATTATCGCCTATTTGTTGTACTATGTCATACTATTGTTGTACTATATGCTGCTATATATATATTGTACTATATGCTATATATGTACTATAGATGTACTATATGATGCTATATCGCTTAAGAAAAATATATGAGATTGATATATATAGACATATATCAAGATCACTTACACTATCACTAAACACGGATATAACACAACAAGGGCGACTCATCTGGCCATAGAACGCAAATTAAAGCTCCCACCCCTACGCTTAATGGCAAGAGTCGACATCCATTGTCATCTTCCACCTAGGGATAGACAATAGACTATTGGTTATTGGTTATTGGTTATTGGTTATTGGTTATTGGTTATTATTGGTTATTGGTTGTTATTGTTATTGGTTATTGGTTACTAAACTGACGTCATTGCACTCCGGACCCATAGGTGCTCAGTGTCCCCCAACAGATATTGAAGAGTATGCATACTGATGGTTCCCGTGGCTCGCTGATTAAACACACCTCTCACTCTGCCTCTCAGGCATCCAGTTCGACTTGTACAACGGGTAACTCCAAACTGCTTAAATCGCTGGATCGATTCAACATCGAGTTTAGTGTCCCCATCCACAAGACAGTCGCGAAGAGACCGAAGAACATCCCCTTATCCATCTTCAACTCCCCAACAATCATGTTGTTGATGCAAGCCTGTCCGCCTCCATTACCGTAAACACCCGCATGCCCAGGACAGTATATCCAGGTAAGCCTCTGGAGGTTAGAAACTTTTATAGGCGACACCCACTCATACCGAAGCCTGCCCTTCTTGATCTTGTAAAGCACCGACTGACAGTTACATACAACAACTGCCCAGTAAATGAAGTCCCAGAGAGCCAATGGAGGGCAGCAGTAACGGCCTCAACCTCCATCCTCATACTAGAAGTAGTCCTGTATGCCCCACTTTGCTCTGCAACAACCCTACCATGCGCATTAGTCAAGAAACCCCAGCCGAACGTCTCACCACGATGAACCGACCCATCGGTATTTACAACAACATCATCATCCCTTGCATTATCTTCTATCAGCTGCTTAACTGCGAGATCAGCCTTCATGTTGCCCCAATCTCTACATTTCCAAGAGTAATGATAACGTTGAGATAGTTGGTCATGCTTCCATCTGTTGGGATCCATTCTTCCCCTTTTGGTAAGGTCGCAACCGTGGTCACCTGGCCAATTGTTCTCTCAGCCTGGGCCATTCACAACATGCCACGCTTGATTCTTGTGCCCTTAACATCATTAGTGTTCTTGTGCAGTGGATGTCCCTTATCCGCAGTAACCGCATATATGCCTTGGTTTGGGCGATTGCATGACGGGAGCGTAGTGACAGAAGGCCAAGCATATATCTCACCTTCACAATGGGGGTATCTCTAGTGCAGCCCAGAACTATACGCATACCTTCATTCTGAACACGTTCGAGTCGTTCACATTGTGATCTTGATATCGTAAGAATTCCGAGTCCGTAATCTACCACCGACATTACCAGTCGATCGAACAAAAGGACAAGTAGTCTCTGCTCAAGGTGTGCGGCCACCATAACTTTGAGAGCTGCAAGACCATGCTTGCAACGTTGTATCGTCTGTTCAACATGGTGTTTGAAAGATATACTACGATCAAAGGTTATTCCAAGATAGCGCAGTCTGTCTCTGCGCTCTATGGTATGTTCATCAAAGATTACACGGGGCAGATCAGCCTTGACTATGTGATTATTCAACGAGCACCACAACATACACGCTTTTTCACAATTGACCTGAGAGCGAGACTCTCTACACCAACCCTAGATGGTATACAATGTTTTCTGAATGTCCTCAACCATCTCTCGTCTATCTGACCCAGTGGTATATATTAAGACATCATCTGCATGTCAATGTCCGATCACGGTTGGTCTAATTTTAGCTACATTTGCTGTGTAAAATATGGTATAGTGCGTTTCAAAACATGTCCATGTTTGAAATTCTGTAAGTCCGGAGCCCTTTAACGTAAAGAGGTGATATTTTGCATATGCTCTATTAATCGCATACTATGCATACTCCATTGCAAGGAAATAATTGCAATGAAAACAAACAGCTGGTTTTCACTTTAGCTTATATGGGTATACAAAAACATCAAACATGAACTAAACATACATTTGAAAGCTTACAGTAACTTTATTGTTGTTATTGATGCCAATTTTAAAAACCTCAATATCCACGTGTTTTTGTGTTTTTCCGTTATTTAACGGAAGACCAAAAGTGTTTACGGACAAGTTACGTTTGGTTTTTCGAAGGTCATTTCAATAGCCTCATTCCTTTCAAGGGTGCACATTGTAGGGTCTTTACAGTTAGTATAAGAGTACATTTTGTGACACTTCAAAGCACAATGCAGATATATCAATATTTTTGTATAGAAGCTAAGCGTGGGAGCATTTCTATCCCTAAGCAGATGGCAATGTGTGTTTTGGGAGTAAATCGACGTACATTCAATCGCTGGATCTAAGACTTTTCACGTACATGTGCAATGCAACCAAGAACGCAAGATAGAAAGAAAGTCATAGATAGCTTTGAATAGAGAGCTTATTCGAAGAGACTTGTATCGAATGTTTGAGTTGAAAGAAACAGTGATATTAGGGAAATTAAAGATGGGCTTAGAAAGAACAACGACATCGATGTGTCAAAATCGACATTATGGAGAGCTTTAGGGGGTAATTATTTTCGAAAATAAGCCGGTGGAAGAAACATTATCTGTGAGAAACCGCATCTAGTTTTGATGAGAAGTAAATATTTGCGTGAAGTTGGAGAAATGCTTCGACAAAGCTATGACATTGTGTATTTAGACGAAACATGGATTAATGCTCATCACACCAATGAAAAAGAATGGCAGTCATCAGATGGAACGATTAAGAAATTAGTAGACCTACCAAGTGGCAAAGTGCAGCGTTTTATAATTGCACATGCAGGTAGTAGACAAAATGGGATGTTGAAGAATGCTCAACTCCTATTTGTTTCGAAATCGGCCGATAATCGGAACTGCCACACAGAAATGGACGGCCACATATTTAGAAAGTGGATTGAGAAAACTATACTTCCGACATTAGATAGGCATTCTTGTCTGATAATGGACAACGCATCATACCACAATGTAGTGGCAAGACAAGAATACTCGACATTAGAAGGTTCGTCGTATGGATAATGATCATCACAGAGTGCCAAGACAAGTCTAAGTCGTCTATAAAAATATGCAATACAGATGTTTGCATGAGACTGTCATCAATGTACACAGCTGGTCCTTTTCAAGACCACCACAATTATCCTGACCTTTTAACATGACAACTGTATTGAAATTAAGGTACAAGTTGAAATAAAATAATTTCTTTTTGTGTGAATTCCACTTCGCGAAAAATATGGATACACCTATGACTTATCAAAAGTTGCAAATTTGTTATATTCCTGTAAATTCTATTTTGTGCTACCAAAATAATTATTAGGTAGTCAAAGATCAAAGAAAATCGCCGCTTCAGTAAAACGGCAGTACCTACATAAATTTAAATTATATAATCGTAATGTCATTGAAAATCTAACACCACATGCAAAATTACGTTGTATTTCATGCAAGGATTATTAAGATATTAGAAGAAGTTTGTAGGCACGAGATTTGAAACGCACAATAGTATAGTCCGTTCAACTTGTCATGCCCACAGATAAAAATGTGTATCTTTGTAACCATTTGATGAAATAACTTGAAAACTTGCATGTGAACTACACATGTTCCCGACGCTACAAAATAATATTTTTTGCCATTCAAACAATCATACCATCTAGAAATTTCCTTCTTTGTGCTATATATTTAACGCATCCATTGGCATGGTTGAAGAAAACTCATGTTTACAGATTAGCACCAAAAAAACAGAGGTCATGTTCCAGCTCGCCCCTAGAGAACAGTATTACGATCCAGTCATCAACATTAAACACCAGCGTCTCCAGTCAACGGACAACTTTGCATATCTTGGCAGCCTCCTATCCAGATCGGCAAATATAGATTCTGAGGTCAACAATAGGATATCCAAAGCCAGTGCTGCGTTCGGAAGGTTACGTGTCACTGCGTGGGAACGGAAGCATAGTCACAAAGCTGAAAATTTACCAGGCCATAGTGCTAACCACGCTGCTGTACGCAAGCGAGACATGGACAGTATATAGCAGACACGCAAGAAAATTAAACCATTTCCACACAAGCTGTCTACGCAGAATACTAAAAATAAACTGACAGGACAAAATTCCAGACAGCGAAGTCCTCACAAGAGCAAAGACGCCAAAGGTCTCTGAAATGCTTCGATATAGACAATACGTGCTGGGAATCTTGCGCAAGATCGCCAAATGTGGCGCTGTAACAACAAAAGAGGAACCGAATAGCTGAGAATCATCGTATTGTTGAGTCACAGAAAACGAGCAGCGCGAAAAGACAGAGCACACAACACGCACATGTCTAACCTTGATCATGTATGCCCACCTGTGGTCGGGGATTCTGTTCTAGGATTGACTCTACAGTCACCTCCGCACACCAGAGAGGTGCAACAGCACACGTCTGAGATTGTTGCCATCATCGCTTGCGATGGACGGCTATATATATATATGTTTACAGACATTTAATACATTGATGACAAAATAGTACATATCAGAACGAATTCCGTGGTTGTTTAAACAATTCTTGCATTTTCCACGCACCAAAGACTCGGCCTGAACATAGTAAAGAATTGACGTCATTAGTGTGAGACGGACATTTTGTTAAAGGCGTATATCGCAATTAGTGTGAGTCATTGTCATATTGTTGACTTCTCAAACAGACATTGATATAACATTTCTAATGAGTTTGAAGTTACAATGCAAAAAGTATTATTAATATTATACGCACATTTCTGCAAAGAGGCACATTTGGGTCATCTGTACTACAGTATACAAGAACCAGGAAAAGATATTGTTATTAAATTACAAGTACTGTAGTTCATTACAAACAATCAAATGCAACTTGACACAGCTTTCTAACAACAGAGATTGTGAAACACAATGAACTAATAGCGATGGAATACATACTAACTAATGTCAAGAGTTGCAGAGAAATGTCTAAATAATATGAATGCAAAAACTAGTTGATTGGCAAAACACGTAATTACAAAGTACTGTAGTTTTACAAATTACAAAACAATGACATTGTAATTACGTTTTGCCAATCAAATAGTTTACTGCAGTCCATATATATATACTGAATATTTAGACATTTCTCTGCAACTCTTCGTTGTGACGTATTAGGTAAGTGTTAGTAGTTATATGTGTGGTGTATGTAATTTCGTCACTATTGTGTCTCCATTTGTGTTTCATTTAATTTGTCACTCTGTTTTCGTTTGCTTGATAAAGGCCTTGTTGGTCGAAACGTTGCTGTATTATGTCATTGTTTTTGTAATTTGTAAAACTACAGTACTTTGTAAATACGTGTTTTGCCAATCAAATAGTTTTACTGCAGTTCCATATATATATACTGAATATTTTATTATAGTGATTCCTCCATAAGTTAACACGCTCACACTGTAACGAAGAAGTAGCAATTTGAAAATAATCTCTCCAGTAGCTCCGCCATAACAAGGTGATATAGAAAAGTTCTTAGAACATCCTGGACAGAGAAGAGAAGAAACAAAGACATCCTACAAGACCTGAATATCAAGGAGCATTGTCTCATAAATAACATCATCTCCGGAAGATGTAATATTTTGGCCACATTAAACGTCACAGTGGTCTGGAGAGAAAGGTAATGGAAGGCATGGTTTCTGGAAAACGAGTCAGGGGACAATCAAGACGAAGATGGCAGCATGACATCAAAGAAACCTTGAACATGACGCTGGAAGAGGCAAGAGAACTTGCAAGAGATATAGAGCTTTTCAGGCGGGCTGTGATGAATGCGACGTTCCGCAAGGGACATGCTACTACTTGAGCTCCGCCATTGCCAGTCCCAAGCCTGGACGTGAAAGGGGATGGCATTATGACATGGCAGCTAACTTTAACTGTAATGTAGTTTTTTAAAAAACAACAATACAACTAAGTCTACATTTCTTGTTTATTTCATGACTGTATTGAAATTATCAACATTGGCCCCCATGTATAAGCTGACATGATACGCCTTTGCATGAGACTTTTCATCAAATGTCATATGTGTGCGTTTACTGTAAAAACTAAAATGCTGTATCAGACTAGCCAAATATGCCGCCAACATCAAAGGAAACCGTTATATTACAAAATCCAGGTTTCCTATAGCAATTTCTTCCATCATACATTTGCGTCGGTATAATTCTAAAATTGGATGCAAAGTTTCGCAACTGTGGAATATATGGTTTTGCTACAATTCGCATTGGACTGTGGGCATGAGTTGTTGAACGGATTATAATAGACTATATGTTGTACTATATCGTGTACTATACGTTGCACTGTGTAACGCAGTATATGTTGAAATATGCGTTGCACAATGTGCACAGTATTCTAGCTGATTTTAGTTTGCATTGCATACAATATGAATGGAGACTGGAGATGGAACAAAATTACGAAATGAAAGGATTAAGTGTGGCCTCCGATAAACATGACAGCTAAGCTATCCGACCTTATGTTACCGGAGGCTGCGGGTTAAGCTAGCAAGTCTGACTACTTATTTTCATATCTGCTGGCTTCGGCGCTTTCCCTTAAGTTCAAAGAAAACTCTTTATTTACCCAGTCCTAATGAAATGCTTTACGGGTAGCTGTCGGTCGGGAAGAAAGCAGGAAGCTGTACACAACTTTGGTTCCAGAATGTGTGCACTCGATATATCTCTATGTACATATAGGGATAATGTACATATGCCCAGAGCCGTGGGACGACATAGTCTCCGATTGCACCAATTGAAGGTGCACCATAAATCGACACCGTGAGCTGTGAAAAAAATCAACTAGCACAACAAGCAGAAGAAAAAGTCACACAAAAAACTGTCATAAGAAACACATTGATAGCGACACAGTCGAGAGTTACACACCAGTTTTCTATTTAGGGGCGCATTGAATTACTGTTAGTCGTAACTGATGATGGTTACTGCTACTATTACTATTACTACTACTGCTACTACTACTACTACTGCTACTGTTACACACTGCTACTGCTACACTACGCTACATTACTACATGCACTACTACTACACTACTAGCACACTACGCACTACACGCACTACTACTACTACCTACTACTACTACTACCACTACTACTACTTTACTACGCTACTGATCTTCGCATTTCATGCAGGCTTCTAAACACTGCTACTATTACTGATGATATTGCTACTACTGCTACTACTACTACTACCGCTGCTACTGCTACTACTATTACTACTACTACTAATGCTACTACTACTACTATAATACTATCGTGCTATGCTACTGTTGACGCTGCTGCTGCGCTATTACTGCTACTACTGTTTCTAAGGCTACCCCTACTACTACTATTGCCACTGCTACTACTATTGCTACATTACTATTGCTCTACTACTACTATTGCTGCTACACTACTTGCTACTACTACTACTATTGCTGCACTACTACTATGCTGCTACTCACTACTATTGCTGCTACTACTACTATTGCTGCTACTGCTACTATTACTGCTGCGCTGCGTTGTTACTGCCACTGCTACTGCTGCTACTACTCTAATACGCTGCTGGTACAGCTATTACTGCTACAAGTACTACTACTACTACTACTACTACTACTGATGCTAATACAGCTACTGCTGCTGTTGACGCTGTGCTGCTATTACTGCTACTACTGTTTCTAAGGCTACCCTACTACTACATTGCCACTGCTACTACTATTGCTACTATTACTATTGCTGCTACTACTACTATTGCTGCTACTACTACTATTGCTACTACTACTACTATTGCTGCTACTACTACTATTGCTGCTACTGCTACTATTACTGCTGCTGCTACGTTGTTACTGCCACTGCTACTGCTGCTACTACTACTAATACTGCTGCTGGTACAGCTATTACTGCTACAAGTACTACTACTACTACTACTACTACTACTGATGCTAATACAGCTACTGCTGCTGCTACAACTACTATTACTACTTCAAGTCTTAGTGTCATTATTGTACCAATTATTGCAACTTTCTCAACATGTAGATTAAGAGATCTGATGAAACAAATACGTTCTTCTTTCCTTCTTCCTTTTAAATTTACGAGGTTGTTAATTTCATAGCCTGTTCGAACCTGCCATTTATTGCTATCATATATCTTTTAAAACTCTCAACATTTACCGGCTCTCTTGAATTCACTTAAGTAGTAAAGTAGTGTTTTCATATATTTTTGTGCCAATTCTGGGGGTTACACAAAGGAAACCACAAGATAATATGGAGAGAGAAAGAGCTGACATTCCAGTTAAACAAGCTCTCAGAACACAATCAAATTATTCTCCAGTGGATACAGGCTCACTGTGGCACATCAGGAAATGAGAGAGCAGACAAGCTGGCTAAGAAGGCAACAAAATTAATACAACACAAACACCCAGTGTCACTACCAGAGATAAAGATGCATATGATGCACACAAAAAACTGTTGTGGAGGCAACAGACTCCCAGCAAACACTCACAATATCCGATCAGACGACAGAAGAAAACAGTACACAACAATCGTCCGTCTCAGAACAGGACACTGCAGGCTCAACTATCATGGGCACAGAATAAAGCCTGCTCAGACTGTACAGTTTGTCAGAGGAAATACAGACTCCACAGCACTTCGTGCAGTCCTGTCCATCATACTTAACCCAACGAAACGAAACTTGGCCTCAAGAAAGAAGCATACAGAGCAAGCTATGGGGAATCCACAAGGAACTCCAACTGACGTTTAGCTTCATAAAGGCAACCCATCTCATAATTTTGGATGAGCAAATGAAACCGATCACAAAGAAGAAAAAGATATATTTTTCGTTCTGGTCGAGCTGTAATTAATATATTTGTACAGTCGTTGAAGCAAGGACACAAATATGATTACATTTCAACATATCATTCTATTATACTTTCATCATCAGCTGTCATATTCGCATTGACGATACACTGCAATGTGCCTCCAGCATGCACTGTCTCTTGCCTCGGATGTTGCACTCCGCCAGACTGTAATTTGTTCACCTCTTGATGGCGATCTCTGGTCATGCGAATAATTCACTTTTGACTACAAACCGGGCAGTCAGATTGAGGTTTGTCATGTTTCCCCATACCTTAGTTTTCAGATCGATTGTGTGTGGCCACATGTTGTCCCACAGCTCATACAGATGATGGTCTTGCAGGAGATTTTCCGATGCCTGTTCGACCTGTTGACACTGACAGAGAGCTGGTGACTTATTTCTAGTCTATGTAAGTGTCTGTTGAATATGCAGTTCCAGGTACATAGGCGATATATAATAACCTGGTATGTTCTGCTGAGATCTTTGAGAAAGTATTTTCCATAATCATATCCATTGTTTGTCTTCCAGTTTACTGCACACTTTCTCTTTATGAGAACTTTTATACATACATGTTTTCTCAGTGACTCAATGAGTATGCTCAGAAAGATTGAAACAGGATGGGCTAGGAGACATTGGATGGAGTCGCTGGGGAGGTCTAAGCTGACAAAGATCACTTTTATTTTTGTGCGGGCATGCAGGTGTAAGGGGGAATGAACGTGCGGATAGTCTTGCAGGTATGGCTGCTGTACAAAGCGGGCGAGCAATGGACCAGGCTGATATTATAAATTTCTTAAGGTAGAGAGGACGTGTACGTGATTCAAGTAATAGCGGTGAATCTACAACTTTAACCAGACTGCAAGAACTCAAAGTTAAGTGTGGTGTAGCTCGACAAGAACGCTATGCTGGCAGACAAAGAAGAATTGTAAACCAACAAAGAACCGGTCTCGTTAGTCGCCACACGCTGAGGGACATACTGAGGGACAGATCGGAGCACTTATGGACTAATTTGTTCGACGTGCAGTGATGGTGATCCGACGACTAAACTACACTAAACTATCTTTATGAGAGTTTATGAAAGACAGGGATTGGTAGATTTGTTATTTTGAACTGCCTTCCTTAGCCAAGACATCGACACCCTCATTGTCTTCACTGTCAGAGTGAGATGGGATCTATTGCAGGTGAATTTCAGCCTTTTCTGACAGCAGCTCAACCTAAGAACACTTTATTTATGTTTGCTAAATTAGGGCCTGTTGGCCGTACAAATAAGAAAAAAAAGAATTAACTAAATCCGGAGAATTTAAGATGTAAAAAATAATAATTGTTTGTGATTCTGCACATAGAGAGACTGCGAACAAACGGCTCATCCACAGCCAACTCTTGATAACTAGGCCAGACAACTAACAAGGGGTTCCCTGACCTAGATCAAAAAAAGGGGCCGGAAAATATAGATGTTTGATAGAGCACTGCAAGTTTTTTTCAATTTTACTAAATTCTATGAGTTTATGGTTATTTATTGATGTAAAATATTCATAATATTGATATTCCTTATTGTTAAACTTAACTTGTTACATAATATAACTTCGATTTAGCATTTTGTGTTGATTTTAAAAGGAATTCGTCTACATACACCAATACTGGAATGCGAGGTCACGTGGTGTAGTTGGGTCTGGTTTTCCATAATTCTTACCTCAAGTCCGAGGCCCATTCGCTTATAGTTGGCTCTGGCTCATCCCTCATTAAAAAAAAGTCGGCTTTTTTGGTTTTATTTTTGGTCTTTATTGTATTTATGCAATGATAGTAACATTCTCAAGAGATAACTATTATATAAACTGCACGAATGAACTTATCAAAACTATACCCTTTTTATAGGCAATGTGTACTTTATGCTATATGTTTGAAACAGCTACAACACAACCAAAGATCCTGATATACATTATTTCGTTAAAGTACTTCTCATTAACATTGCTTCATGAATCGACTAACGACTTCTGGTTTTTTTTTTATGTGCGATATTTTGAGAACAAGATCTGAAATCTTGATCGTTAAAATGTGATATTTCGTAAATTTTCTTCTATACTCCACAGTTCGGTTTTAACGTTATGTTTCTAGAAGCTTCGATCTTGTTTTTCTGTCATTTTTTGTAACGTCTAAAGAAAATAATAATGCGTCAGGACGAGTACTGGTGCGTATATTTCTGGAAGTGGTATTGCCTGTTGATGGATCTTGCAGGTAAATGCCAGAAGCCTACGTTAGGTGTAGTTTCTTCTATAAATGTTGGGCCCCGTTTATGTATGCTTCTGCTGGAATATGAAACATTAATCCATAACAGCGGTTTCCAAACTTTGCATTACCACGGAACCTCTTTTTAAATATATTTTGCTGCCGTGGATCCCCAAAAGTTTCTATATAGGAAAATTTACAGGAATGAATTATCTGTGCGTTACAATATTAAACAATGTCTACAATTTAACATTTTAATAAACAATAACAAAAACATTAGGCCTATAATTAGGTTTAAAATTTATTTTTATGTTTGAAATGTCAAAGATCATAATATTTCTTCAAGCGCTTGAGGACCCTCTGTGAATACTTCACGGACTCCCCGGGGATCCGCTGACCCCAGTTTGGGATACGCTGATCCAGAGCATCGGTTGCCAACCTGTGATATGCATATCCCCGGGATACATCGTGCTGGGCCGTTCAGAAGGCGGAAAAAGTAATGGCAGAAATACAAGTAAAAAAAGAAATTTAAAAAATGCAAACATTTAGTTATGGAAGATTAAAATCAAGATTTAAGACTGTATCTTGCATCTTTAATGTCTGATTTCAAGAAACTAAGTGCACCAAAGTATGTTCAACAATCTCACTAATAATGTTTCAATCAGCTAGTCATCTGTTTTACGAATATTATATGGGCTAATGATATGTTTTACGAATATTATATGGGCTAATGATATGTTTTACGAATATTATATGGGCTAATGATATGTTTTACGAATAATATATGGTCTAATCATCTGTTTTACGAATATGTTATAAAATAATGATCTTTTTTTTTTACTAATATGGTCTAGTGATGTGTTTTATAAATATTGAATGGTCTAGCGATGTGTCTTATTAATATTGTATGGCCTAGTGATTTGTATTACAAATATTGTATGGTCTAGTGAGATGTTTCACGAATGTTGTATGGTCTAGTAAGATGTTTCACGAATGTTGTATGGTCTAGTAAGATGTTTCACGAATGTTGTATGGTCTAGTAAGATGTTTCACGAATGTTGTATGGTCTAGTAAGATGTTTCACGAATGTTGTATGGTCTAGTAAGAAGTTTCACGAATGTTGTATGGTCTAGTAAGATGTTTCACGAATGTTGTATGGTCTAGTAAGATGTTTCACGAATGTTGTATGGTCTAGTAACATGTTTCACGAATGTTGTATGGTCTAGTAAGATGTTTCACGAATGTTGTATGGTCTAGTAAGATGTTTCACGAAAGTTGTATGTCTGTGAGATGTTTCACGTATGGTGTATGGTCTAGTGAGATGTTTCACGAATGTTGTATGGTCGGTCTAGTGACATGTTTCACGAATGTTGTATGGTCGGTCTAGTGACATGTTTCACGAATGTTGTATGGTCGGTCTAGTGACATGTTTCACGAATGTTGTATGGTGTAGTGAGATGTTTACGAATGTTGTATGGTCTAGTGAGATGTTTACGAATTTGTATGGTCTAGTGAGATGTTTCACGAATGTTGTATGGTCTAGTGAGATGTTTCACGAATGGTGTATGTCTAGTGAGATGTTTCACAATGTTGTAGTCTAGTGAGATGTTTCACGAATGTTGTATGGTCTAGTGACATGTTTCACGAATGTTGTATGGTCTAGTGAGATGTTTCACGAATGTTGTATGGTCTAGTAAGATGTTTCACGAATGTTGTATGGTCTAGTAAGATGTTTCACGAATGTTGTATGGTCTAGTGAGATGTTTCACGAATGTTGTATGGTCTAGTGATGTGTTCGCAGTTTAAAAGGGGTACGCAAGTGGACAAAGGCTGGGAACCACTGTTCTGTATGGAAGAGACAAAATAAGGCAATAAAATAGAGGCAACATTGGTTAAGTTACCCTTTTACTCAACACCTGAAACTATTGATTCAAGAAAAGTAAACATTGACAAATATACATATCGTTTTCATGCTTAGCTACTGAATTTAACAGATGTAAAAAATTAGCAATACTGTTATTCATATGTTGTTTTTTGTTTACTATTTCTTGACATGACTAGTTAAAGACTAGTGTTGAATGTGTATCATGATGTGTAGAAGAATTTCTGTTGATAGAAATTAAAAATAGATAACTCATATTCGTACCTATTTTGTTCTTATTCTCGTGTACACAAGTTACAGAATCGAATCTGGAAGTTTTGATGTCTATGTATTTAATAGGTCAGTCCATGTTTAAATGTTGATAGATAGAGTCTCAAGAGTGGAGCTCAATAAAACGAAGTTGAACAGAAATCGATTGAAAACGCCGCCAGAGTGGTTACCGGGGCCCAAATTTGGGGTGTAAAGAATAGAACCACTGTTACCTGCCCCGCATGTCGTAAGAGGCGACTAAGCAGGTTTGGCTGAAATCGGATGCACATGTCCTAAACGTGTACAAGTCTATGCGTTTAGGGCCTACCAAACCAATGTGCAACGTATACACGTTCTTGGCAAAGATCAAACATATCACAAAGAGTGATTAAAATTGATAGTAAAGAACGAACGCAAAGAAGAAGAAGATTGAAAACGCTCGTCTGTAGATCAAGGCTTTGGGTACCGTAAGAAATAAGGTTTTGTGGCTCGAATCATTCTTCCTCAGCCTTCACTCGTTGGAAGGCATAGATTCGCAACCAAGGTTTTCCCCGCCCTCATATCCAAGACCATCTTTTTCATATCTCTCCACTCTCTTCCCATTTTCTTGCATTCTATGTCAAACTCCCACCTCCAGGTTCTCATGGGTCTTCCCTTACTTCTATTGCCCCTTCTTCTTCCTCGGGTGGCGAGCTATGAATTTCCTCGGTTGTGGTTTCTGTAGGTATATGTTTTTTTACGGGATGGAGTAGCTAACCCTACGCCCAACCTACTTAGTCGCTTCTTACGACTTATGTGGCAGGTAACAGTGGTTCTATTCTTTACACCCTTATTTGGGCCCCGGTAACCACTCGGGCAGGTTCAAATCCTGCATTTGATCATTTCTTTCCGGAAGCCGCTAATACACATTTCGAGCACACACACACACGCACGCGCGCACGCACGTACGTACGCACGCACGCACGCACACACACACACACATGTATATATATATATATATATACGAGAAACATAACTGCGACTCCTCATTCTCTGTCTATGACTCCTCATTCTCTGTCTATGACTCCTCATTCTCTGTCTATGACTCCTCATTCTCTGTCTATAACTCCTCATTCTCTGTCTATGACTCCTCATTCTCTGTCTATGACTCCTCATTCTCTGTCTATGACTCCTCATTCTCTGTCTATGACTCCTCATTCTCTGTCTATTTCAAGTAGACACGCACAGACTTCTCTTTCTTCTCCGAACGCTCCACATCCATCACTTGTTTAACCACTAGTTGTGATCTGTATGGATCCGAGCCTAAGAGTGATTGTAAGTTGTGCGCAAGGTAATCGCCTCACGTAGGCTAGCACATCCGATTTATTTACTAGTGTAGCTTCCCTAGGCAAGCTACCACAGTCGCCTCTTACAACATGCATTGTAGGTCGCAGTGTTACTATCCTTTGCTCCCCTGGCAAACCCCGGCAACATACGGGTGACAAGCACAAACACATACATACATACACACACACAAAAACACAGAGGCACGATTATACGAGAGACACCAGGCAAGGTACTGTTGCATTAACGACTAACATCACCGGAGTTATCCGCCTTACTCCTGATGATAATTCAAAGCGATGGCCTGACAAACGAATTTGAATTATCATCAGGAGTAAGGCAGGGATGTGTACTTTCGCCTATACTTTTCAATATTTACATAGACAGGATAACGCAAGAAACCAAGACAGATAACAACCTCGATAACAACTACAATTTAATCAACGAACTACTCTTTGCAGATGATCAGAGTATAATTTACAACAACGAACACAAACTTCAACAACACATAAATGCACTGCAAGCGACATGCGAAAAATATGACATGAAAATTAACACCTCCAAAACAGAAGTCATGACAATAAGTAGGTCAACAGGTCAACTAAATATACACGTGAATAATGTAAAAATACAACAGACTCCAGAATTCAAATATCTCGGGAGTATATTCACAGCAGATGGAAAGATGGACAGAGAAATCGAAACTAGATGCCAGAAGGCAAACAACAGTGACATACCAACTGTCACCATTATTAAAACATCCAAGCATTAACATGGCAGTCAAACGACAACTGATAAACTGCATGTTTATTCCAACTCTCTGCTATCAGTGCCAAACATGGCCCCTGACTAAGACACAAGAAAGAAAGATTACAACATGTAAAATGAGATGTCTACGAAAAGCTGTCAACGTTACAAGGAGAGATAGAGTGCGAAACGAGAATATCAGAAGCATCGTTGGTACTATACCATGCATACAGTACATCGAGAAGCAAAGAATCAAGTGGTTCGGCCATTTAATGAGAATGGAACCACATTTACTACCATCACGTGCCTACAATAATCGACACTCAGGGCGCAGAGCACGAGGCAGGCCAAGAACAGGATGGATAGATTACATCTCAGAGTCCCTGCGAAAGCATGGACTGACAACGTCAAGCGCAACACACCTGGCACAAGATAGAAAACTAACTCTCCACACGCCGCTTCACGGCAAATGTGGTTAAGATAAGATAAGATAAGAAGATCCCAGGAAGAACTAAGGTGGGTGATACCTAAAGGTGTAACAGAGTTTCTCTGTTACTTAGGGAGTAAGGTCGGAGGTCAACCAAAAAACCTTATTGATCTTGGCTCTTGACCAAGTTAGTATTAATTTACTTGTTTACCAGTCCACGGTTGTTGACCAGTAGAGTATTCAAACTCAACAAGTGATTTATCCCAGGGTATTCGAGGACTCCCGTTAAGTCGGGTATCTCGAGACCAGAGAAGGTGACAGCTGGGCTTTTGGGTTGGAGAGATAGGTTTTTCATCAGTCACTTTTGGAAAGTAGAGGAAGACAGGTAGATTGTTGAGCACAAGAGGAATACTGTGGAGTCTTGAGAACTCGGTGATATATTCAGTTTGGGAATGATGTTTGAGACTATCCGTCTATGATATTTGAGAATGCGGATAGTTAGCTGAATTACAAGAGGAACCGTCAGTCCCTAGAAGACAGATAAGTGTGTTAGACTACTCAAAGGATACCTGGTCGGTTTGTGAACTGTAAGTTAGAACCAGAAATTATGACTAATGGAGCCACAACCTATTTTGAGTGTTGATGTCCTGTAGCTACTGTTAAGTCTAGAATCCAGAACTTTCATGATGTTAATCTGTGTTGAACTGCAGAAACTATTAGTAGAACCATTCTAGGCACACGTCGAACAATTTAGGCCAGAGTTATGAATTGCGGTACAGACTGTTATCCAGACTTTTTCGTTACACCTGTTTCATGTACAGGGATCGAGGCTGAACTCGGATATCTTTTAGAGCTAAGTGTGCAGATTTACCTATACCTACAGAGGTATTGCCCCGTGTCACCTGGTGCGCGGCCAACCTCAGAACATTGGCTTGCGTTTATATACGTCGAGGATGAGAGTTCCAGAAGAAGCAAATAGGGCGAAGCTTGGACCCACCCTACTCCAGGATCCCAGCCTTAACCGATGACCTGGGAACAAGATCTACAGAGATTTTCGTTTATGTTGGTTAAGAACTTTTATGGAGATTCATCAAGCCGCCTCATGAACTATTCCATACTATACTTGAACATCGAAGAACTTTTATGGTGATTCATCAAGCCGCCTCATTAACTACTCCATGGAGATTCATCGCCGCCTCATGAACTATTCCATACTATACTTGAACATCGAAGAACTTTTATGGTGATTCATCAAGCCGCCTCATTAACTACTCCATGGAGATTCATCGCCGCCTCATGAACTATTCCATACTATACTTGAACATCGAAGAACTTTTATGGTGATTCATCAAGCCGCCTCATGAACTACTCCATGGAGATTCATCGCTTCCTCATGAACTATTCAATACTATACTTGAACATCGAAGAACTTTTATGGAGATTCATCAAGCCGCCTCATGAACTATTCCATGGTGATTCATCAAGCCGCCTCATGAACTACTCCATGGAGATTCATCAAACCGCCTCATGAACTATTCCATACTATACTTGAACATCGAAGAACTTTTATGGAGATTCATCAAGCCGCCTCATGAACTATTCCATGGAGATTCATCAAGCCGCCTCATGAACTATTCCATGGAGATTCATCAAGCCGCCTCATGAACTATTCCATACTATACTTGAACATCGAAGAACTTTTATGGAGATTCCTCAAGCCGCCTCATGAACTATTCCATGGAGATTCATCAAGCCGCCTCATGAACTATTCCATGGAGATTCATCAAGCCGCCTCATGAACTATTCCATACTATACTTGAACATCGAAGAACTTTTATGGAGATTCATCAAGCCGCCTCATGAACTATTCCATGGAGATTCATCAAGCCGCCTCATGAACTACTCCATGGAGATTCATCAAACCGCCTCATGAACTATTCCATACTATACTTGAACATCGAAGAACTTTTATGGAGATTCATCAAGCCGCCTCATGAACTATTCCATGGAGATTCATCAAGCCGCCTCATGAACTATTCCATGGAGATTCATCAAGCCGCCTCATGAACTATTCCATACTATACTTGAACATCGAAGAACTTTTATGGAGATTCATCAAGCCGCCTCATGAACTATTCCATGGAGATTCATCAAGCCGCCTCATGAACTATTCCATGGAGATTCATCAAGCCGCCTCATGAACTATTCCATGGAGATTCATCAAGCCGCCTCATGAACTACTCCATGGAGATTCATCAAGCCGCCTCATGAACTACTCCATGGACTATACTTGAACATCGAAGAACAACGTGAATTAACGAGGCCTAGCTACCATGAACCATCAGTACAGATATATTGAAAAGACAGTGGGAGTGTGCTCTATCCTCTGGGCCACTACAGAGAGAGAGAGAGAGAGGTACTCCATCATTGGAAATCACGACTAGGTAATAATTATGTCAGTGACCTTGTGTTCTCTACCAAAATTAAGAGTGAATAAACTCTACATTGTTGACAGTCATTATGCCATAGAACAGGATTAAAGTGGAATTAATATAGAATTATACAAACTGGTTGATATATATAAAGATATATTGTATAAGAATACTGTGGTGTCTTGTTTTGATTAACATTTTTTGATTATCATCCATATTGATACTTGTGTACTTTTTAAGTTGTGTTTTATGAGTGGAACTATGTCAATCGCGATTTAGACCATATGCAGTTAAAGAGTTCATACCTAGTTCTACGAATTAAACCAATAAGTTGAAGTATATAACGGCTTTATGTTTAGTGAGTTTAGTGGAGACAGATAGCACTTTCTCTTTCCTATTCTTTTTTTTTGGTTCTCCTTTTCTACTACCTTTTCCAAGTGCTGTGTACCAGTTTTAGGACACCCTAGACTAGACTGTTACAAAGGGACTGCCCTCACTGGAACAATCAGACAGGGACTGTTGCATTTACAACTAACATCCCCGGAAGAACTGAGGTGGGTGATGTTTGGCGAGCGCAAAAATTTCAGTTGTGTTGTTAGCACCGTTTAAAACGACCTTCTAGAATATCTGTGCGCAGTCCCAGTCTAGTGTTTCCGGGGACAGGAAAATGCAGAGTAAACACTTGCAAATTGCCAAGTGCCGACACACACCCCGAAACGGCTGAGAATACTCCTACTCAAGATAAACTTACCGTGGATAGAAAAGTAAGGTCGACAATGCAAATGCTTGACCCAACATTGGCTAAGGGAAATACTTTTCGGACGCCGATCATCCTACACGGAGTAAGATGACGTCCAAGCACCATGGCTCAGATCAGAGATGATAAAAAGGCGTAGATCCGGGCCATAATATAGGGCAGAACGAATTGTACCCTATGGCGAGCTACCCTAGTAAATAAACAGCTGGTTGAAACCGCACACACCACAGAAGGATAAGCACCTGAACTCCAATTGATACTGACGGTTTTGTGTACGTACACCCGTTCTTGATGTCTTGGCTGTTTATATATCACATTAGAATGATAAAAATGACCGAAAAGAACAAACGAAGAAGAAGACTAAAAATACAAGAGACGTAGTTGCGTTTTTCTCATCCTCACTATTTCAGGTACACACGCACAGTTATCAACGAGAGACACGATTGTTACTTTCTATCTTTTTCTTATCTTTTCTCTTGTCTCTTCTCTCTCTTTGTTTTCTCTCTCTCTCTCTTTTCTCTTCTGTGTGTGTCTCTCTGCTCTCTTCTCTCTCTCTGTCTCTCTCTGTCTCTTTCTCTCTCTCTGTCTCTCCCTCCCCCTCTCTCTTTCTCTCTCTCTCTCTGTCAAGCACAGAAACACAAATAAACACACGTATGCACATAAATATATAGATATATATTGTAGCCAAACTTTTGCCTGCATGTGGTTACAGTTTTCCATTTTCTTATGAAAGTTCCCAGTGTGGCTTGCAAACTTAGGTGTTGATCTCTTGTGCATATGCTCTGTCGTCATCAGAATAGAAATAACGACATCACTGATGACTTCTCCAGATACAGCAAACAGTAGGAGACCCGCTGTTAGGGAGATTCTTCAAGTAATGTATAAATAAAAGTGTTGAAGTTGTACAAGACACAAAGAATAAATTTCTCGGTGAAGTAGAAGCATAAAAATATCAAGAGATGACGGTAATTGCAGAAACTGGAATTACAAGAACTTTGTAGATAAGAATAAAGTGATATGTGTATTTTTAAAAAAAAAAGTATGTGCTCAAGAAATGAAGTGCAACAAAGTTATACAAATTGGAGACCTCCGATGTCTTCCTCTTCTTCTTCAAACCAGGTCTGCGAGTTTTCACTCCTAAGAATAAGTCAGTATCACTCGTCTCATTTCTACCACAGAGGGTGCATTCATATTGTTCAATAGGATACAGATTTGTGCAGATGGGCAAGTCCCTAGTAAGGTTTTCAAACCAAAAAATCCGCCCGAGTGGTTACCGAGGTCCAAATTTGGGGTGCAAAGAATAGAACTACTGTTACCTGCCACGCATGTCGTAAGAGGCGCTAAGGAGGTTTGGATGAAATCGGATGCTCGTGTCCGCTAGGGAATGCTAACAGGAAACAAATGCTTGCAGAAAACGGATGCACCAGACCGTAAGGCGCATAACATGGTGCAACGACCCCTCACATTGAGGAATGGGATGACGGATTCTACGGTCGCCAATCTGCCTCGGAGATTTAGCCTGCCTCCGAGATTTAGCCACGCAGTAAGGATGTCAGACCTACCATCACGAGGGTGGCCAAAACTTACTGCGGGAAGAGCTCGGCACAAACGGGGAAACAGAAACAGAAATCATAGGAATTATATCCTACAGAACTGCCCCTAGAATGCAGACGTGAGAAGAAAGAGGTGGCCCACTTACACTAGAGTTCAAGACAAAATGTATGGCGTGGCTGATAATCTGAGGCAGACGGCTGCCTTTATTAGAGAATCCGAAATCCCAATCTAGTGAGAACGCAGAAGAAGAAAACCAAAAAATCCAGCTTTATTTGTTAGCACATTTACTGAGTTGAATTGTAGCATAATGTCAGATCTGATTGGTCATAAGAAAGATTTCTTCTCAACTTGATAACAAAATGCCTTCGAGTGCGCCTCGTATATCAACGCGATAAAATGATAGAAAAGAATACTAAGAGCATGCATGTTCCCAGTGGCAACATATGGGTGTGAAGCATGGTCATTTAACAATGCAGTGGAAAAAATATATGTGCTTTTGAATATAATTGTCATGAAGAGTCCTCCGTATATCATGGACAGAGAAGAGAACAAATAGATATATCCAGAAAGAACTCAAAATCAAAGAAAATTGGCTAATGCTACAAATAAGAAGGAGAAAATTACAGTATTTTGGACATATAAATAGACACGAAGGGCTGAAGAAGACCATCATGGAAGGAGACATAACGGCAAAGAGAAGAAGAGGAATACAATGGAGAAGATGGATTCAGTATGTAAGTGATAGTTTGAGCATGACCGTTGCAGAGGCAGGACATCTGGCATATGAGAGAGAGAAGTTCCGGAGAACTGTTGGGGTGGAAAAGTTCTGCTCAGGAGAAGCTATTTGATGATGATGATGATGAGAAATGATAGATCTGTTTGTGTCATGTCCATATCAATGTATTTCAATTGGGTGAGCTGAGAAGCAACATGTTACCACATTCATTCGACCAAAATTCTAAGCTTGGGGGAAAACTGACAGACCTGAAGCTAACTGCCCAGTTTAATGTCCACAGTAAACTAAACTCATGACCAGAGATCGCCGAAGAAGAAGAAGAATGTGTGCCTGATAGATACAGCTGACTACAACGTTGCTGGAATATTCCGTTGCCATGAAATCGTGTATTGGAAATATGTGTGGCTAACTTGTCAAGCCTTTGCTGTGCGTTCCAAAGGCCATAGGTTTCGAACTCGGACCACGCTGTTCTGTTCACGAGTGCATTTTTTTCAGAGAGTTCTAAAATTATTGCCGTTGTTACCTAGTTCGTGCTTTGTGGTATAATACTCTTGGTAGGTGGCTGCCATTTCTGCCGAGAGGGACCGAGCAGAATAGGATTTTTTAAAAATTTCCGATCCAGAAGCACTTGTGCTGAAAGCTCTTCGGCTCGGTGTCATGGACATCGTAACCCTTCGGCTCGGTGCCACGAAAACCGTAAATCTGGGGAACCTGTAGCTTTTCTGCCAGTCCGCGGAGTTGAACCCGCACTTACAAAGGACTAGTCACCCGTTGTCCAACGCGCAACGAACACGCTGGGCGCGCGGGCAGCAGCAGAATAGGATAACAACCTATTGCAATGAAGTTAATCTTTCGTCCTTAGACACTTCAGAAGTCGTGTAATGTTTTCTGCGTTGCTTATCTCCCACAGATTTCTATCTCTCGATGGTGTCTGCAAGTTGGCTTATTTATAGAGGCACCCTTCCCTGTGACTATAGCTTATGATAAATTTTGCTCGCTTGATGCCTCCGCCATTAGAATTCAGGATTTTTCCTTGAGAAAACCAGTGCTTCTTGTTAAACCATCTTGTCCTGTTGTAGGATCATCGACGTTTGATCTGCGACTGCAAATGTCCAGCATAAAAAAATTGTCGTTAGTGTCTGTAGTGCCGCTTTTAAGAGCGGTGTAGTAATATAATGGCCGCATGGCTAGTACAGTCGCCACGAAGCTGTTCATGTTAGAATTTAACATTTATGCCCACAATAGAAAAAAATCCTTGGTCAGAAGCTGAAAACCCTTTTCACAAATCGTCCCCTGTAGACACACCTGCCATGGCTAATTCGTTTCTTCTCTCAGTTAGTGATATACGATCAGTGATAGCAGGTAACATAGATACAACAACAAAATAAAACAATATAACAAATATGTAAACTAAGTACAGGAAGGCGTATGTAGACAGACTACTTGCTTGTAATTAGATACGCCTGTAGAGGTATTGTCTGCATTTAGTCAGATGTATATAAATGTCTAAAATGAATAATGAGAAGAGAATTACTGAAGCGATTTCAAAAGAGATAAATTAAGTATTTTGGATACATAAAAAGACGTGACACTGTGTAAAATCAGATTTATTTTTCTTTTGCATTCAGAATTCATTATTGATAAAAAGGAAGACATTGATTTTCTTTTTAAAACTTGTGACATCCAGGTCATAGTCACCCGATCGTGTTCTTTGATGAATGGAGACGATTTAATCTAGAAATTCGTTTTATATCTTATCTTGGAGTCGACACTATCTACAAGGTGCATTCTGTGCCTGACTCTGCATCCAGCAGAGTTGAGGTTGACTAGTCTATCTTAGAAAGGGCGGAAAGTGAACATTAGTAGCCAGCTACCCGTAGAACACACAAGCCATCCCCACCTACCAGTAGTGTTTATATAGATATCGCCCTTTCAACTTTTTTTTGGTTACCGGGGCCCAAATTTGGGGTGTAAAGAATAGAACCACTGTTACCTGCCACGCATGTCGAAAGAGGCGACTAAGGAGGTTTGGCTGAAATCGGATGCCCATGTCCTAAACGTGTAGAAGTCTATGCGTTTAGGGGCCTACAAACCAATGTGCAACGTATACACGTTCTTGGCAAAGATCAAACATATCACAAAGAGTGATTAAAATTGGTTGTAAAGAACGATCACAAAGAAGAAGATACAGATATGTTGAACCAAAGCATGAATATGTTTTCAGAGCAACGCTACATCATCAACAAGCTTTCTCTCTCTCTCTCTCGCTCTACCTTTTTAACCCGAATTGGGGAATAGACCCTCAACCAACTCATGCCAAGTCTTCCTATCTCTTAGCTATCTCCTGCAGCTCCCTCAGCAAGCTTTAAGAGGGGAAAAAAGCATTTCTGAATAGTATAACGTTTCCTTATTTTGTCATAGCTCTACCGAGAACACTGTCTTCCTCTATTGCAATCTTGTTTTCTTTTGTAACATCTCTACTGCCCCTTGCTTTCACATTAAACAAAGTGCCAACTTCATCTTTAAACTGATATCTTCAAATAACTAACTTAACCTAGCACCAAACTGAGCCATCATACCCTCCAAACATATTCACCAACGTCCAGAATTTGTCATGAGATGATTTTAAATATATGTCTTATTGCAGATTTAAGATTTTTATTTTTATCGAAAAATTCACAAACCCTACTTCCAAGTTCAGTAGTATCAACAGAAACAAATGGGTTATTGATAAACATTAGAATTGGTTCAAGAGTTGAAAACTGACTAAATCTGTGACTAAATTTGACAGTAAGAAGTTCAAATGTTTAAATGTCCAATCCAAACATCCAAGTTGCAAATTTTATTTTATTGCGAAAAGCGTTAATTGAATTTATCATATCTTAGATGGCACGATATTTTCATTGTAATTGGAGGTTTAACTCATTTAATATGAATGTAATATCTGTCAAGATAGCTCAATCTTGTAACCATGATATGACATTAGGTTCCTCCTAATATTGTCCGACGAGAGATGATTAAACAAATTCCCTGATTCCAAGTTAGAAAACTGCAGATTCGTTCCAGCGTTTTTCCTCTACTCAGTCACCTTCTTCTTCTTCTTTGCGTTCGTTCTTTACGACCAATTTTAATCACTCTTTGTGATAAATTTGATCTTTGCCAAGAACGTGTATACGTTGCACATTGGTTTGGTAGGCCCCTAAACGCATATAATTCTACACGTTTAGGACATGTAAATCCGATTTCAGCCAAACCTCCTTAGCCGCCTTTTACGACATGCATGGCAGGTAATACTGATTCTATTCTTTACACCCCAAATTTGGGCCCCGGTAATCACTCGGGCGACTCAGTCACCTTATTTCTGTATAAAGAATTACATCGTCATGTTTAGCATCTGATAACAAAAGATTATTGAACAGTTAATGACGGGTGGAAGAGGATCTGATATAATTTACAATATGAGTTACTACTTTCATGATATCCTCGAATTTCAGCACCTGTGTGCATAAAGATTCATGATGGATAATACAGTGATAAAAGTTGTGTTTTTACTATAGGTATGGTGAGACGCAACTGGGTGGAGGTATTGGTACAATGATCAGAGAAATCGCCTTTATTTTTGTCCCTGGGCACGCAGGAGTTAGGGGTAATGAACGAGCTGATAGATTAGCTGGCTTGGCTACAATATCAGAGGGAACTGCAATGAATCAAAGTGACATTCTTCACGCATTGAGAGAGTCTTTCCGAACAGAGGAGTTTCAGGGCTGTGAATCCCACTCGCTGACCAGATTGAAAGAGATGGGTGTCAATATTGGTGCAGCCCGAAAAGAACGACATACTAGATATGCAAAGAGATTGAATAATCAACATCGAACTGGCGTGTTGGGTCGCTGGACGCTGCTGGATTTGCTGAGGCGGAGATCGGAGCACCTATGGACGTGTCCGTAGTGCAATGATGATAGTCCTCATATAACTGATAACTGAAGTTGTGTTGGAAATTATTCATCTTTAACACACAATTAACAAGAAACTCACTGTGTTTACCAGTCATTGAAAGTGCCCAATCAGTTGTTATAGCATTGAAAGTGCCCAATCAGTTGTTATAGCAATGAAAGTGCCCAATCAGTTGTTATAGCATTGAAAGTGCCCAATCAGTTGTTATAGCATTGAAAGTGCCCAATCAGTTGTTATAGCATTGAAAGTGCCCAATCAGTTGTTATAGCAATGAAAGTGCCCAATCAGTTGTTATAGCATTGAAAGTGCCCAATCAGTTGTTATAGCAATGAAAGTGCCCAATCAGTTGTTATAGCATTGAAAGTGCCCAATCAGTTGTTATAGCATTGAAAGTGCCCAATCAGTTGTTATAGCATTGAAAGTGCCCAATCAGTTGTTATAGCATTGAAAGTGCCCAATCAGTTGTTATAGCAATGAAAGTGCCCAATCAGTTGTTATAGCATTGAAAGTGCCCAATCAGTTGTTATAGCAATGAAAGTGCCCAATCAGTTGTTATAGCAATGAAAGTGCCCAATCAGTTGTTATAGCATTGAAAGTGCCCAATCAGTTGTTATAGCAATGAAAGTGCCCAATCAGTTGTTATAGCAATGAGTTTTAAAATTGGCAAGTAACTCTCCTTCACAAATGCAAGAAATACATTAAACATGTCTTGTACCTCGAACGGCCTTTAAAGGAAGACGCGCCGCGTGCCCAGCGTGTTCGTAGCGCGTTGGACTGTGGGTGACTAGCCCTCGTGTGTACGGTTCAATTCCGTGGGCAGGCAGAAAAGCCACAGATTCTCCAGATTCACGGTGTTCGTGGCACGAACCGAAGGGTTACGATGTCCATGGCACCGAGCCGAAGAACTGAAAAGCTCAGTGCTTCTGGATCGAAAAAAAAAGGAAAGACGTTTAACAAACTCTTCTTTTAACGGGAGGGATTTGAAAAGACCATTCAAATGAATACACACAACTGTGCAGTATCCAAAATGTTCGTGGTGTCATCCAATTGAAGTGAAAAAATATTCACACGACTGCAAGTCGTCATACAACTGAGATTGCAAATTATTAGAAATCTTTTCAATACGTCTAGCTACAGTTTGATGGGACAATTGAATACTCTTAATGAAAGACATAAGTTCAGATTTATTTTTATGATAATCGTCGAACAGAGTTTCGGCTGCAATGATCATTGCTTCTTTAAGTATTTCTCTATCACTGAAAGAGTTTTTGGGTTTTTTTCCGATCCAGAAGCACTTGAGCTTTCAGTTGTTCGGCTCGGTGCCACGAACACCGTGAATCTGGGGAACCTGTGGCTTTTCTGCCAGCAAGCGGAATTGAACCCGCACTCACAGAGGGCTAGTCACCCGCAGTCCAACGCGCTACGAACACGCTGGGCAGGCGGGCGTTTCTTTCTTTAAGATAATCTCTCTCTCTCTTTCTCTCTGCCTTAACCCGATCTTTAAGATAATATATGACAGATTTTGTGAGAAGTTATTGTCACGTTACGTGATTGCTTAGAAGTCTTTGTAAATACACTAAGTTACACTGTTCTTCTTCACCCTTCGCCCCTAGGAAAGCATAGGTCCGCAACCAAGGCCTTCCAAGGACGCCTATCCAAAGCCATCCTTTCCTCGGGTGGCGAGCTATGAATTTCCCTGGTTGTGGTTTCTGTAGCCAGTTACTGTTTTTACGGGGTAACTAGCCCCACGACCAACCTCATTAGTCGTCTCTTACGACATGAGGGGCAGGTAACAGTGATTCTATTCTTTACACCACAATTTAGACCCCGGTAACTACTCGGGCGAAGTTACACTGTTAATCTGGATTTAAGATCCTTCACTTTATGACTTCCCAGTTCAGAATTCAATAGTATCGATATTATGATTAGGGAATACATTTCGTTCTATATAACTTTTCTACTAATAGATACACTACAGTTGCACAATAAACATACGGACTTGCCTTTGTATTCAATAACCACAACAGAACATCAGGAGAGAAGGCTAGAGGTAGACCTCGCAAAAGATGGAAGATGACATAGCAGAATTCTGTCAAAAAACCAAAAACATAATTTCACCCAAGCCACTAGAGCAGCACAAGACAAAAGCAGAAAACCACGACACTGGGCAACAACCCGGTAACAGTGTGACAACAAAAGAAAAAAAAGAATATTCAATGAAACAATACTGATTCTCTCCTATATAACTAAAAGTGTAGTTCCGTTGCCGTTTAGTCATATTTTTTAATGATAAATGATATGAAATGTTGCACTCCTTTGACAGCTAGCACAGATCATGTTTCAATATCAAATTTAAATAATAAATAAGATCGATGATAAATATCACATTATACATACTCTAAACGGAGACTCACTACGCCACTCCTTCAAGCTTAAATCACGAGGTGGAGGATAGATCAAATAGTCGGCTCGGATATGTTAGTTGTTTGATGTTCTGAGTTTAAAGATAACGACGACATTTTGTTTAGTGTAAAAACAAAGGATGAGGTTAGTTGCAGTAGAATGGTTACAAAAGAAAACAAGATTGCAAAAGTGGGAAGACAATGTTCTAGGAGTGCTGTGTCTAGAGCAGCGTTTCCCCCCCCAGTAGGCGCTGAAGCGTTCTAGGGGACGGGCGATAGTGGGTTCAGAAGAATTTGGGGGTGTTCAGACGATTAGTGGTCGGTGGCTCCTTAAAGAAGAAATTAATAATATATATTAAAATAAATTATTTTCGTGATTTTGCGATTGAATAATCATTTAAAATTTGAATTCTGCATTTAAATTCATCTTATGCCAGTCTTACACGATCTATTTTTTCATCAATTTTCTATTTTTCTATAATCATTTGAAACTTGGCCATGTATGACAGAAATATATATCAATTGTCTATGTCAAAGAGAAAAAAGAACATGAATAAAAGGGCTTTGCAAACTGCTAATGGGGAGGGAGGCGTTGCAAAGTTGATATTGTGCACAGTGGGTGGAGGCACGAAAAAGTTTGGGAATCTATGGTCTAGAGCAAGAAACATTCTGTTATTCAGAAATGCTGTTTTTTCCCTTTTAAAATCCTGATTAACGTTAAAGCTAGAGGAGTAACTTGAATCGCCAGAAATACATAATGTGGGCGCTATGGCACCTGCGGGCCCGTATTGGACAGCCCTAATCTAGAGCATTTAGAAGTCTAGCAATATTTCACTGTGCATGTACTCTATATTGGACTGTCTATCTTGTATCCTGTATTGTTTTTGAATACTTTGATTGATTTCTGATTTCTTTTAGTTTTCCTTTCTCTAATCCTGTTTTGCTTCAAAGTGTCAGGATAAGATAACATTTCTAGAACAAGCTTGTGTGTACGCTTCATAAACAGTGTTTTTCGCCGTCTCTGTTATCTCTGAGGTCCACCTTTTGCGTGGGTGACCTTCGTCTTTGTATTCACTGTATGGGAGTAACATTAATTTATTGCGATGTACGAAAATCTACAAATCTAAGGTGGTTAGACCGGGTCAGATCAGATCTGGAGAAAAACGTGTGGGTGGTTGCAGTAATACTGAGTAAATGGGAGATTGAACAAAGACAGGTATATGAAATGAAAATCGTGGCATATCCTAAAGGACGTAGCCATCAACCACAGTAAACGAGTCGTTGATGTTCTAGGCACCACTTATACGTTCAGTAGTTTGCCATTGCTTTCTGAACGGTGAAGTCTACTTTTACCTTTTGTAGAAATCCCACGGAAACGAATTTGCTTTCAAACTTGCCCACCGTGGGGTTTGAACCAGGTACGCTTGGGTTTGTGATCCAGCTCACTACCGATATACAGTATGTTTTAGTTTATTAAGTATTCTGTGTATATTTGTTATCTTGATAAAGGTCTAGTACCGAAACGCCGAGTGTTGCTTATTTTCATATCTAATCATTACTTTTCATTACTTATGTAATACTGTATATACTTGTCTTTGTTCAATCGCCTATTGCTCTGTTGGTAATCTGTTAATGTTGCAGAACCATTTACTTTGTGCTTTCTTGGTGAAGTTCAGTACTGATATTGTACATACTTTTGTGCTGATGTCTTCATTTCTAAACCGGTCTCTTCTCGATACTCCCAGATACTTGATAAACACTTCTCGATACTCCCAGATACTTGATAAACATCTTTGTTTGGTAAAATTGTTTTGTTCGAATCGTCACTGTGTCTTGTTTCTGTGCTTTGTAAAAGTAAACTTATTTCGTGTTTTCATATTTCGCTTAACGATCACCGCGTTAAATACATACACAAAAAGAAAACAATGAAGCAGTCAGCACTAGACAACAAACATTGCTGACAAGATTTTCATGAAAGAAGACATAATTCAAACATTTTAATCAATCTTATCTTATCTTATCTTAACCACATTTGCCGTGAAGCGACGTGTGGAGAGTTAGTTTCTATCTTGTGCCAGGTGTGTTGCGCTTGACGTTGTCAGTCCATGTTTTCGCAGGGACTCTGAGATGTTATCAATCCATCGGGTTCTTGGCTTGCCTCGTGCTCTGCGCCCTGAGTTTCGATTATTATATGCACGTGATGGTAGTAAATGTGGTTCCATTCTCAATAGATGGCCGAACCACTTGATTCTTTGCTTCTCGATGTACTGTATGCATGGTATAGTACCTACGATGTTTCTGATATTCTCGTTTCTCACTCTATCTCGCCTTGTAACGTTGACAGCTTTTCGTAGACATCTCATTTCACATGTATCGAAAAAGGGTGAGACTGCATTAAAACTTGAAAATAGTAAACACGTAAAAACAAGTACTACAGTTTTACAAAATACATAAACAGTGACGATAAACAGCAACGTTTCGACCAAAAGGGCTTTATCAAGCAAACAATACAACAAGAATGACGAATTTCGATGAACACTACAAATTGACGATTACATGTGGAAACATAAACCTATCGATGAAAATCTGGGAATAAAAGAACAACGAAATGAGCAAAAAGAAAGTGAAAGAGAGGAACAATAAACAAAATAGTGGATAAATGACACATATATGGAGCAAACACACATATAGATAACAGGCACGAGATAAGACAGTACTAAGAAGCATAGGAATGTAATGCGTTGAGTCCAAGAGGTCGCAAAATGCCATAGAATGAAATAAAACGGTTCTCAGGGCGAATCGATGCGATATCGAGGAACATGATCGGATGGCTGACCTGGACATCGTCAACTCTGAATGGCCAGTATCATTGAATGAGTGGCCACGGATCATGACATTGGCGAATATCGCGTAGTGTTGGGCGATCGGTCACTGGCTCACTTCACTAGCTTATGGCATCGTTTGCAGGTGATAGCATAGATGATATTGCGGACTCACGAAACTGTCTGAATGGTATGGGTAGCTTTTGGAAAAGAGACAGTACAGGTCTGTATACATAGCACATGTATTCAGCGCCGACGGCACATTGATGGTGCCAGTGACTCTGGATGTTAGGCTTGAGGCGATGTGCCAACAAATCCTTCGAGGCTTGTCCCGTCTGCGCACCAAGCGATAGTGTTGGAAGACTGAACGTGTTCAGGACCGATGAAGAATAGGAGATGATGGAATAAGACCTTTTCACCAGGAATAGAGGCGGAAAGTTAAGATAAGTTTACCCTGTCAGACTGGGGTTCTAAGATGGAGAGAGGGCCTCGGCGAGCAATTAGCTGAACGATGCATGGCAGATGAAGACATTCTCGGGATAGGCTGGCGGAAAACAAGACTCGAGTCTATCAAGAAAATGTCGTTCTCGCGCAGAGGCGACGAAGGCGTAAGAGTTGAGAGAAGGTAAAGAGTCACGACAAGCCTGGGGATGGGAAGGATACAGAAAAAGCTATGTGATCAGTAGGCTTGTAGTATACTGATGTAGTGATAGTGGATAGGCTGATGTGATGGATGTCAAGAAAATTGACACAGGAGGTAGAGATGAGAGGTGAACCGAATAGCAGGATTGAAGGCATTGATGAAGGCAATGAAGCCTTCATCAATGCCTTCATCAATGCCTTCAATCCTGCTATTCGGTTCACCTCTCACATCTCTACCTCTTGTGTCAATTTTCTTGACATCACTATCACCATCAGCCTATCCACTATCACTACATCAGTATACTACAAGCCTACTGATACACATAGCTTTCTTCTGTATACCTCTTCCCATCCCCAGGCTTGTCGTGACTCTTTACCTTTCTCTCAACTCTTACGCCTTCGTCGCCTCTGCAGCGAGGACGACGATTTTCTTGATAGAGCTCATGAGATGCTTGATTTCTTCGCCAGCGCCTATACCCGGAGAATGTGCTACATCTGCCATGCATCGGGTTCAGCTAATTGCTCTCCAGGAGGCCCTCTCTCACATACTTAGAAACCCCAAGTCTGACAGGGTTAAACTTATCTTAACTTTCCACCCTCATAGTTCCCTGGTGAAAAGGTCTTATTCCATCATCTCCTATTCTTCAGTCTGATCCTGAGACACGTTCAGTCTTCCAACACTATCCTTTGGTGGCATACAGACGGGACAGAAGCCTCAAGGATTTGTTGGTACACAGTCGCCTCAAGCCTAACATCCAGAGTCACTTTGGCACCATCCAATGTGGTCGTCGGCGCTGTAATACATGTGCATATGTAATACAGACCCGTACTGTCTCTTTCCAAAAGCTACCTATACCATTCAAGACAGTTTCACGTGTGAGTCCTGCAATATCATCTATGCTATCACCTGCAAACGATGCCATAAGGCCTATATTGGTGAAACCGGTAAGAGGCTCAGTGACCGATTCGCCCAACACTACGCGATATTCGCCATCGTTTCAGACTCCTGTGGCCACTCATTTCAATGATACTGGCCATTCAGGAGTTGACGATGTCCAGGTCACAGCCATCCGATCATGTTCCTCCGATGATCGCAGTCGATCGCCTGAGAACCGTTTATTTCATTCTATGGCACTTTGCGACCTCTTTGACTCAACGCATTACATTCCTATGCTTCTTAGTACTGTCTTATCTCGTGCCTTGTTATCTATAAGTGTGTTTGCTCCATATATGTGTCATTTATCCACTATATTGTTTATTGTTCCTCTCCTTTCCACTTTCGGTTTTTGTGTTGCACTCATTTCGTTGTTCGTTTTATTCCCAGATTTTCATCAGATAGGTTTATGTTTCCACATGTAATCGTCCATTTGTAGTGTTCTCGAAATTCGTCATTCTTGTTGTATTGTTTGCTTGATAAAGGCCTTTTGGTCGAAACGTTGCTGTTTATCGTCACTGTTTATGTATTTTGTAAAACTGTAGTACTTTGTTTTTACGTGTTTACCTATTTCACATGTAGTAATCTTTCTTTCTTGTGTATTAGTCAGGGGCCATGTTTGGCACTGATAGCAGAGAGTTGGGATAAATATGCAGTTTATCAGTTGTCGTTTGACTGTCATGTTAATGCTTGGATGTTTTAATAGTGGTGACAGTTGGTATGTCACTACGCTTACTTTCTGGCATCTAGTTTCGATTTCTCTGTCCATCTTTCTATTTGCTGTGAATATACTCCCGAGATATTTGAATTCTGGAGTCTGTTGTATTTTTACATTATTCACGTGTATATTTAGTTGACCTGTTGACCTACTTATTGTCATGACTTCTGTTTTGGAGGTGTTAATTTTCATCTCATATTTTTCGCATGTCGCTTGCAGTGCATTTGTGTGTTGTTGAAGTTTGTGTTCGTTGTTGTAAATTATACTCTGATCATCTGCAAAGAGTAGTTCGTTGATTAAATTGTAGTTGTTATCGAAGTTGTTATCTATCTTGGTTTCTTGCGTTATCCTGTCTATGTAAATATTGAAAAGTATAGGCGAAAGCACACATCCCGCCTTACTCCTGATGATAATTCAAATTCGTTTGTCAGGCCGTCGCTTGTTCGTACTACGCTTGTGCATTTTTGGTATAGCGCTCTAATATTGTCTAATAGTTGGCCCTGAATTCCATATTCACTTAGTATGGCCCAAAGTTTGTTTATGTTTATTCTATCAAAGGCCTTTTCTTGGTCTATGAATGCTAAGTTGAGTTGTTTGTCATATTCTATGGTGCTTTCGCTGAGTTGCCTTAGTGTGAACAGGGCATCGGTGCAACTCTTTTCCTTTCTGAACCCAAATTGAGCGATGTTCAGCTGTGGTTCTATTATAGGTTTGATTCTAGATTCCAAAATTTTAGCATATAATTTCCCAACATGACTTAATAATGATATGCCTCTGTATGTATTACATTCTCTTTGATGCCCTTTTTTCCATATTGGTATTATGATGGCTTTCTGCCAATGTTTGGGGACTTCTCTTTCTGTCCAGGCTGACTTGAAGATTCTATGTATCCATTGTATTCCTGTTTCTCCGCATGCTTTGATTGCTTCATTGGTTACACCGTCTATGCCTGCTGTCTTGTGACGTGGACTCTTCTTCACAACTTCTTCTATTTCTTGGATGAGTATATTTGGTTCTTCTATGCTTGTGTTATTTTTAAATCTATTTGCATTTGGTGTTGGTGGTTGGTTAAGTAGTTCTTGGAAGTATTCTTTCCATCTGTTCTTCCTTCCGTTTGTATTAAATATCGGTGTACCGTTTTTATCATTAATAATGTCAGTGGGGTTGAAACTTTCGTCTCTTATCCTCATGGAATTGACACTTTTGAAAAAATATTCGTGGCTGTTCTTTGCATAGTAATGACAGTTGTTCTCCGTATTTTTCCCACGATTCTGTTTTTGATTTTTTAATTACTTGTTTACTATGTATTTTAGTCATTGTCTTTATAAAGTTGCACAACTGGCCATTTCTCTATTTATATTTCGCTGTGACTGAAATACATATTTTCTGCAATTTTGTTTAAAATCCACACATCGTTTACTATCATCTGTTGTAATAATGGCTACACACATTTAATAAATACCATAAAACCGAAGGATTGACTTCATTGCACAGAATGTTACCCCATATGGCTCTGTCCATCTCCTCACAAATAACAAGCCACCTGCCGAGAGTATTACATAAAGCACGAACTTCGCAGCTCCGGCAAAAATCCTACGACAAACATTTAATTAATGACACAATTTATTACTTTTCAAACTTCTTTCTTCTTCTTGAACGCTCCATATCGACCACTTGTTAAACAACTCTTTGTGATTTGTATGTAATCTGAGCCTAATAGCGATTGTACGTTGTGCAAGTTATGCGCTTACAAGTAAGCCAGCACATCCGATTTCTGCGACGCTTTTTATTTACTAGGGCAGCTTCCCTAGGTCCCTACCTCAGTCGCATCTTACGATATGCCTTGTAGGTTGCAGTGTTACTATTCTTTGTTCCCATTGTGAGCCCCTGCAATACACGAGTGTACTGTTCACACATGAACAGAGCCATAAACCTCTTCCATACATCCCTCTATATTTTATTTCTGAAATCCTGCTTCATACGCGTCAAACCAAAACTAAAAGGTCAAATTTAAGATTATGTTGACTAAGAATCGAGCTTTTAATTTCCTTTTTTCTTTTCATATTTTCCCTTTAGCCTTTCTATTTTCAGTCTATGGATTATCCAGCCAAGTCATTCTCCGAACACAAACGGCGAATAGCTCTTTCTGGTTAATGAGGCGTAACCAACTGGTTGTAGATGAGTTATACAGAGTTGAACTCTTATCGTGAACTGAAAGAAAAAAATGTGATATTTTGGCAAGAAATGATATTGAGAGAAGTTAACATTTACTGTTGATTTTCTGCTAGAGTCGACTTCAAACAGTATTCGCACTCATTAAGTTTTATTATCTGAGTGCGGATCAAGTTAAACGCTAAATTTACTACAAAACGAGTGTGATTAGAAGAGATAAACTTTGTTGTTGTATCGTTACTGGACAATATCTAGTGAATAATATCCAGTAAATAATATTAATGACCCGTTTAAATGGCTTCATAAAATTTGATAACATTTTCAAATGTAATTTTAAATGTTTGTTCTGTAACAGTAATATTATTTATGTTTATCGAAATCATTCCACACAAAAAAGTATTAATACAGAAAAGAAATCTACAGTGAAGATTAACCCTTTAGCTGCTAAGGACGTATATATACGTTTTCCCATTCACTTCTAAAGACGCATTAACACGTCTGTTATTATCTCTCCTCTGTGGGCTGAAGGCGTGTTAACACGTTATACATTGCTACTGTCACTGTATAGGCGTACATTCACGTTTGTGACCTAGAAACAAGGAATAGCTATGTTTAGCTCAGCCTTCAGAAAGTATGTAGCAGCGAAAGAAAGGAAAAGGCAGTCACTAACTGGGTAAAGTTGCGATATTAAGCTACGAGATATCGTTTCACCTGTAGAAGGCATGCAGCCAGTCCCTCAACCCCAGGCAGTAGCTAACAGACCAGACGAGTAGTTAGATAAATCAGCTTCTAGAAATGTATAAATAGAGACTTAGTGTTTGCACACCAAATCTGCGCTCACTATTAGCAGATAGCAACACTAGTACGAGACATTGACGAAGTAAAACGAGTTGACGTAGCTTTGTGTAGTGATTGCGTAACAACGTTAAAAAAGATAAAGAGACCGATATAAACATTGATGGTGGATGGACGTGTTTACATCTATGTCCAAAAAAGAATACTATAACATCAATAAATACATAAGAACTGAACAAGATCACGTTTGTCACTTGTATTGTATCGTCATGTAACCGTCTGTTGAACCATATCTACTAACCATCCAAGAGAAACATCAATTAAGACAAGAAAATATATATAATAAACCTACCAGAGAAAAAGGAGCGCCCCATAACAATAAAAGAGAGCCGCGATAGCGTAGTTGTTAGTGAACTCGCTTCTCAAGGCTGGTGGTCCGGGTTCAGCTCCCATAGTGGAATTTTTCCCGGACCGCGACGGCTTTCAGGTCGACCCAGCCTCAACTGGGTACCATACATGCTCTGGGAAGTAAAGGCGGCCGGTGTGATGCTGACCACATCACCCATCGCGTGCCGACGGTCAATGAAAATACAGGCCTAACACTGTATTGCCCTATATACCCCAAGGTATGAAAGGGTTCCTTAACTTACTTTTTTATAACAATAAAACCCCAAAGCAGAACAACAACATAACAAGGGCTCCTACTATACACCCTTTAACTCCTGAATTTTTGTTAACCCGAACTCACTTATTTTGAGATGTATACTAAATTAGCCAGTGTACTGTCTTTTCGTCCTCTTAAAAAAATACATCGAGCCAGTGTATCCGCTCAGAAGGGTGAACGGGTTAAACAGTGTGAGCACAAACTTTAAAAGACAGAAGAAACAGTTAATAGAAACAAAATATTATACAGGTTACTTGTGTGACTTGGAAGGAAGGAAGCAACAGATTTATTCACGACAATATGGAATAAAAACCAAGAAGAGCAAGATATGTTGTAAACAACCAATAACAGAACAAACACAGTAAAGGATAACAACATTGTTATCTTGTGTTCTTATTCTTTAATAAAACCATCATCGTTGCACTTAGTGAGTAACCATATGTTCTCCGATCGCTTTCTTACACAGGCAGATCCCAGCGGCAGTGCATGAACTCAGTAGCACCGGCGAAGGCTTCTGTGCCACAGGTACCCATCGTAACCCTAGTTACCTAAGTTTATTATCTTGTAAACGATAACTAGACGTATTTCAACGTGACAGTGTCTTAAGGGCAACAAGTCGTGTTTCAAAGAGCCAGTGTTTCATAATGGTCCCTAAACGTGTTGCAAAGAGCCAATGTCTGATTAAGGCAACCAAAACGTGTTGCAAAGAGCCAATGTCTCATTAAGGGCACCAAAACATGTTGCAACGAGCTATTATCTCATTAATGACACCAAGACGTATTGCAAAGAGTCAGTGTTTCGTAAATGACACCAAGACGTATTGCAAAGAGTCAGTGTTTCATTAATGACACCGAGACGTATTGCAAAGAGCCAATGTCTCATTAAGGGCACCAAAACATGTTGCAACGAGCTATTATCTCATTAATGACACCAAGACGTATTGCAAAGAGCCAGTGTTCCATTAATGACACCGAGACGTATTGCAAAGAGCCAATGTCTCATTAAGGGCACCAAAACATGTTGCAACGAGCTATTATCTCATTAATGACACCAAGACGTATTGCAAAGAGCCAGTGTTCCATTAATGACACAAAGACAGCAAAGAATCCGTATTTTTATGATGTGAATTATGTCGTAATTGTTCTATTTATTTGACTTTTTTCGTTCTATTTGTTTTGAAATCATGACTTAATAAAGAAGGAAACTAAACAGTTCTGCTCAGTTTTTCTGATCGATATCCTATCAGATTGAACCAATCCATACGTGCTCAATCCTTCAATGGAACAGCAACAAAAATTGAACAGGTTTGGTCAAGTGTATCCTTAATTCAAACACATTTGAAAGGTATTGCAGTACAGTTTTTAAACAAACTTGCAGCATGGCTACATTAAATTGAATCCAATTATAACTGCATAATAACGAAAACACATACTAAAAACACGTAGCCAAAACTTATAGTAAGAGCACACTGGTAAAAGTTGTTATTTTTTTTAAAAGTAATTTTTGTAAGGAATACTTTCTTAAAAAGATACTCTTTAAAAAATTAAAAAAAAAAATAATCTGATGCAGTGTCTTGTATATTATATGGGAAATAATTTGGATTTTTTTTCTTTTTTTAAAAGAGTTTTTCTTATTTAAGAAAGTATTCCTTACAAAAATTACTTTAAAAAAAAAAATAACTACTTTTACCCAGTGTACTCTTACTATAAGTTTTTGGTTACGTGTTTTTAGTATGTGTTTTCGTTATGTGTTTTTAGTATGTGTCTTATAAATTATTTCCCATAGAATATACAAGGTTTGTGCGTGTGTGGGTGTATGCATTTGTAGGTGCACAAAAACCGTCACGCAATGTACTCACGTTCTCGGCTCAAATCATCCATACCCCCACCCCAAAAAGTGGTTAATTTGGTTGATAAGAACGATGCTAAGAATAAGAGATATTTATAATTACAAGATATTCAATGGAAACAGCAGGTGCGAGATTTTTACAGTGTTAAAAATAAACCAACAGATAATCAGAACAATGAAGAGGCGTTGAGCCAGACACACAAACAAATGAAGTTAAGTACACTGATTATGAATAAGATGTGTTATTGGTAGTAGTGGGTAAGTAGTGAGGTAGTCTTATTGGTAAGTAGTAGGGTGGTGGGGTGTCTTATTGGTAAGTAATAGGTAGTGGGGTCTTATTGGTAAGTAGTAGGGTAGTGGGTGTCTTGTTGGTAAGTAGTGGGTAGTCTTATTGGTAAGTAGTGGGGTAGTGGGATGTCTTATTGGTAAGTAGTAGGGTAATGGGGTAGTCTTATTGGTAAGTAGTTGGGTAGTCTTATTGGTAAGTAGTGGGGTAGTGGGGTGTCATTGTATTAGGTAATGGGGTAGTCTTAGGAGTAGTGGGGTAGTCATTGGTATGGGTAGGTGCTTATTGGTAAGTAGTATGGGTGCTTAATGGTAGAGTAGTCTTATTGGTAAGTAGTGGGTAGTGGGTGTCTTATTGGTAAGTAGTGGGGTAGTGGGGTGTCTTATTGGTAAGTAGTAGGGTAATTGGGAGTAGTCTTATTGGTAAGTAGGGTAGGTGCTTATTGGTAAGTAGTAGGTAATGGGGTAGTCTTATTGGTAAGTAGTTAGAGGTTCTTAGGTAGTGTGGGTGTCTTATTGGTAAATAGTGGGGTAGTCTTATTGGTAAGTAGTGGGGTAGTCTTATTGGTAAGTAGTGGAGTTTCTTATTGGTAAGTAGTGGGTAGTGGGATGTCTTAATGGTAAGTAGTGGGTAGTGGGGTAGTCTTAATGGTAAGTAGTGGGGTAGTGGGGTGTCTTATTGGTAAGTAGTAGGGTAGTGGGGTAGTCTTAATGGTAAGTAGTAGGGTAGTCCTATTGGTAAGTAGTGGGGTAGTCTTATTGGTAAGTAGTGGAGTTTCTTATTGGTAAGTAGTAGGGTAGTCATTTGGTAAGTAGTGGGTAGTCTTATTGGTAAGTAGTGGGGTAGTCTTATTGGTAAGTAGTTGGGTAGTCTTATTGGTAAGTAGTGGGGTAGTCTTATTGGTAAGTAGTAGGGTAGTCTTATTGGTAAGTAGTGGAGTTTCTTATTGGTAAGTAGTAGGGTAGTCATATTGGTAAGTAGTTGGGTAGTCTTATTGGTAAGTAGTAGGGTAGTCATATTGGTAAGTAGTGGGTAGTCTTATTGGTAAGTAGTAGGTAGTCATATTGGTAAGTAGTGGGTAGTCTTTTGGTAAGTAGTAGGGTAGTCATATTGGTAAGTGGAAAGTCTTATTGGTAAAGGTTATTGGTAAGTAGGAGTTTCTTATTGGTAAGTAGTGGAGTCTTTTTGGGTAGTAGGTCTATGGTAGTAGGTTAGAGGGTAGTCTTATTGGTAAAGTTTTGTAGGTAGTCATTGGTAAGTAGTAGGTTCTTATTGGTAAGTAGTAAGGTTATTGAAAGTAGTAAGGAGAGGGATGTTTGCAGATAGTTGTGATAGGAAGTAAAATTAATGTAAAACTAAACAAAGAAATAAAAAAGATACCGAAACAGTTAAGATTATCGAAAAGAAAATTGTACTCCGTAATAGTTATTCTTCATGTGGTCTTTGTGGTTAAGTGGTTAAGTGTGGTTAAGTGGGTTAAGTGGTTAAGCCGTTTGCTTTGCGTTCCGAATGTCGTGTGTTCAATTTCGGAACGTGACGTTCTGTTCACGAGTGCATATCTTCCGGAGATCCTTACCATTGTCGCTGAAGCTACGGAGTTCGTGTTGTGTGCAATAATTTCGTCAGCTGGCTTGCTATTTCTGCGGAGAGTGACCGAGTTTTAAGGGAAACCCAGTGAAATTAAATCGATTCCTCATCATTAGACTCTTTAATTAATCTTCCGCTCGTGTGGTTACCGGGACCTAAATTTGGGGTGTAAAGAATAGAACCACTGTTACCTGTCACGCATGTCGTAAGAGGCGACTAAGGAGGTTCGGTTGAAATCGGATGCACGTGTACTAAACGTGTAGAAGACTATGCGTTTAGGGGCCTACCAAACCAATGTGCAAGGTATACACGTTCTTGGCAAAGATCAAACATATCACAAAGAGTGATGAAATTGGTCGTAAAGAACGATCACAAAGAAGAAGAATTATTCTTCAATGTGGAGATGGCACTTGATCTGCGTTAATATGAACAGGCCGAACTTCTTAATCGTTACAAGAATTTAGAACAACGCCTGGAAGATGCTCACGTATTTACGTAAGACACCTCGCCAACTTTCACACTGCTATGCATCGTTTGAAGCTTACGCCAGGTGTTTGCACAAGAATCACCTGTTTAACGCCCCTCTTAACTGTCTTTAGAAATCCGTTATACAGTATGTGCTTTAGTATTGAAAGATACACGAAATAAAAAAAAAGTAACAGACCTGGAAAAGATAGTGTAAGTCTGTCAATAATGATAATATATGTGTTATATTCATTTCAAAATATAAATTGGAAAGTATATTCTCTCTCGCGATCGTTCTCTTTTTGTTATTTTGATCATTCTTATTGTGATATATAAACAGCCTTTGTCAAGAACGTTTTTTAAGTCACAATCTTCAGTACCAATGTGAGCTCTGGTGCTTGTCCTTGGGCGATGTGTATGATTTCAACCATCGTTTACTGGGTTCGCTCTCCGTCAGCCTTTGGCTATCCCCAGCCGACATGCAAGGCAGCGGGTTGGAAAATATATTGAAGAGCAAATGGAAGATAACACAGGACACAATGAAATTACAAATCATGTTTAACATGTTAAATATTATTATAATAAATTGTCCATAATTCGCTCGTTGAACAGCACAGACATATCATCTACTGATGCCTTTATAGTTAAAAATTAGCAATGTATACGCGTTTTCTTTGTTTTCAAATGCCACATTCAATTCTTAGTCGTAATCTATTCTCCTTTCTATTATCTGTTTGAAAGCAAATATTGCACAGGTACAACTTCTGTTCTTTCTTAAGCCCATTTGTGTTTAGTTTAGTTGCAGCTCTATGATTGATCGCAGTTCTACGATTCTACGATTTTGTAGAATATTTTGCCTGCGTGGTTTTGAAATGATATACCTCCGTATTTTGTTCAATCTATTTTGCTGCCTTTTTTTATTTTTCATATTGGTTTTATTACTGATTTTCTCCAGTCTTCTGGTGCTTCTTGTTTGATCCAGACGAGGTTGTATATTCATTATGTGTTGCATTTGATTACTATTTCTATTGCTGCTTTAATTAATTCAGCTGTAATATCATCTGACACCTGACACTGGCGCTTTATTGTTTGGCACATTTTTAACATTTCTAATTGGGTCTATTGTTAAGTCTGGTTGCAGTTCTCTTATTATACTAGTGGCATTATTTGCTCGGTTTTGTCCTATTTAGTGTGTAGATTAAGGAGATCTGTAAAGCACTGTTGCCATTTGTTCATGATAACGTTTTCATCATTTGTTATTTCTGTTGGATCGTAGGTTTCATCTCTATTCCTTTGGCTGAAATCGGATGCACATGTTCTAAACGTGTAGAAGTCTATGAATTTAGGGGTCTACCAAACCAATGTGCAACGTATACAAGTTCTTGGCAAAGATCAAACATATCACAAAGAATGATTAAAATTGGTTGTAAAGAACGAACACAAAGACGAAGAAGAAGAAGGAGGAGATCTCTATTCCTCTTAATCGTATTTTTTACAAAGAAATTTCTCTTTACCTTTTTTTTAATCAGAGTTTACGTGTGCTCCATACTCTTTCCTCGTGTTTTGTTACTGTTGTATAATCGATAGAGTGTTCTATGTGTAGAAGGCATGCAGTCAGTCCCAGCCCCAGGTGGCATCTAGGGGACCAGACAAGTAGTTTTAGTTTGTAGTTTGTAGTTTGTAGATATTTTATTAGTAGAGACTTAGTGTTTGCAAGTCAATGCCACTTTCTAAGCAGAATGGTAACACTAAACGAGACATTGACGTAGTAAAAATCAATCGACGTAGTGTTGTGTAGTGACGAATAGCAACAGTGAGAAAACATAGAGAGACAACATATGCACCACTACTGATAAGACGTTTTTTATGTCTGTGCCCAAATTACATCAATAAAGATTGGATCAATGGAACTAAACGATAGTCATTCACTATGTTGTAACAGTCCTGTGTCGTTCGTCATATTATAATTAGAATGTCATCTGTATAGGAATGTGGAAACCCATATAATGAAGAAAGGAACTACATGAAACTGTAAATCAACATGGACTAACGGACCAAAATGAGCAAGAACTAATGACTCCAAATGAGTAAGACCACGGACAAGAACTCACTAATGGCACTGAGACAACAAGGAAGATTAACTGTCTGAAGAACCAACCACGAAGTAACCACACCTGGCAACTTATAATCGAATCATAGAGCCTAGAAACTGTCACAAATCAACATCGGCATGCAACAACAAAACTGAGAAGAATATACTCCTAGAAACTGTCACAAATCAACATCGGCATGCAACAACAAAACTGAGAGGAATATACTCCTAGAAACTGTCACAAATCAACATCGGCATGCAACAACAAAACTGAGAAGAATATACTCCTAGAAACTGTCACAAATCAACATCGGCATGCAACACAAAACTGAGAAGAATATACTCCTAGAAACGTCACAATAAAGAAACCAACATGATAGAAATCTACATCTCATAAAAACTGGCCTTGTTGGAATAATAATACATACCCCCGACTACAACATATGCAATATCAAAGCAGGCATTGAAGTGGGATGCAAATGGTTCAAGAAAGAGAGGACGGCCTAAGGGGTCCCTGAAACGAACTTTGCTGTGAGAGGCAAGAAATATTGGTCTCAGTTCCATGGAAGAGATTGAGTGACTTGTTCAGAATAGAGAGGTATGGAGAAATTGCTTGCAGGCCCTATGTAGCGTATGGAGGAATTATTTTATAGTGTTCCTCCATTTTGCAGAACTAATGCAGAATGTATGGACTGCGACTTCAACTTGGACAACATTTGATGGTGGTTTTTTTTAGGATAAAAATAATTAGATGTTCCACCTCGTGTTATGTAGAAGAGCATCACGCTTTCTTTATCTTGTGTCTATCCAAATTGTATAATAATATAACAATAGCGTCCATCGCAAGCGATGATGATACAGTCTCATACGTGCTGCTGCATCTCTGGTGTATGCGAAGATGACTGCAGAGTCCTAGAACACAATCCTACCACAGGTGGCATATCAATCCCCTACCACAGGTGAGGATTGTGAAAATATATACTTTTCTTTACAAAATTATGGAAATATATACCTTTAATAGGAAGATTGTAAAGATATACTTTCTTAGAATATTGTAAAATATATACTTTGCCGTCTTTCACATTTTGAGCAACTAGAGCCACCAAACCATTTTGGGTAAAGATGAGAGAAATATATTTGTAAACAGATAATAAAATCTAACACGAACATTGTTAAGTAACACATTTTTAATGAGATTTATTACGTGTCATGTACAATCTCAATTATAGCAAGGTGCTAATGTTGTTATTCTTCTACCTTCGTTCAAGAACAACCACTTCTAAGGCATTCTTTGTAATGTGTTTGATTTGAGTCAATGAGCCCAAGTACGAAGTGTTGCTATGTTTTTTTTATAGTAAGCAGCGATATATTTTGTCTGCAGGCCAATACGTATGTCTTTTTTTTTTTTTCTTTTTCCAATCCAGAAGTACTTGAGCGTTCAGCTCTTCGGCTCGGTGCCATGGGCATCGTAACTCTGGAAAATCTGTGGCTTTTTCTGCCAGCCCGCGGAATTGAACCCGCACTCACAGAGGGCTAGTCACCTGCAGTCCAACGCACTACGAACACGCTGGGAAGGCGGGCATATACGTATGTTTAAAAAAAATGTATTACAGTGCATTGTTCTTAGTTTCTGAGAATACGCTGAGGGATTCTATAGGACAGATGAATTAAGGCCGCTTTCCCGAGGCTATCACCACGCTCGTGCAGGACATCGGTTTTATTTTCTTCCCTCAAAGTTAACCGTAGCGTGGAGGTGAACACCGGATGTTTCTGTCAGGAACGTGGTTCGAACTCATGACGTTCAGAACGTAAGGTAAACGGCTTTACCCTTTTCGCCACAAATACCCCTAACGTGCGTGGATACCTAAACAGGGAAATGAGACATATACACTTTTACTAACTAGGTTCAGATATCTTACACTTAATGGAGCTGCTACTGCAGACCTCATTGGTTTCATATATACATTCTCTTTGTTTAAACTTTGGAGAAACTGATCACAAAGATTTTTTTTCCGATCCAGAAGCACTTGAGCTTTCAGCCATGGACATCATGGACTCACAGAGGGCTAGTCATTCGCAGTCCAACGCGCTACGAACACGCTGGACAGGCGGACATCACAAAAGATTATGGAAGTATGTATTCATTATGATTAAATTTTAGGGGCCTACCGAACCAATGTGCAACGTATGCACGTTCTTGGCAAAGATCAAACATATCACAAAGAGTGATCAAAATTGGTCGTAAAGAACGAACGCAAAGAAGAAGATTATGATTAATACGTGGAGCGTCTGGCTAAATGGATTAGAGCGCGGCACCGATGCAGGAGACCGGGGTTCAATCCTTGGTAAGGTCAATGAGGAGTTTTCTGTCGGGGACATAAAGAAAAAAAAATCGTAACCTGAACAGTTTCGCTGCGATTACACTAGCTATGCAGTCATTAAATTCCACAGGCTCACGTCCCTACGGTCCTGCCCGCCCCAAAAACGGTATTACAGACAGTAAGGACAGCTAGTAATGTGATGTACAATAATGCTAGAATATAGGAAGTAAAATATTTAGAAAGTAGTTATCAAATAAATCTAGTTATGAATATGAAAACGTAAGGAGCAGTTGCTTTGCACTTGTTTAGCTAAGTCAATAGTAACAGTAAGTAAGAAGTACGATTCTAGCAAATGTGAAGAAGCTGGGGTCAAATAATCTACAGATAGCAGGCTCTCTTGACCTCAGAATCTACTGGATCAACGTTTAGTGGGTCATCCCTACAGAAACACTTCAATCAGATGACCATTTTCAACATTTAACGGGGGTCATTTTGAACCCTACAGTGTGTGAACATGTCCTGATTTTCCATCCAGTTCTAAAACAATGTTGGAAACCTATAAAAGAATGCTTTCTTTATCAAACCCATTAACGTTGAAATTTTACGAGAAAGCAGAACAAAAAGAAGATCTGTGCCGACAATATCTCGATAAGAGTGAACTATGATCGACGGTCTACAGTTAATAAAGACGATATTAACTAGACGGTCAACTTCCGGTCAGAACTTCTAAAAGAATGGTCGCAAGCTAGGAGAGCAAAAACGAATGATGAGACAAGAGGAATCGATCGAAAGTTCATTTCCATTCATTGATGACAGAATTGGTCTGGTAGAAATAACAAGGGTTCATCTCTAGAGCTTTGTATTTACACTGGTCTCTCTCATTGAAGGATTTGAGTACAGCTTATGTAACCAGTTGATTGAAAGCTAACTTGCTGATGGGAGTTTTCTGCTTCCTCCGCCACTCTCCTATCCTATTATTGACAATACAAAGGCTATATATTTGTTTTACAGTCGCTGGGGGCAAAAATCCATACGGGGTCTTTGAGTTTATTTTTTCGAAAATTGAATAAGTTTCTAGACAGAAGTAAATATGAACGTTGTGAATACATTGATACGAGAACGTTAACGGTCATTTACAATTTCTTTATATTAAACATCGATCTATTTTTTTCTTAGGAAGAAAGACAATAATTACATCACAACTCAGAATAAAATCTCGATAGACTATCAGAGAACTCTAGAGGTTTGGAACAAGAGAAAATTACAGTCTGATGAATGTACCACTTTGGCCAGAAGCAAAAACGGATGATGATCGATTAACATCTATCTTCTACTTGAAGATAGCTATGATCTGATTACTAGGAGCCTGAGAATATAATATGTCGAATTATCCTAGCAAGAACCATTTACATCAACTTCAATAACAGATCAATATCTAGTTCTATACTTGCCTGACGCACTTGCTACTTATATGCTTGGTCCTCAGATTCAAACACCCATCTAGTTCATATTCCTCATTCAGCAGTGCTACTTAATGCGTGGTCTCAGGTTAGAAATCTCATCTAGTTCAACACTTAGCCGACGGCTAGCTTTGCTATGTTGCCGTACCAGGTTAAATTGATTGTTCAATACTTGCCTGCTGGCACTTGTCCTTACATGCTGGTCTCAGGTGTAGAAATTCCCATCTAGTTTAATACTTGCCTCACGGCAGTTTACTATATGCCTGTCTCAGGTTAAATTCCATCTAGTTTAATACTTGCCTCACGGCAGTTTACTTAATATGCCTGGTTTCTAGATTAGAAATTCTCGCTTTAACACTGCTGACGGCATGTACTACATGCTGGTCTCAGTTAAACCCATCTAGTTCAATACTTGCCTCACAGCACTTGCTACTTATATGGTGGTTTTCAGGTTAGAAATACTAAGATGGAAATGGATTTTGCAAAGCTTTCTGCTAGTCCAGCCACAAATTATACCAGAAAAAGCGTATTTTGATCAGCATTACCCATCGTGTCGATGATCGAGAAAATGCGAGTCTCTCAATAAGTTTTCAATATACCCCATGTATCACCATGTGGTGCTGGGGCCACAAGGAAGCAAAGATAAACTATCAACAACTACAATGCATGTCTAAGAGGCGACTGATGTGCCTATGATTCTACTGTCAGTAAATAAAACCAGCCAAATCTGATGTCTGGCCTACTGTAGTGCATAACTGGCACAACTTGACAATCGCCTTAGGCCAGATCACTAAAATCACACAGAGTGGTTGACAAGTGGTCGATATGGAACGTTCGAAGAAGAGATTTCCTATGGTATGTAAACGGTTTCCATCTTACTGTCCATCAATTCAGTTCATAATTGTAAATAGTTTTAGTTTATCTTGGATTCACATCACTGCCATAAGACCAGTAGATTCGACCATGTCTTGAGATTCCTCCTTAGATGTGTCTCCAATGTGAGGCAACTAACCGTACTAGTTACTGATCGTTTATATTATTCTTTATTTTCAGTAAAATATTCTTGTCTAACTCAAACAATTAACTTATTTCTTGTCTAACTACACAATTAACTTATATTCTTGTAACTACCACAGTTAACATTTTTCTTATACTACTCCATACAGTTAACTTAATATTCTTGTCAACTACAATAGTTAACTAATATTCTGTTAACTTACACACATTAACTTAATATTCGTCTAACTACACCACAGTTAACTTAATATTCTTGTCAACTACCCAGTTTAATTATATTCTTGTCTAACTACATTCCAGTTAACTTAATATTTTGTCTATACTACACAAGTTAACTTAATATTCTTGTCTAACTACACCACAGTTAATATATTCTTGTCTAACTACACACAGTTAACTTAATATTCTTGTCTAACTACACCAGTTAACTTAATATTTTGTCTAACTACACACAGTTAACTTAATATTCTTTCTAACTACACCAGTTAAATCTTAATATTCTTGTCTAACTACACCACAGTTAACTTAATATTCTTGTCTAATCACACCACAGTTAACTTAATATTCTTGTTAACTACAATACACAGTTAATTAATATTCTTGTCTAACTACATCCCAGTTAATTAATATTCTTTCAACTACACTACAGATTCAACTTAATTTTTGTCATAACCACAGTTAACTTAATATTCTTGTTCAACTAACTCACAGTTACTTTAATATTTTGCAACTACACCACAGTTAACTTATATCTATGTCACTACACTCTAAAGTTAACATTATATTCTTTCTAATACACCACAGTTAACTTAATATTTTGTTCTAACTACACCAGTTAATATGTTATTCTTGCAGTCTGTTAGGGTTAAAATTCCACCATTATACTGATAATTTACAATGTTCTCTCCTATATAATTTGAATATCAACCTGGTCCATACTGCCTTCTTTTACAGCAGCCATACATGTAGTTATTTTATTTCCTTTATATCTGCATGTCTGGACAATTTAACATGATTTTCGTCAGCCCATACCTCTTTCGCATACTTCAACCACTGCTCCTGAGCCTAGCCTCTTTCAACCTTCCTGACCATACTCATTGAGTCACTGTGAAAACATGCATGGACAAAAGTATGCGACTTCATTCAGACCATCGCTTTAGTTACTGTCAAGATTTCACAGTAGATCTTCAGTCACGGCTTTTTAAAAATAAAATAAAAATAAAAATGTGGGTTTAAAAGTTCATAACTATCAGCTTGTGATTCTCCAACCGAGGCTGAATGCAAAGTATTTCCAGCAAGTTCTGTTTTGTGCCTTGATGCGTCAACTCTGACTCATCAATTCTGTTTTTGTAACTTGTTAACGAACTACTACTTATTCACCTCTTGATATTGTCATACTAATTTTACATTTGTTTTCCCTTCATTAACGACTTACAATATGGTTCCATACAATGTCCATGTCTTTGAATATGATCAAAACACCGTTTTGTCTCGTTGTCTTTGAGTAATTTTTCATTGATAAGTTTCCACTTTTTTTACATTTTCTATTTTACCATGACCCAAGTGGTTGCCTGGCCCAAATTTGGGGTGTACAGAATATAACCACTGTTACTCCACAATGTCGTAAGAGGCGACTAAGGAGGTTGTGAGAATGATGCATGTGTCGCTAGGAATGCTAACCGAAACAAATGCTTGAAAAACGCATGCACCAGGCCGAGGCGCTAACATGGTGCAACGACCCTCACAATGAGGAATGGGATAACGGATTCTACGGTCGCCGATCAGCCTCGGAGATTTAGCCACGCAGTAAGATGTCAGACCTACCATCACAAGGGTGGCCAAAACTTACTGTGGGAAGAAGTCGGCACAAACGGGGAAGCAGAAATCATAGGAATTATATCCTACAGAACTGCCCCCAGTATGCAGACTTGAGAAGAAAGCATCCAAGACAAACTGTATGGCGTGGCTGATAATCTGAGGCAGACGGCTGCCTTTATTAGAGAATCCAAAATCCCAATCTATTGAGAACGCAGAAGAAGATTTTACCATGATATTCGCCTGGCTGTTTTGTGCATCCCTATTTCGAAGTACTCAATTTTGTTACCAGATGTTTGTTCATTGTCCACGTTTCTGCCCCGAGCAACAATGCTTAGTATATGTTCGTGTTTCCTGTTTCTATCCCAAGCAATCCGGTCATTGGAACATTTCCTCCCGAGAAACAATGCTGTAGTTTGTTCATTGTCCCCATTTCTGCAACCGAGCAGCAATGATGAGCATTTGTCACTGTCCACGTTTCAACCGTTAGCAACAATGAAGAGTGTGTAATAACATCATTATAAATTATCTTGACAGACGGAATACAAAGATTGCGGCCAAATGTTCATTATGAAGATAGAGTATAATGGCGAATTAGAATGCAATGTATCGATAAAAGCTAACTATGAATATTTTTCATTTTTCTCATTTTTTTCTTACGTCCGCTTTCAACTCAGACGAAGTTTCATCCTGAAACTGATTTTACGTAAAATCCGTTTTTCCAATTTCTTACAATGGCAGCAGGCTGCAAATTGTAAATTACATTACACTGGCAGCCGTTGCTCAATGTACTCGTAATTAGTATTCTGCTCAACAGGCAATTTTCTTCCGACTTCAGAGGTACTCACGTTATCGTCCTGAGTAAGACCAGGGACTCGAACAAATGCCGGACAGTAGGTTCCAACCCGAGCTATGAGGCGTCTCACAGCTAGCAGCAGGCCGAGCTACTATCAACTACTCTAGGCAGTCCCCCGCTATGAATATCAAAGAAGACATGATGGAACAGGGAAGGGTGCAATAAAGAAAGAGGAACAAACATAAATGTAATGAAAACAATATAGCTGAAACAGAAGACACAAATTATTGCCCAACAATTTTACTCTAAAAGGAAACAGGGGCTGCTTGTCATTGAAGCCAGTGAGACTGACCTCACTAAAACCGAAAGGGGAATAACTTCCTGAAATAGACAGATAATGTAAATACTAAAAAAACACATGATTTTTCCGAAATTTGTGTCTGGCCCACCAATGAAAATGACTCACGAGCGCCACTCAGGAAATATTCTAGAACCAAAGTTTGTATTTTTTAAATCACCTATTATTTATTTTGAGTTATTTGTAATAAATTACGCTGTCTATATTAAGTTTCATTCATATAAAGTTCCTTTTCAAACTTGCCTCACTTATATATTTTAGCATCAGTTACATAACACTCAGACTCTACGTTGCACTAGAACTGTAGAATGTTGCGCTACAACTGTAGAATGTTGCACTAGAATTGTAGAATGTTGCACTAGAACTGTAGAATGTTACACTAGAACTGTAGAATGTTGCACTAGAATTGTAGAATGTTGCACTAGAACTGTAGAATGTTCACTAAACTGTAGAATGTTGCACTAGAATTGTAGAATGTTGCACTAGAACCGTAGAATGTTGCACTAAAATTGTAGAATGTTGCACTAGAATTGTAGAATGTTGCACTAGAATTGTAGAATGTTGCACTAGAACTGTAGAATGTTGCACTAGAACTGTAGAATGTTGCACTACAACTGCAGAATGTTGCATTAGAATTGTAGAATGTTGAACTAATATTAAATATTGCTGTCAATCTAAGAAACGGTCTAAAGGCGAATGATTTGTTTAATTGCACCGGTTTCCCATATGACTGCGTCCTTCTATATAGAGATGGCAAGCCATCTATTGTGAGTTTTCTTCTCTTCCCAAACGTTTGTCCTGAATTTCCAACTACTGATTTTGATGTTTACATGTATTGAAGTTAGACCTTCAATATTTATAGTTTTCAGCAGTCTTCTTTTGATCCGGTTTTTATTTTGTGGGCTATCGCAATCTATTCTTATTTTTTTGCGCACACTCTCAGAAATCAATTTGAACATCGTCTTCCTCTCATCGTCCTTTACATTTGTTGTTATCAACGAAGTTAATAAGTATTTGTGAATTGTGTGGTTTGCGTTGTAGAAGAGATGTACTAAGACTGGACACAAGAAGCCAAGGAGGGAAGTTTTACTTGGTACAAGAACGAAAATTTTAATTCTGTTCTCATCCATTCTATCGACATCAGTTTCACATGTTTCGCCTCTGATGATGCAGTCTTCCCTTGCGTTGACACATGACAGAAATGTTACATCAATCATTTATACGCTCTTTCCGAATCCGGACACTTCTGGTACGACCAACCAGCTTGACTCTGTGTGACGGGTGTTAACATTTACAGACGATTCGTTGGTATTGTTTCAGATGTCAGTTTTTTAGACATTTGCGCTGCATTTGGGTCTGTTATTCATTTGTAGGCGTCGACCAGTAGACTCGTGTAGACGTATCCATTCTGAGGTTCTGTTTCTGAACATATTTCATAACATTCGTTGTTGCACTTGCACTACAACCTTATCGAACCTTAGCTCTCATTTGATCCCTACCCACTTTACTAGATTACAGTGTAGCAATCTGTTTTTAGAGTCCCCACGTGGAGGTGAGTAGAGTCTTTGTCAGTGCAGCTCATTGACCCTTGCGCAGCTTTGTCGCTTTATTGTGTTGTGCATATCCCCCTCCCCCTTCCCCCTACAGATATAATCTAGTCTAAAGCAAAGTGACTGATTTGATGGAAGTCAGTGTCAACGAACCAGGCCTAATCAAAACCATACTCCACCTCCGAATAGTTCTAGTATCAAAATGCAGCCCTGCGATCTGATTAAGTGAGTAGGGATCGAAGACTGAATTCAAATTCGGTTCTAGAAAGGTCTTGATTAGAATTGACATGCCGAGCAAAATGAACAAACATTGCAGACTCGATGTGAGTAAGAACAATAAGTAAGAAATGAATATTTCATCACCCGAGTGGTTACCGGGGCCCAAATTTGGGGTGTAAAGAATAGAACCATTGCTACCTGCCACGCATGTCGTAAGAGGCGACTAAGGAGGTTTGGCTGAAATCGGATGCACATGTCCTAAACGTGTAGAAGTCTATGCGTTGAGGGCCTACCAAACCAATGTGCAACGTATACACGTTCTTGGCAAAGATCAAACATATCACAAAGAGTGATTAAAATTGGTCGTAAAGAACGAACGCAAAGAAGAAGAAGAATATTTCATTGAAAAAAAAAACATAAAGTGTGCTCAAAGAAATCAGAGGTCATGCTGAGATTGCTAGTGTTTCCAATAATGCATCTAGGAATGTAATAAGCTCATAACAATATCACAAAGGCGAAATACGAAACCACTAAGTAAGGTAGTTTTATAAAGCAGAAAAACACAGACAGCGACGTTTCGATCAAAAGTTCTTTATTAAAAACGAAATACACAAACAATACGGGATACAAGACGACCTTTCTATATAAAACACATAATGGAAGCAGTAAAAAAAAACTAGTTAACTTCAAATTGAATTAGAAAATTAACAACACAATATGCTATAACCGTTCTCTTTTGTGTATGTTCAACAAAAGATGACTACATCTTGGTGATCTTGATAATCGCTCAAGTAGTTACTAGGGCCAAAATTAGGGGTGTAAAGAATAGAACCACTGTTACTTGTCAAGCATGTCGTAAGAGGCGACAAAAGAGGTTGGGTGGGGAACTAGCTTCCCCACCCCGAAAAAAAACTAGATACTGTAGCTACAGAAACTACAACCAGGTAAATTCATTCCTCGCCACCCGTGGAAGTAGAGGGAGTCTGCAAGGAAGCAAGACAATAGAGAAAGAGTAATGAGATCTGGAAACGATAGCATTGGAAGGAGGGTCTGGAAAACCTTGGTTGTGGCCCTATGTCTCCCTAGGGGTGAAAAAAGAAGAAGATCTTGATAATGTATTTCCTTCGTGGGTGTCCTCTTTTGGTATATAATCATTAGTATTTTTAACAGTCGACGCATTTATTTTTTCATTATCCTGTGACTGCGTGAGATTAAACATCAAACGTTTAAAGCAGGGTTTCAAATTCCGGGAACAGGTCACACCCGTATACTTTCAGAACATCAATTAAAAAACTAGAATTTCTAAGTTCGCATTAATTCGGAATCTTTCCTGGGACAAGTCTGTGAATACTGATACTACTTTCAGCAAACTAAAATAGACTCAGTGTCTATTGAGACACTTGATAAACATTAACGTTGATTCTAAACAGTTTTTCTGTTTGTCCAATTCTTATTTTTTCCCTTCTTCATTTGCTTTTAGATTTCTCTCTGGCATCGTTCAGTTTCGTAAAAATAAAAATGTTCAGCTTCGTGGTATCACGATATTTTTAATTTATAAAAAATAGTTACTCCCTTCACTTTAAGTGTATACGTTATACGTATCTTACACGTAGAATTTTCCAGACCAGTGCTTTCCAACGTTTTTATATATTGGGATGCATCAGACTAATTCTTCTTCTACGAACGCTTCATATCGACCACTTGTTAACCACTCTTTGTGATTTGTATGTAATCTGAGCATAAGAGCGATTGTACGTTGTGCCAGTTATACACCTACATGTTGGCCAGCACATCCGATTTCTGCGATGCTTTTTATTTACTAGGGTAGCTTCCCTAGGCACCTACCTCTGTCGACTCTTACAATATGCCTTGTAGGTCTCAGTGGTTCTATTCTTTGCTCCCCTTGCAAACCCCGGCAACACACGGGAGATTTGAAAAGGTGAAATGTGTGTTTCAAAATGTAAATATACAGAAGATTTAGAAGAATATCATGGAAGGAAAGAAAAACAAATAAAGAAGTTTTACAACAATTAGAAGTGAAAGAAGAACTCAATTAAATAAGAGCTAGCGAAATAAAGACAACAACAATAACATGGCTGACCAGAATTTTTAACATAGCCTGGGAGGCACAAGAGGCTCCAGATGACTGGCAGAGAGCTATTATAGTCCCAATATGGAAGAACAAAGAAAACAAAGAGAGTGTGAAACATACAGGGGTATCTCTCCTTTGAGCCATATAGGAAAAATGTTTGCAAAAATATTGGAGCGAAGAGCAAGACATATATTAGAGCCCCAGTTAAGCAATAGCCAGTTTGGGTTTAGGAGGGTAAGAGCTGCACAGACGCAATATTTACACTAAGACAGATCTGTGAACAAACAATTGAATACAATCAAAGTAAACAACTTATATGTATAGGCCAAGAAAAGACATTTGATAGAGTAAACAGGTGCAAACTATGGAAGATCCTTGAAGAATATGGCGTCCATGGACAACTATTCGGTAATATCATGGCCTTATATCAAGATAGCCAGAGTACAGTAAGAACTACAGAAGGAATGACCGACTGGTTCTCCATTACATCAGGTGTTAGACAAGGTTGTGTCCTTCACCACTACTCTTTATTGCATATATGGATAAAATAACTCAAGGGTCAAATTCAGATAATGATGAAATAAATGAACTGCTGTTTGCAGATGATCAGTGCCTGATACATCAAAATGAACAAGATCTACAACATCATATTGACACCTTGAACAAAAATTGTGTAAAACATGACATGAAAATCAACAACACTAAAACAGAAATAATGAATATGGGAAGAAAACATAATAATCTAGACATCCATGTCAATGGCACTAAAATAAACCAAGTGAAAGAATTCAAATACTTAGGAAGCATATTCACAGAAGACGGAAAACTGGATAGAGAGATAGAGGCTAGAGTACAAAAAGCAAATGCTGTAACCTACCAGCTAGCCCCATTGGTAAGGCACCCAAAAATTTCACAGGCAGCTAAGCAACAGATGATCAGCAGCATTTTTATACCTACTTTGTGTTACCAGAGCCAAACATGGACATTGAGCAAAGCGCAGTCACAAAAATAACTACATGTGAAATGCGTTGCCTGCGAAAAGTTACCAACAACACCAGAAAAGACAGAATCACCAACATCAGCATAAGAAAGAAAGTTGGCACAAAACCGTGCTTGAATTACATAGATAAACAAAGAATTAAGTGGTGTGGCCACTTAATAAGAATGCATCCAAACTCCACAGTATACAGTCTTCTACAACAGAACATCGGAAAAGAAGGCAAGAGGAAGACCATGGAAAAGATGGTTGGATGACGTTGCAGAATCCTGTGAAAGAGCAAAGATAACAATCACACAAGCCACCAGAACAGCGCAAGACAAAAACAGAAAACCACGACACTGGGCAACAACCCGGTAGCAGTGTGACGACAAAAGAAGAAGAAGCGAAATAAAATATGTTGGTCATATCAAACAAGGTATGTTCTGAGACTTTCGCTCAACTATCAGAGTTAGGGTCGGCTATTCTTTCTTAAGAACGGGGAAAGTGAAAATTAGTAACCATCTGATAGCCCGTAGAACATACTAGCTAACCCCATCTCTCATTTATGTATACCGAGAAACTTTAACTCCGATGTCAAAGACTAACGGAGCTCTGGCTTGCCAAGTGGGTGGGCTACTCTAGGTTAGTATTTTGTTGGGAAGGAAGGGTGAGGAGGGAGGGGGGGTGTGTGTTCTATGTAGGGAGACGAATCGGAATTTAAAAAAGCATGTGGAAACTGAGTACGCTGGCCTACAGGTTTGTAAACGCCTAACTAGCACAACAAACTACCACTTTTAAAGCGCAATCTCATACCAACCACAAAGAGTGTTTTAACAAGTGGTTGGTATAGAGAGAGAGAAGAAGAAGACGAAGAAAGTCACATCAAATGTTAACTTATTGAAGAACGACACAGTTGAGCGCTAAAAGGCAGGAGAAAGACATAGATATAATTGGGAAGTAACCGAGAAGAGATGCAGAGGCGCTGTCAGGGTGTACCAGCCCGTGTGGTGCCGGGGCCCGCAAGGAAGCAAAGAATAGTACCACTGCGACCTACAAGGCATGTCGTAAGAGGCGACTGGTGTTGGACCTAGGAAGCTATCTTAGTAAATAAAAAGCATAGCAGAAATCGGATGTGCTGGCCTACTTGTAGGCGCATAACAGGCAGAACGTAGTATCACTCTTAGGCTCAGATCACATACAAACCACACAGAGTGGTTGACAAATGGTCAATATGGAGCGTTTGAAGAAGAAGAAGAAGAGTGCACCATCATGGAAAGAAACATAATTTGATTAAAATCTCTTGCAGTCAATCCATGATATGAAAACGGCACATGCTGCTGATGATGAATTTTGATTACCTTCCACGGAACTAAAGTAATGTTACGAATTGAGCATTAGCCTTTGAAGATTTTGTACCTGTTCTAATGCTAGGTGTTAATGACGTAAGCATGAATATTAAAGACGTTAGGTGTGTAGTTAAGGGAGAATTAAATCAAGGTGAAAAAAGGTACTGAGGTAGAATGTCTCAATAAAAGCAACTCGATTTTTGGTCCCCAGTCGAGTTCCGGAAGTGGATTGTTGAGTAGTGCGCTGAAAATCTGCGTGAAAGCGGTGATCAATCTTGCTATTCTTCTCATTTGGATACCTCCCAACATATTGAATATGCTGCTTAGAAAGCGGGAAATTACATTTTATGCACTATGCAGATGGCAGGAGTAGGGTGGGTTTGGAGAAACTATCAAATACACGTTAATGCTTTGATTTGAGTGTTTGCCGAACATAGCTCTCGGGCATATCCGCAAGCAATTGCAGGAACCGGCCCGCTCAATGAATCTAGGGAATACGAGTTTGGTGGGGTGGAGTGAAGGCCGGCCGCTCAATGAATCTAGGAATAGAGTTTGTAGGGGGAGGAAGGGCGAGTTTTTTCAAACGATAACAATCAGGTCCGTAACGTATGTCGCCATGGCAACAATGCCGAAACCAGTTAAAAACTTGAGAGGATCCAGAAATCGAAAACAAACCTGCGAATGGCGGATACGGGGAATTTTTCTCTGAAAGAAAAGCTAAACATTGTCACCTTCAGTAAAAGTTGTTAAATAGCCGTCTTTGCTTGTCAATGACACAACGTTCTTCCCTATTGTATCCGGACCTGGGCAATTGATTGAAAACCCCTTTCACTTCAGGCCGAGACGTTGAAGAAAGAAAGAGATGAAGCTATTTTCCACAAGCATTCTTTGTCTTCTATTTGCGTACTCAAGACCAAATTGTGGCTGGGACGAAAATCTAAGGTTTAATGTCAACATCAAATAAATGGAATTTTAATCTGGTTATTTATTAGTTTCTAGTAAGGTTTCTTCCTCTTCTATACGTTCGTTCTTTACTATTGATCTTTGCCAAGAATGTGTATACGTTGCACATTGGTTTGGTAGCCCTTTTTTTTTTTTTTTTTTTTCGTCCGCTTTCAACTCAGACAAAGTTCCATCTCTGAAACTGATTTTTGCGTGAAAATCTGTTTTTCCAATCTACAATGGCAGCAGCGTGCACATTGTAAATTACTTTACACTGGCAGCCGTGTGCTCAATGTACTCGTAATTAGTATTCCCTCGCCATACAGGCAGATTTTCTCCGACTTCAGAGGTACTCACGTTATCGTCCTGAGTAAGACCAGGGACTCGAACAAATGCCGGACAGTAGGTTCGAACCCGAGCTATGAGGCGTCTCACAGCTAGCAGGCCGAGCTACTATCAACTACTCTAGGCAGTCCCCGTTTGGTAGCCCTAAACGCATAGACTTCTACACGTTTAGGACATGTGCATCCGATTTCAACCAAACCTCCTTAGTCGCCTCTTACGACATGTGTGGCAGGTAACAGTGGCCCTGTTTTTTACACCTCAAATTTGTGACCCGGTAACCACTCGGTTACATGTTGTATCAATCCTAACATATATCCAGCGAGAGTTGGAAAATGACTAAAGATATAGGAAGCAAGTTGAATGCATTTGAAAATAGATGTCTGCGAAAAATAATGAATATAAAATGAAACGAATTCAGGAGAAGTGATGAAATCAGAGACATGTCTGGTCAAGCACTAGTGACAACTGTTATAAGAAAGAGAAAATGGAGATATGTTGGGCACACCTTGAGGAGAAATGATCAACGAATTTCAAAGCAGGCATTGAAGTGGGATGCAAAGGGTTCAAGAAAGAGAGGTCGACCTAAGGAGACCCTGAAACGAACTTTGCTGAGAGAAGCAAGAGGTATCGGTCTCAGTTCCATGGATGAGATTGAGTGAGTTGCCCAGGATAGAGCGGTATGGAGAAATTACTTGCAGGCCCTATTTAACGTATAAAGGTACGAGAGGAATTATTATTATTATTAACCACTCGGGCGTAGTAAGGTTTAAAAACCTTCTGGTCATTTGTGACTTGGAGTGACCGTAATGGAGGCTACATTAACTACAGTATCTCAGTTCAATATACGGTCAACCTCTCATCCCAAATTGATACTGTAATATCGATATAAAGTAAGACTGCAGTAAACCTATGTAGCAATGGCGTAACACGTTCAAATCAAAGTACTATAGTTTTGCAAAATACAAAAACAATAACGATTCACGTCGTTTGGACAAAATCTGTGACATCTATATCTTTGTCTTCAAACGTTCCATATTGAACACTTGTTAACCACTCTGTGTGCTTTGCATGTGATCTGAGCTTAAGAGCGATTATACATTGTGTAAGTTATGCGATTACATGTAGACCAACACATCCGATTTCTTAGATTTTTTTATTTACTAGGTAGCTTCCTAGGTCCTTTCGCCTCTTACGACATGCCTTGTAGGTCGCAGTGGTACCATTCTTTGTTTCCCTTTCGGGCCCCGGTACCACACGAGCGACATCTATATCAAACCGTGTAGGTTATTAGATGTTGGTTACTAAACTGATATCATAGCACTTCGTGATTAGATGTTGGTTTATAATTCAGCACCTGATGATCATCATAGCACTCCGTGGATTAGATGCTGTCTCTAAGCTGATATCAAAGTATTCTCTGCAGATCCATAGGTGCTCGGTTCCAGCAGATATCGATTCACCCGGGTATCCATTATTGAAGTGATTCCCTCCTCTTAAACATATCTATCCGCCGCTAGGTATCCAGTTATCGTGTGAATGTAATTCCCAATTTAAATCGATTGATAGACTCATATTTTTTCCGATCGTCACTAAGATTCAGATGTAGTCACGCCAAACAGTTCACGTTTTGCGTAAGCTCATTTTATCCCTGTGTCCAGGGAAATATATATATAGAATTGTTATCTTTATCAACAAGATATTAAATAAATTTCACTTTATCGACAGTGTCATTTAAAACTCATAGAATTAGTACGCCATAAGATACTTATGGAACAGGAGGATAATTAGGAGGAGGAATGCTGAGCCTAAAGTCGCAGCTTAACATTTATAAGCCAAATCACAGCGTACTCAAACCTTTGTCTCAAATCACAGCCAATAAGCCAATCACGCGTACTCAAATCTTTGTCTCAAATCACAGCCAAATAAGCCAAATCACAGCGTACTCAAACCTTTGTCTCAAATCACAGCCAAATAAGCCAAATCACAGCGTACTCAAATCTTTGTCTCAAATCACAGCCAAATAAGTCAAATCACAGCGTACTCAAACCTTTGTCTCAAATCACAGCCAAATAAGCCAAATCACAGCGTACTCAAACCTTTGTCTCAAATCACAGAATTGGGGGACTGCCTAGAGTAGTTGATAGTAGCTCGGCCTGCTAGCTGTGAGACGCCTCATAGCTCGGGTTCGAACCTACTGTCCGGCATTTGTTCGAGTCCCTGGTCTTACTCAGGACGATAACATGAGTACCTCTGAAGTCGGAGAAAATTTGCCTGTATGGCGACGGAATACTAATTACGAGTACATTGAACACACGGCTGCCAGTGTAAAGTAATTTACAATGTGCACGCTGCTGCCATGTAAGAAATTGGAAAAACAGATTTTCACGCAAAAATCAGTTTCAGAGATGAAACTTCGTCTGAGTTGAAAGCGGACGAAAAAAAAAAAAAAAAAAAAAAATCACAGAATCATATACAAATTATAAGTGCTTATCATAGAGAGAAAACTAGACATGAAGAAACATTTATTAAGAGAAATAAAAGTATTTTGGGCACATAAAAAAACATGACACCATGATAAAATATTTACTAGAGGGGAAAGTTGAGGGGAAGAGCAAGAGGAAGACCGAGAGATAAGTGGGAGGGAAACTTTAAGAAATTGACAGGTTACAGTCTGGCAGTGTGCACCACCAAGGCGAAAAACAGAGGATGCTGGAGATTCATTGCAGCCAACCTTCGATGTGGAGACGGCACCTGATGATGATGATCATAGTGTGAGAACAGAAAAAGCAGAAGTGGTGTTTATTATATCTTTTTTTGTTCAATGTGCTCTCCTCTTGCTCCAAAAGTGTTCGATTCGTTCCCCACGTGAAGCTGGATACTTGTCCATAGATCCCTGATATCAGTGTAGATAAGATAGAATTCGTAGTCATATCAGAGACGAACGATAAAACTGAGATCACGTGTTCAAGTTAAGCATGTAAAACAACTCTTGACAGTTTTAAAAAATGATAACAAAGGGTTTTAAAGCCGAAGGATTGACTTCATTGCACCGGGTTTACCCCATATTGCTCGGTCCCTCTACGCAGAAATGTCACGCCACCTGCCGAGAGTATTGCACAAAGCACGAACTCCGTAGCTCCAGCAACAATCCTAGGGGTCTCTGGAAAACTGCACTCGTGAACAGAACGGCGCGGTCCGGACTCGAACCCACGACCTTCGACTCACAAGGCAAAGGGCTTAACCACTTAGCCACAGAGACCCCCAAAAAAATGATAACAGCATGCTGCAAAGCCACTACCCAGACAAAATTCAGTTGAAAAAATGATAACATCATGCTACAAAGCCACTACCCAGACAAAATCCAATTTTTAAAAAAAGGATTGAAATATGTGTTTCCACCATTTTCAAAATTTACATCGTTACCCTCTCCGGAGTTTCAGAGTTCGTGCACTGCCGCTAGTTTGTCGTGGTTTTGAAAACGCTCGTATTCAAAGCTAGACGATGGTCACAGAGAGAAAGAAGGTTTTTGTTTCAAATTTAGCGTTTACAACTATTTTTTCTGGAAGTCCTAAGTATCCATTTACTGTCTATTTTTAAAATCATATTTTGTTATACCGTTGAGAACTGTAGTACCGCCAATAGATACCACCTGAGTAGGAGACTTCGCAACTCACGGCGCAGCGTTACGGAGCTATTAGAAATCATCTGAGTCTGCAAAAACACAAAAAAACCTCGGTAACTTTCACTGGCTCTAAATTTTTAAAAATGAACATTCCTTCTTCTTCTTCTTCTGCGATCAACTTCTGTCATGTGACTATTCCAGTATATGTCGCATTGGGTGGTGCGCTTGAGGTCTTCACCGGTCCTCCATAGTTTGTCTTGTAGGGTTGTTTCTGTTGGCCAGATCTCCATTCTCAGACTACTCATACTGGAGCAATCTTGCAGGATGTGCTCTGTGTACTGCTTAGGTGCTCCACAGGTGCAGGCTGCCGAGTCCCTGAGACCCATTTTGTGGAGGTGTGCTCTGAGACTGCAGTGTCCCGTTCTAAGTCTGAAGACTGTGGGCTGTGCTTTTCTGTTTAGTGTATTTATACTGTCGTGCTCTGGGTATATTTTTATCTCTCCATTTGTTTATCTGAGACTATTCCTAATTTTTTGAAGAGGTTTCAAATCAACATCAACGACAAGAACAACAAAAATCTACTCTCAGATTAAAGATCATTGGAAAATATCCCGATTGCTTCATAAGGGACTCGAACCAAATATTTTTAGATTTTGAAGCGAGTACCTTACCTGTCTATCTCATATATCATCTTTTATTTTCAATACATTCAAAATATGACTAAAATGATTAATTTTTTTGGCAGTGTAACAATTTTTAACAACAATTTCGTGGTAGTTGTGCAGATGACAATTTCGTGATAGTTGTGCAGATGACAATTTCGTGATAGTTGTGCAGATGACAATTTCGTGATAGTCTGTATGCAGATGACACATTTCGTGATGAGTTGATGACGATGACAATTTCGTGCGTGAGTAGTTGTGCAGATGACAATTTCGTGATAGTTAGTGCAGATGCTCGATAGTTTCAGTGATAGTTGTAACACGATGCAATCTTCGTGATAGTTGTGACAAATTCGACAATTTCGTGAATAAAGTTATTTGGGCAGATACAATTTTCGTGATAGTTGATGACAGATGACAATTTCGTGATAGTTGTGCAGATGACAATCTCCAGTGAAGTATGTTGTGCAGATGACAATTTCTGTGATGAGTTAGTGCAGATGAACAGTTAAAAAATATATATATAATAACTGATGAAAGAGGTAAATGCTTAATTTTGTTGCAATATATATTCTGGCATTAGAATTGCTGTTGGAATAATATTTGACAATCTATTTCAAGCAGTTATTAATCTCATGTCTTTGAGGGCTTATTATCAGCTACAGCTTTTAGCTCTCAAACAATCCAATCTTATACTGGTTTTTTTTGTCATCCTGAGATATGTTTCTTTTTTATAAGTCTATTCAAAGAAACACATTCAGCTTCCCTAGAATTCTTATTGCTCCCGATAGAGATTTTTCTTTTGTCCTGTTTACACAACACACTTCTATGGAAGACTTGATTTGATGCAAACATATGTTCGCTAGCGGATTCACACTCTAACTCAGATGTTAGGTTAAACTCGTTCCTTCTCTTCACAGATTGCGCACTAAAAACTCCAGTTGCACGTTCTCAGCTAGCGAAAGAAAAAGAAAGAAAAAATGGAAGGATAAACAACGTATGTTGAATCAGACTGGAACATAGCGCCCAGTTTGTTGTTTTCTTACTGCTAATGAGAGAGGAACTCTTCTGAATGTTTCAAACATTCTTTGACACTCGATCCGAATATTGGCCAGATTCCAAGCTTGTATTTTTCTAGAGATTTCTTAACCCTGACTTGAGTTCCCCAGTTGCCTCTACTGCCTGGTTGATGTAACGCGTTTGACAGTCCCGTGTAAAATATTATTGTTTGATTAGTAATTCCGGGGCCCTGTTGTGTTCACAGTACATCAGCTCTCGTGAGACTATCCATGAATAAGAACATTGAAGCTTTAATGTAAAGCTTAGATGCAGCTACTGAGTCCATAAATTATACTTCACGTTGAGAGTGCTATGTTTATATAGACTTTAAAAAAAGTTAATATGTGGATCTGTTACACAGTGTGTGTTTACTTTGCGATAAATAGACAATGATTAGGGCACATTTGTTAGGACATCAAGAGATAATGGACATCCACCAACAAATCAACAAACAAAGAAAATAATAACATAAAAATTGTTTTTCAAAATTACATTTGTAGACGATCTTACATGTGGAAGGACCCTGATGATAAGGAAAACAAACCTTCACGCAAAGATCAGTCAGAGGCGTCATACTAAAAAGTTACTAGTTTCCTTGACTACGACTGTATTCATAGGGCGAGGAGAAAAGAAGAAAAATCATCAATTTTCTATAATTTTTTTAAAACATCTATGTTAATGATTATGTAATGACATGGTTATATTCTCGTTTAACTACTTTTAGTTGATTTAAGGAATAAATAGTATTTCGGAACTTGTTTGAAATGCAAATAATCGCATCCAACTACTTAGTTTATTTGACTAAGGGAATAAATCAGTATTTCGGTAACTTGTTTGAAAGCATAATCGCGTACAATATTTTAGTTTTTAGTTGAATAAATCAGATTTAGGTAATTGTTTGAAATCATATAATCGCGTAAATGCATTTTTAGGTCATACCGTTTAATAATCAGTATTTCGGTATTTTTGAATGCATATAATCCGTCCAACTATTTTAGTTGTTTTACAGGAATAAATCAGATTTCGGTAACTTGTTTGATATATGTCCTGTAATGTTGTGTAAATCATTATATTTCTATATGTTCAAGAACTTGAATTTCTACTGCTATGGTTATCTGAACCGCAAGCCTGCCTCCCTTCTTCTTCTGAACGCTCCATATCGACCACTTGTTAACCAATTGTGTAACTTGTTTTGTATGAGCCAAGAGTGATTTAGTTGTATTATGGCAGACAATTATATCAGATTCTGCAACCTTTTTTACTGAGATAGCTTCCCTAGTCCTCTTAGACATGCTTGAGGTCATCAGTTTTTAACTTGTTTGTTACAAATAGATCCTCCAACTACTTTAGTTTAGAAAAAAGTTGAATTTCTCACTCTGTTAATCTAATCGCTAAAACCTCTCTTCATTCAATATGTTTAATAGCATCATTCTACCTCTGTGAAAGAATAATCGTCCTTTTATTCTTTATTTGACAGTGATAATCAGTACTTCGTAACTTGATTTGATCATATCTTTTATTTTGTTTTTTACAATAGATGTCGTACTTCTTTAATCTTAGCATCATGTCCTGTATGTTTTTTATCTAGGATTTCTATTTATTGCCGGTGCTAGATTTGTGATTCTTTTATGCTGTGTTTTGATTCACTACATTTCGAGACACTTCTCTTGATGCTAATCAATTGGCATTTTCTTATTTATCTGTCAATATTAAGTCTTATTTCGTCTTCTTTGAATTTATATCGTGTAATTTTCTAGCATTTCTTTCAGCATTGCATTTATTCGCAATGATTTCGATGTTGTTTGATACAGATACCGTTAAGTATTTGAGGTTTGCAAGAGAAAACAATGAATGTACTTGATTGAATCTATAAGGTCCGTCAAGACTTATGATTAGGATAAGGATAATAAGTATTGGATAAAATTTTGTTGATGATTTCTTGTATGAATAATTTGATGTTCTATTGACAATATCATTGAAACTGATGGACAGTAGCAGGAAATTAATTAATTATAAATCCTCCTACACTATTATTTATTTAAAGGATCATAGTCGTATTGTGAGATACATTGAGGTGGTAGGCTGATTATATTACCATTCACACAATAAACTTGAGAAGATTTCAATGCAGTTTACATTCTTCTTTATTTATATTTTTGCTTCTATCATGAAACGCGTCCATCTAGAGGACCATTGCGTCTTGTCTTCTCTCGTTTCTAAGTCGTCAATCCTTTTACGTCATTATTCTACGTAGTTGTCATGTTGTTATGTGTTACCCCTCTGCTTAGAGAGTGTAACACATAGTCTACTAATTTATTTGTATATCCTATGAGCTAATCTACCTGTCTAATCTGCTGGCTGCCCTGGGACTCCTACAAGTTGAAGATTAGATTGATTCTCACTTAGATGTACAATATATTTTGAAAATGAAAATCGTGGCATATCCCAAAGGACGTAGCCATCAACCACAGTAAACAAGTCGTTGATTTTCTAGGCACCACTTATACGTTCAGTAGTTTGCCATTGCTTTCTGAACGGGTGGCGCCATCGTCCTTTGTTAAAATCAACGGAAACAATTGCAAGCAAACTGTCCGCAGCGTGATTCGAACTCAGAACGTCGGGGTTAATAGACAGAGTCACTAACCCTAGGCCACAGACGCCAATATATTTTACGACCATTTAATTGAATTGTATTCTATATGATAGTATGATAGTTGTCGAGTTAGTGTGGATAGTGTTAATGTTGTTGAGTAGGGAGAGGTGTCTTGTAAGGATTTCAGAAGGAGAGTAGTAGCACACGAATCATACTTGTACAGGGTCTAGGAAGCTATCCTAGTAAATAAAAAGTGTTGCAGAAATCGGATGTGCTGGCTTACTTGTAGTTGTATAACTGACCCAGCATACATTCGCTCTTGGTCTCAGATCACATACATATCACACAGTGGTTTAACAAATGATCGATATGCAGCGTTTGAAGAAGAAGAAGACAGGAAAGGACAGAAAGGAACCCTTTATCATACCATGAGGTATATTGAAAAATACAATGTTAAGCCCACATATGTCATAGACCATCGACACACGATGGATGATGCGGTCATCATCACGAAAGCTACCTTTATTTCCCAGTGCTGTTCTGGTACTCAATTGAGGCTGGTACTTGTACCAAATTGAGACTGGTTTTGGTACAAAATTAAGACTGGGGCGACCTGTGCGTGATCCGTTATGGTCGAAAAAACCTCACTCCAACTGTAGAATTGAACTCGGACCTCGTATCTAAGAAGCGAGGACAGTAACCACTTCGCTACATCGGCTATCGTTATTTGATGTATTGACTCCGTTAGTTGTTCCTACTGTTTGTCACTACATTGTAATTTATCTGCTGCAGTGTATCTATTCTGTAATACCATGCTATATCTCGCCATCATCATTTATTTGTCTGATTTCTCTCTCTCGATCGTTCTTTTCGGTCATTTTGATCATTCTTATTGTGATATATAAACAGCCTTTGCCAAGAACGTATTTTTACTTCACTTCGTTCAGTACCATTTGGAGCTCTAGTGATTGTCCTTCGGCGACGTGTCCGATTTCAACCAGCGTTTACTAGGTTCGCTCTCCGTCAGCCTTTGACTGTCCCCAGCCGACTTGCAAGGGAGCAGGTTATTTGTCTGATTTAAGTAAAGCTATATGTAATTTGATGTTAAATGCAATTTTCTTTACTTTGTGCAATGCTACTTCTTCTTTTCTTCTCCATTGTACCTCAATGAGATGTTGGTGGGAAATGTAAGTATTTTATGTTCGCCTTGTCTAATGTGCTTTGTTAAGTTAGTATTTCTTTCTCTTCTTCTTCTTCGAACGTTCAATATCGATCATTTGTTAAATCACTCTTTGTGATGTGTATCAGTGGCGGCTCGTGATCATTTTGTTGGTGGGGCCAGACAGAAATTTTCGGAAAAATCATGATTTCGGTTAGCTTATATTTCTATGGTGAAGTAGTTAAGACGTCTGCCATTCTGAAGGTTATGTCCTGTTTGAAGGCCTCTATGGCGAAGTAGTTAAGACGTCTGCCGTTCTGAAGGTTATGTCCTGTTTGAAGGCCTCTATGGCGAAGTAGTTAAGACGTCTGCCGTTCTGAAGGTTATGTCCTGTTTGAAGGCCTCTATGGCGAAGTAGTTAAGACGTCTGCCGTTCTGAAGGTTATGTCCTGTTTGAAGGCCTCTATGGCGAAGTGTTAAGACGTCTGCCGTTCTGAAGGTTAGTTCTGTTTGAAGCCTCTTGGCAGAAGTAGTTAAGACGTCTGCCTTCTGAAGGTTAGTCCTGTTTGAAGGCCTCTATGGCGAAGTAGTTAAGACGTCTGCCGTTCTGAAGGTTATGTCCTGTTTGAAGGCCTCTATGGCGAAGAGTTAAGACGTCTGCCGTTCTGAAGGTTGTGTCTGTTTGAAGGCCTATGGCGTAGTTAAGACGTGCCGTTCTGAAGGTTATGTCCTGTTTGAAGGCCTCTATGGCGAAGTAGTTAAGACGTCTGCCGTTCTGAGGTTAGTCCTGTTTGAAGGCCTCTATGGTGAAGTAGTTTAGACGTCTGCCGTTCTGAAGGTTATGTCTGTTTGAAGGCTCTATGGCGAAGTAGTTAAGACGTCTGCCGTTCTGAAGGTTATGTCCTGTTTGAAGGCCTCATGGCGAAGAGTTAGACGTCTGCCGTTCGAAGTTTGGTCCTGTTGAAGGCCTCTATGGTGAAGTAGTTAAGACGTCTGCCGTTCTGAAGGTTATGTCCTGTTTGAAAGCCTCTATGGCGAAGTAGTTAAGACGATCTGCCGTTCTGAGAGGTTATGTCCTGTTTGAGGCCTCTGGCGAAGTAGTTAAGACGTCTGCCGTTCTGAAGGTTATGTCCTGTTTGAAGGCCTCTATGGTGAAGTAGTTAAGACGTCTGCCGTTCTGAAGGTTATTGGTTCGAATCTCGAGAGTCGGCATTCAATTTTGTTAAGAGCATCTTAGGATCGTTGCCGAGACTATGGAGTTCGTGCTTGGCAACCTTCGCAGATATGGTGTGCCAATAAGAATGAAACATGAGAGAAAAGACAAATGAGAAACGGAGCCAAGAACAGCACAGACACAGCTTAAGCATGAGCGAATATCACAAACGTAACTGATTGCCAGTCGTAGAGATTGGTAGCCGTAGAGATTGGTAGTTGTAGATATTGGTAGCTGTAGAGATTGGTAGCTGTAGAGATTGGTAGCCGTAGAGATTGGTAGTTGTAGATATTGGTAGCTGTAGAGATTGGTAGCCGTAGAGATTGTAGCGTAGATATTGTTAGTTGTAGAGATTGGTAGCTGTAGAGATTGGTAGCGTAGAGATTGGTAGCGTAGAGATTGGTAGCTGTAGATATTGGTGCTGTAGAGATTGGTAGCGTAGAGATTGGTAGCGTAGATTTGTTAGTTGTAGAGATTGGTAGCTGTAGAGATTGGTAACTGTAGAGATTGGTAGCTGTAGAGATTGGTAGTTGTAGAGATTGTAGCCGAGAGATTGTTAGTTGAGAGATTGGTAGCTGTAGAAGATTATTAGTTGTAGAGATTGGTATCTGTAGAGATTGGTAGCTGTAGAGATTGGTAGCTGTAGAGATTTGTAGCTGTAGAGATTGGTAGCTGTAGAGATTGGTGGCTGTAGAGATTGGTAGCTGTAGAGATTGGTAGCCGTAGAGATTGGTGGCTGTAGAGATTTGTAGCTGTAGAGATTGGTATCTGTAGAGATTTGTAGCTGTAGAGATTGGTAGCTGTAGAGATTGGTAGCTGTAGAGATTTGTAGCTGTAGAGATTGGTAGCTGTAGAGATTGTTAGTTGTAGAGATTGGTATCTGTAGAGATTGGTATCTGTAGAGATTGGTAGCTGTAGAGATTGGTAGCTGTAGAGATTTGTAGCTGTAGAGATTGGTAGCTGTAGAGATTGGTGGCTGTAGAGATTGGTAGCTGTAGAGATTGGTAGCTGTAGAGATTGGTGGCTGTAGAGATTTGTAGCTGTAGAGATTGGTATCTGTAGAGATTTGTAGCTGTAGAGATTGGTAGCTGTAGAGATTGGTAGCTGTAGAGATTTGTAGCTGTAGAGATTGGTAGCTGTAGAGATTGGTAGCTGTAGAGATTGGTGGCTGTAGAGATTGGTGGCTGTAGAGATTGGTAGCTGTAGAGATTGGTGGCTGTAGAGATTGGTAGCTGTACAGATTGGTAGCTGTAGAGATTTGGTGGCTGTAGAGATTGGTACTTGAAGAGATTGGTAGCTGAAGAGATTCGTAGCTGTAGAGATTGCATACTGTAGAGTTTCATGATTACGTAAGTAAACCGGCACGGCACATGATTGAAGAACTGGAAAATTGGTTTAAACAAAGTATGTCACTCTACGGCCTCTGTTCTATGATTATTTAGAAAGTATCAGGTGGAGCACTTAACAGTTGCTCGTGACGATTTATAATTTACTTTCATTTCAGATCGCTCAAAAGCTTATGATTAATAATGACAAGCCACATTTCTCTTTACCGGCACAATTTGATTATTATGAGGAGAAAGGAGAGAGGGATAGGAACGAGCTACAAAGCAAGAAGAAATTTAAACAGAGAGACAAGGATAATAGTAGAGTAGAGGATACAGAGAAAGAGAAGGAAAAAAGTCAATGAAGAAAAAAAGACATGAAGGAAATAAAACAGAAAAAAGACGAAAAATGATTTTAAAGGATAGTTATACAAAGAAAGAATGAATGGAATATAGAAAGAGAATACAAAGAAAGAATGAATGGAATATAGAAAGAGAATACAAAGAAAGAATGAATGGAATATAGAAAGAGAATACAAAGAAAGAATGAATGGAATATAGAAAGGGAATACAAAGAAAGAATGAATGGAATATAGAAAGAGAATACAAAGAAAGAATGAATGGAATATAGAAAGAGAATACAAAGAAAGAATGAATGGAATATAGAAAGGGAATACAAAGAAAGAATGAATGGAATATAGAAAGAGAATACAAAGAAAGAATGAATGGAATATAGAAAGGGAATACAAAGAAAGAATGAATGGAATATAGAAAGAGAATACAAAGAAAGAATGAATGGAATATAGAAAGAGAATACAAAGAAAGAATGAATGGAATATAGAAAGAGAATACAAAGAAAGAATGAATGGAATATAGAAAGAGAATACAAAGAAAGAATGAATGGAATATAGAAAGAGAATACAAAGAAAGAATGAATGGAATATAGAAAGAGAATACAAAGAAAGAATGAATGGAATATAGAAAGAGAATACAAAGAAAGAATGAATGGAATATAGAAAGAGAATACACAGAAAGAATGAATGGAATATAGAAAGAGAATACAAAGAAAGAATGAATGGAATATAGAAAGAATACAAAGAAAGAATGAATGGAATATAGAAAGAGAATACAAAGAAAGAATGAATGGAATATAGAAAGGGAATACAAAGAAAGAATGAATGGAATATAGAAAGAGAATACAAAGAAAGAATGAATGGAAATAGAAAGGAATACAAAGAAAGAATGAATGGAAATAGAAAGGAATATTAAAGCAAAGAAAGAAAGAGTAAAAGAACGGGAAGAACAAAACAGAGAAAAGTACAACAAAGAAAAAAAGAAAGAGTTAACCAGAGAAATGGAAGAGTGAAACAGAGGAAGAAATATTGAAACAGAAAAAGTAGAGTGGAAATTAAAAACCCAAAACAGAAAAATACAGAGTAAAACAGAGAAATAAAAACAGAAACATGAAGAGGGATCAAAGAATGTAAATGGTAAACGAAAGGAATGAACGGGTCAAAGCGCGTAGGACAAGCCGGGCCAGGATTGGTGAGCTGGCACTAATCAAGATCATACCCCACCTCCACGTGATGATCCTGGTAACAGACAACGGTTCCTGTCTGGCTAAGCGGGTAGGATCGAGGAGAGCTACAGGTAGTGGTAGTAGTGCAAGCACGGAAAACAATGCAAGTCCAAAATCCATGAACAAAATGCACGCATCTCCTGGCCGATGTCCGAGGAAAAGTTGTCCAAATAGTTGCTCAAACGTAAGAAAACAGCAGTGTACGAGTCCTCTGTGAACGAATGCAAACTCCCCCGAAGTAAATAACCGCACAAAAATTGCCACCTGCGGGGCAGCTCGAAGCGTAACAAGCTAACGGTCGCACCACAATTACCAGTTTCCCGGCCGATGGGAAGTGCAGCACACGTGAACATGAAGGATGAGAGATGCACCCAGAGCAGTGCCGTGGGCTCACATGGGGCGAAACTCGGAGCACTGAGGTGTTGAGGTGAAGGATCAAATTGCGTGTCCTGATAGCCTCGAGGCATGCAAACCACCAAATGCGCAGAAAAACTGGAGAGTCCAGCAGAGCCTTGAATCCAGTGCCTGCGAGCGAATGCTAACTCCTCCAGAGTAAATGACCGCTCTAAAATTGCCAGCTGTGTGACAAAAGTCCATGAGAACGAAGGGTAAAAAAATGCTCGCACCACAAGTGCCGACGAAAACATTTACGTGACGACACAAGATAAGATTGCAGTTAATTCCGTGCAATAGGCCAAGCTCAGATATATCTATTGGGTAAAGTTGACCGAACACAAATCCTAAAGTTGCGTTCTAGCGCCTAACGAAACTGCCTTCCTGAAAACAATCGCGCAGCGTACTGTAGTTCTTACTACTAACATCCCCGAAAAACCGGGAAGTTGATGCTCGGCGAGCGCAACATCTCAGTTGCGATGATAGCGCCTAATGAAACGACCCTCTACACTATGTGTCACAGCCCCAGTCTAGTGTTTCCCGGGGCAATGGAAAATGCAGAGTAGAAACCGCAAATTGCCAAGTGTCGACATGGGTCTCGGAAAAGATGAAAATGCCCCAGCTCTGAAACAAACTCAACATGACCAGAAAAGTAAGGCAGACATTGTAAAGATCTAACAGGTTGTCCAGATCAAAACATTAGCGACGGCTGACACTTTTCACGGTGTGTTACACGAGTAGGATACCGCCCCCAAGTCACGTTCTCCCGGCCGGTGGGAAAAGCTGAACGGATAAACATAGAAGGATGAGAGGTGCATCCAGAGAAGAGACGGGGGTCCACATGGGGCGAAACTAAGAACCCTGAGGGAAGGGGGCGAAATGACTTGGCCTAGCAGATGCCTGAATCCAGTGCTGGCGTGGCAAGCGTAGGGTGAGTGGATCACCCAAATGTGCAGAAAAACTGGAAAGCCCAGCAGAGGCTTAAATCCAGTGCTTGTTTCCGCTCGCAGGGAACTACTACTGCCTTTGTGGTTTGATTGGGGACAATCAAAAGCTAGCGGAGTAAACCGTACACAAATCTGGATGGCAGACAAACTAAGTAGTCCAAATAAAGACCGGTAACCTGGGTAGATGACGCTCAACAATCTGGGAGGGTAGGTCGTCTAAAGGTCGCCACCCTGAAAAAAAATAGCAACCTGCTGCCTTGCAGGTCGGCTGGGGAAGGCTAACAGAGAGCGAACCCAGTAAACGCTGGTTGAAATCGAACACGTCGCCGAAGGACAAACACTAGAGCTCCAACTGGTGCTGAAGATGTGACGTAAAAAAACAGTCTTGGCAAAGGTTGTTTATATATCACAATAAGAATGATAAAAATGGCCACAAAGAACGAACGTGAGAGAGAAAGAGAGACGAGAGAAAGGAATAAATGCATCAGAGAAAAGGAAGAGTTAACCACAGAAAGATAGAGTGAAGTTGAAAAAGAGAAGAATGAAAGCTTTGAAGGAAAAACTGAAACAGAAAACGAAAGAGTGAGACTGAAATTAATAGGGAAACAGAAAATAAGAACGAAATTTAAAAAGTCAAAAGAACGACAGGGAAAAGAAAGTGCGAAACAATGAAATAGTGAAACTGAGAAGAAAAAGAAGAGTAAAATAAAGAAAGAGAAGATTGTAACAGAGAAAGAGTAAGTAAAATCGAAAGAATGAGTGAAAAAAAAGAGAAAGAGTCTAAGCAGATAAAAAGAATAAAACAGAGAAAGGGAGAAAGAGTAAAGCAGAGATCAAGAGATAACGAAGAAACAGAGGATGAAACAGAAAAATAGACTCAAAACAAGAAAAAGAGGTATAAAACCGAATGAAAGAGAGTGAAATAAAAAAGGAAGAGTGCGAGAGAAGTAGAGAGTAAAATATAAAACGAGAAGGAAACAACGAAAGAGAATAAAATATATATAGAAGAGAAACAGGAAGTCCAAATGTGTGACCACCCCTACTTACATGTTGAAATTATTCAATGAGAGTTATCCCTGCTGTTGTTATGTTTACTCAGATGGAGTTTTTCAGCGAGACTTCTGGGGGACATTTGGTCTCAGACCAAAAATCAAAAACACTCTGGCTGCAAACCAGAACCTTTTTTAAAGAGACTAAAACATTAGTTAAAATTAATCTCCGGTGCGATGTTGCGATGTATTTTTTTCTTATAATCTTTAGCTGTCCTGTGTTGTTGCGTACTGGTGATTTATTTTTATTACATCTTTGTTCTGTGTTGTTCCTTAATGATGGTTATAACGTACATATGTTCTTTATTCTGTGTTCTTCTTCTTCTTTGCGTTCGTTCTTTACGATCAATTTTAATCACTCTTTGTGATATGTTTGATCTTTGCCAAGAACGTGTATACGTTGCACATTGGTTCGGTAGGCCCTAAACGCATAGACTTGTACACGTTTAGGACATGTGCATCCGATTTCATCCAAACCTCCTGAGTCGCCTCTTACGACATGCGTGGCAGGTAACAGTGGTTCTATTCTTTACACCCCAAATTTGGGCCCCGGTAACCACTCGGGCGTATACTGTGTTGTTCCTTAATGATAGTTATAACGTAGGAGTACATATGTTCTTTGGTGTTCCCCACCAATGGTGGTTAGTTTCGATAATCGCTACAAATGTTCTTTGGTGTTCAATACGAGTGGTTTGTTTCTTTAAATTTGACAAATGGTATTTGGTGTTCCATACAAATGTTTAAAAAAATTTCCAATGATGTTCTTTGGTGTTCTATACGAGTGATTTATTTAATTAAATGCTACATATAGATGTTATATGTTCTGTACTATTTTTTATAGTAGTTTATTCATTATATCCTATAGATGTTCTGTGCTTTTCTCTACTAGTAGTTTATTTCATTAAATTCTATCTTTCATACCAGTCGTTTGTTGCTTTAAACTCTTACAATTGTTCTGTGCTTTTCTCTACTAGTAGTTTATTTCATTAAATTCTATCTTTCTTTCCAGTCGTTTGTTGCTTTAAACTCCTACAATTGTTCTGTGGTTTTCTTATGGTGGCTTATTCATTATTATCCTACCAGCGTTTGTGCATTTCTAGACTCTTAGGAAATTGTTCTATGCTTTTCTTACAGAGGAAAGTAACAATATTTGTGCACATAATATGAACTTCATACATTTTGAGTTATAATCTAGAAATTTACTCATGTTTTTTCTACTCAAAGTTTGATTGTTACTTTAAAAAGGATCTTTCATTCCAGTCGTTTTGTTGCTTTAAACTCCTACAATTGTTCTGTGGTTTTCTCTACTAATAGTTTATTTCATTAAATTCGATCTTTCATACCAGTCGTTTGTTGCTTTAAACTCTTACAATTGTTCTGTGCTTTTCTCTACTAGTAGTTTATTTCATTAAATTCGATCTTTCATACCAGTCGTTTGTTGCTTTAAACTCCTACAATTGTTCTGTGCTTTTCTCTACTAGTAGTTTATTTTGTTCAATTCTATCTTTCATACCAGTCGTTTTGTTGCTTTAAACTCTTACAATTGTTCTGTGGTTTTCTTGTATTGGTGGCTTATTCATTTATATCCTACAGCAGTTATGTGGCATTTCGTAGACTCTGTAGGAGAATGGGAGAAAATATCAATATAACACACGCTGGATTTAAGAAGTTACAGAGGTACACGTAACCACATATTTGAGCACATAATATGAGAGCAATCATAGACATATTTGAAGAGTATAATGTAGAAATTTACTCATGTTTTATTGACTACTCAAATGCATTTGATTGTGTACATCATAAGGAATTGTGGAAATGAAGAAAGGAATTGGATTTCCATTACATTTACTACAGATTATAAAAGAACTTTATAGTTATCAAATGGGGGCTGAAAGAATATGCAATGATACATCAGATTGGTTTGACATAAGACAGGGAGTCAGACAAGGTTGCATTCTGTCGCCTGGTCTGTTTAACATATATGCAGAAAACATCATGAGGAATGATACAGAAGAAAGCGGAAAATGAACATTACGATCCCTTTTTAATCGGAGGAACAGAAATACATAAGCTAAGATATGCTGACGATACAGTGTTACTGTCAACACTGCCAGATATATTAATTATGAAAGTGTAGGAGAAATGGGGAAAACAAAATATGATACACTGAAGCAAACTCACTGGCCTAACGAAACAACACTCGACAGAAAACTACACGGACCTCTGTGTGAGCTACAAAAGACAGTGAAGTTCATACAATAGACAACATTGGATGTATAGACAATATTTTAAGCGAACGAAAGGAAGGATGTACAAAAAACCAAATAAGGACAACTGATAAAACAAATATCACAAAGGATATTTTTATCAACAGAGAGAAAATAGAAAATGTGAACAGTGTGAATATCTTGATTCACTGCTTACAAGAGATGGAAAAGGGATGAAGGAAACTAAAGGAAGTACAAATATGACAGTACAACAAATTAAACAACTAACAACAATATAAAAAGGAACTAATAGGAAAACAAAGATCCAAATACTAAGAACATCCCAGTGGCAACGTATGTGTGTGAAGCATTGACATTTAACGAGGCAATGGAAAGTATATATATGTGGTTTTGAATATAAGTGTCACAGAAGAGTCCTCCGTATACCATGGACAGAGACGAGAACAAAAAGATCTACCCAGAAAGAGCTCAGAATCAAAGAAAACTGCATGACGCTACAAATAAGGGTAGCGTTTGAAGTATTTAGGACATATAAAGAGACAGGAAGTGTTAGAGAAGACCATCATGAAAGGAGGCGTCCAGGCAAAAAGGAGAAGAGGAAGACCACGGAGAAGATGGATTCAGGATGTAACTGATGGTTTAAGCATGACGGTTGCAGAGGCTGGACATCTGGCTTATGAGAAAGAACAATTTTGAAGGACTATTAGGATGGCAAAGTTCTGCGCAGGTCAAGCTAATTGATGAGAACTAGTAGTAGTAGTAGTAGTAGTTTTAGAAATAGTAGTCGTAATAGTAGAAGTAGTAGTAGTTGCTGTGGCTATAGGGCTCCATAGTCGAGTTTTTGTGTGGGATGTGATCCCTTGGCAAACTACAAGTACCTCTGAATTTTCAATACGGCTCGCCTCGATGACAGGGACACTGGTGATAAATAAATCAAAAGCTCCATATTAGGCATCATGACTACGCCTGACAATTTTGCTGCCGAGTGAAAACAAAATATTAAAGATATACTTAATTTTTCATGTATATATTTTTGGCAAAATAGTACGCCTCTGAAGGCTTTTAGTTAAAACAGAATCTCGTTAGAACGTTTTCCAAGGGATTAAAAAAACAAAAACAAATGAACATCATAAACAGGAAAACGTACTAAGCGATAGAAACTGTCTTCACAGTGTCGTTTTTAAATTTTAAAATCTAATATAATAATTGTAATAAAGTATTTGACACAAGTTTGAAATACATATACAAAGTTGATTGCCTTTTCCCCGCCCTAAATGAACTTACGATAACAGCGTCTATCTTAGTTATAGCAAGTTCCTACGCAAGTTCCCAATAAAACTACACACATAACACTGCTCTATGTTTATTGTTTTCATCGATTGTGACTATGTCGACACTGGTGCAGGCTCTGGTTTATCATTACTTTCCTCCTAACTTTTCTCTGTAGTCTGTTTCTCAAGAATTTCGTATATTGTCACAGATTGACAGATTGCAAAACCGTCGACACAATCAACATACGCATCGAAGATAGAGTACATCGTTTCTCTCTCTCTCTTTCTATTTGCCGCCAACCTTCAGTCATTGTATTGTCTTCATTTTCTATCGTTATGTCATTCGTTACCCGATGACGAAACCTGGCCTTGTTGAAACAGTTTGAAATTGCGCTTTGCATTACAGCCTCAGAAGCCGCTTTCATTAAATGCATGACGTCCAAGACTGTAATCGTTTTCATTGTTGTTTGATGAGACGTCAACCTCTTTTGAACCAGATTCTTTCTGTATTTTTATATCATGTATTTTTTACTGCCTTGTTAGATGGTAAAAATTGTGCAGTTAGTTAGAAAGAAACACTACATTTATATTTCTTAAATCTTCTTCTTCTTCGAAGGCTTCATATCGACCACTTGGTAAACCACTCATTGTGATCTGAGCCTAATAGCGATTGTACGTTGTGTCCGTTATGCGTCTACAACTAGGCCAGCACATCCGATTTCTGCGACGTTTTTTTAAATTTATTAGGTATCTTCTCTAGGCCCAACCCAGTCCCTCTACGACATGTTTGTAGATCGCAGTGTTATATTCTTTCCCATTGAGCCCCTGCAACATACAGATCCGCACCTTCTGTTAATAATGCATTTCAGATTCCGTTGTTTCGAGCTGAGTTCGTGCTCTCTCTGTCAGGTGGCTGACTGTCTGTGGAGAGACAGAGACTTAAGGAACGGTGCAGTAAAGTCAATCATTTGGTTTTAGATCCTTATATAAACAGAAAACAGCACACAAAATTTCGCTTAGACAGATACCCACAGGCTCAACCATCCATGCCAGAATACAAACAGCACCACGAATCTTTCGCTTAAGAACAGGTCACAGCAGGACTTCAAGGGCCATAACCATGCAGTAGAATCAATCATGAATATAAACAGAAAACAGCACACAACAATCTTTCGCTTAAGAACAGATCACCCACCGCAGGCTCAACCATCACATGCACAGAATAAACAGAAAACAGCACACAACAATCTTCCCACATCTCGCCCAACAATCTTTCGCTTAAGAACTGGTCACCACAGGCTCAACCATCAAATGCACAGATAAACAGAAAACAGCACACAACAATCTTTCGCTTAAGAACACGTCACAGCAGGTTCAACTATCACATGCACAGAATAAAGCCTGCTCAGACTGCACAGTGTGCATGCTAGACAGAAACACAGACTCCAGAGCACATCCTGCAGTCATGTCCATAACACATACACCAACGAAACGAAACATGGCCTCATGAAAGAAGCTTACAGAGCAAGCTATGGAGAATTCTTGAGAAAATCCAACTGATGTGCTGCTTCATGAGACAATCCATCTCATTGTTAAGACGAGCATACGAAACTGAACACAAAGAAGAAGTAGAGATCCTTTTAGACATCACATTTCAAGGTTTGGTCTATAGAACTGGTAACAAAATGTCACATTTCACCTCTGGTCAGATTTTATTTAGTAACATCACATCACAGTTCAATATAATACAATATTCTGACATTACGAAGTTGGTAATATCACTCCCCAAATCCAGAATCAATCTAAATTTCAAAATAAGGTGTAGCAGTGATAAAATTGAAATAAAATGCAGTTTTGCTGATTTTCTGTTCATTCACATTACGAAATGACCCCCGTACATTTGGACTGCGGAATGAACCACTTTATTTGAACAAGAATCGAAATAGGGGCATAAGGAAGGGGATGATGTGGAGGCAGACGTGAAAGAAATAAAAAAAAGTTTTGAGTTAAAAAAATTGAACAATTATATATAATGAAAAGCTCGGAATTCACAGTTGAGATCAGATTAAAGGTTACACTTGGGCCATGGTTAAATATTATACTGAGCGGGGAAAATGCAAACATTGCGGCTTGGGCTTTAATTTTGGTATAAAGCTATCGAAAAAAGTAATAGAAATTCGGGATGACGAGCGGTTCCATTCATAATGAATTGTATTTAGCGATTTGATCAAATGAGTGTGTGATACATGCGATATCCAGGCAATCTATAACAGTGTTCTGTAATGTTGGCGTTGTTTGTACTTTCTCATCTTTCGATCTATTTTTAAAATTGCATCTTTCTTTCTTTTCTCTTTCTCTGCTTGTTTTGCCGTTAGGCGTAGCAGGTTTAACTGATGAACTGTTTCCGAGATAATGCACGTTTGGTCGCTTGATATACTGTGGTACTGTGGAGTTTTAAGATATCTGTAACTCCGTCCATCCATATTTTTCTTGATCTTCCCCTTCCTCTTGATTATTCCATTTTCAGGTTGCAACTGCTGTATTCGGTTTCATTCTTATCAAGTGGTTAAACAATTTGAGCCTCTGTTTTTTCAATGAATCTAAGAGCATGTGTTGTTCCGATAGTTCTAATTTCCTCATTTGTTATATGACCTCTTCTTGTTTTATTTACCTCTATTTTATTTATTTATCAACTGCATCCATCTATTTAATTAAAGCTTTCCGGCATAGTCAGTCCTTTCTTGAATCACATCGCCAGATGAAGCTAAAGGGGAGACGATCAGTTGAATTGATCAGCTACAGTAGATAGAACTGGTTGGAGTGCTCTTGTTTAAATGCTTCGTTTCACGCTTCGGCTTATGTCCACCGTGTCAAACGCAAGATAGCCTCTGGGAGAGTGCTGCGGCTATACAGCCCATTAATGTTCGTTCCAGTGTCGAGAGAGGTGAGAGCCCTTTCCCAAAGGTGTTCAAAACTCTGACACTTTCAAGTGGGTATATATCACTCGGATTGGTAGGCTGGGCTTTATTGAACACGCTAGCAGGCTCGGAGTAGGACAAGATTACGGCTTTCCACCCCATTTGCAGGCGAGAAATAGATTAAGGAGAAGAAAACCATTTTAAATTCGTCAGGGTTTATCGTTGCTTCACTCTTCTACATTTTGCGTTCTCTAAACAAGTTGGAAACGGTTCGACACTTTTCTTGTGAAAATCAGAATCTAGAGTTGGCTGTGATGAAAACACACAAGTGGAACTATACAAAAGAGGTATAGAGAGGGAAAGAAATAGAAAGAGAAAGAGAAAGAGAGAACAAGAGATGACAATTTTAAATAGAGTAAGAGGAAATGTTGACTGAATGAAATATAGCAATGTTGGAACACAAAGTTAGGTAATTTGCAAGGTACCTCGAGTTAAATAAATGTGTTACGTAAAGGGTCTTTATCAAACAAAGGTTACAAAACAAGTTTGTAGTTTTAAAAACGTAGACAAATTTAATAAAACTCACATAATTTTGTGTCTGATAACATAGTTTTACTCGAATTTTCCTTTCCGTTTCTATCTCTCTCTCTCTGTCTCTCTATTTATCCATCCATCCATCCATCCATCTATCCATCTATCCATCTATCCATCTATCATCCATCATCTATCATCATGTCATCCATCGTCATCCTCATCCATCTCCATATCGTCGTCGTCCTCCATCCATCCATCCTATCTGTCCATCATCTGTCTCCATCATCCATCTTCCATCTCATCCATTCATCTCCATCCTTCGATCCATCCATCAATCCATCCATCCACCATCCATCCATCCATCCATCCATCCATCTATCCATCTATCCGTCTGTCTGTCTGTCTGTCTGTCATCATCTATCTTTCCGTCTGTTTATCTATTTGTCTATCTATTGCCCGTCTGTCCCTTCGACCTCCATCGATCCACCTCCACCCATTCATCCACCCATCCATCTACCTTCATCTATCTATTGTTTGTCTCTGATGACTGTCTGTCTTTCTGTTGTCTCTCTGTCCAACTTCTCTTGTCTGTCTGTCAATCGCCTGCCTGACGCCCACCCCTAGAAGTCGTCGTCTGTCGTCGTCTATAATCTATTGTACCACCTGAAATTTGTTTCTTTCCATCAATTGCCAAACATTATTATTTTCAAATCAATTGCAACCTGAAGATGGTAAATTGATTAACTCTTCATTTTCTCTATTTGACAAACATTACATGAATAAATAACTATGCGTTTGATTCCTGGACATTCACATACACCCAGAAATGATAAATCAAGTAGGTTAGATAAGAAAGGGTCAGCACAAAAACAACCAACCACAGCAACAACTCTCCATACAGCAAAGCAAATCCTAACAACAACAAATAAAGAAATTTGGCTAAACAGATGGGCCATGGGAGACACGGAAAGATGTTTCCGAACACATGGCCAACCCTAACCCCAATGAGAACGTTAACAACGTGACAAGAAAAGATCAGATCACAAATTTTAGACTCTAAACACAACATTTAACACTTACTAGTCACATGAACAGAATTCAACCACAACACACCCAGAGTGCCAGTTGTGTGTACATCATCATAAAACCGTTCAGCACCGCCTCTTCAGGTGACAAGCGCTAGATGATGTCAAGAAGATCCTTCTTCTTTCCTTCCAGATAAATGGAGCACATTATACAGAACAAAAGAACAACTTACAAACACATGCAGATACTACTACATAGCACTGGACGGAAAGGGCAAAAGCCCAAGTGTCGCTGGATTATTAAAGAAGAAGAAGATATTCCTTTCGATATCTGTGGGGGAAAACTGTGCCCCTATAGGTGTGTCCGGAATAGCTAATAACTAATTATATTGCCCATCGGTCATTCCAAGCTGTTCTGGAGAAATTATTTCACTCTGTCTGCTTGTTGGGTTTTTTTTTCACTTGTTCCATTCCTGCTTCAAATTGAACTATATCGCACTGTTGTTGCCTGGTTACATACTGGACCAACAATATAAATGTAATGCAATTTATATGTATAGCATTGCATCTTAGAGAGAGATAATGATTCCTTATATATCTTATATGTATACATATAATGGTGGGTGGGTGTTGTGATGCTCGTCCATCACGGGTGATGATGACCACCATTTTTCATCCAAGAGAATGTAGCTACATTATGTTCCCTCCCACACAGACAAAAATGGGTTTTGTATAAATAAATAGACATATGTATGTGTTATGTATCTTTAATTCTTTATAAGTATATGTGATGACCTTAGGCGTTTTCCTGGTTTATGTAGTCCTATATATCAAATCAAATCCAGGACAGAAGTGTGAACGGGAGAGAGGACCTTTTTTAAGTAAAGCAAATACAAAATGTAGAGTTTCTTCCTTCATTTTCAGGAGAACATCGTGCAAACAAGAATTATTCAAAAGTAAGCACCCCGAGGTCTTAGCAAATCCCTTCAGAGTTTCAGAAATGGCAATTCATTACCATTTCTAACCTGAACTATTTGCTCAGCCAAAACATCAGTTACCCCATTGTTCAAATACACCCCTTGTCTACCCTGCTTTGTGTCGACTCGTCAGCTTCGCTCTGTGCTCGAGAAAGACTTAGACTAAAATAGTGATTCACTGTGATAGACTTAGGTTTGTGCTTTGAAACAGTCCAAATTTATTTCTATTTGCTCAATGTGGCAACAGTTTGAAAATGTCTCGTATACTTCACCTGCACTTCTGAATTTCTTCGGAAATATAACTTCAAGTGTACTTCTTTAGCTCTTCACGCAATGAAAGCGGAACCCTTGAGTCAAGCCGTTGACTGCAGTCAACACAATCTGTTGTGACGGCGGCTCCAGTCTGTCTGCTTGGGTGTCGCGGTAAAATTATGCTATTCTTCTCTGTTTCAATCGCTGTGACACACTAGGACAATAATAAAACACGAAAGCGGACGTGAATTCGAATTTATACGTATCTCAAGTAGTAGAGATAAAGCAACCACTGCAGCCTTGGGTGTTAGATCTGATCAAACACATTGCATCTTTCTTTTTCTTCTTTTTTTTTCCAATTAAAATATACATTGAGCTTACGCTGTATCGCGTACATGTACAATTTCTGCTATCGAAATTTGGTAATCTTTGTTGAACATTCTTAACTTGGCTTGTAAATGTTTATGCATATATGTTCATGATTACTATTCGCCTCAGTAGTGTTAGACCTGATTTGTTGTTCTTCTTCGTCTCTGAACTCTACTTGAAGTATAAGGCATTAGCAAACTTCCTCCAACCAGAATCCAGATCTGTCTTGAGCAAGATTTGTAAACAAGTTCTATATTCTCTACTTCTAATATATGTATTATTTGTTTGTCTCCCCTGTACTTCTCTATGTTCTAGAGTTCTAGCCATGCCTCTTCTTATTTATGTATAATTTGTTCGTCTCCCTGTACTTCTTATGTTCTAGAGTTCTAGCTGTCTCTTTTATTTATGTATAATTTGTTCGTCTCCCTGTACTTCTGTATGTTCTAGACATGCTCTTCTTATTTATGTATAATTTGTTCGTCTCCCTGTACTTCTGCTATGTTCTAGCCGTGTCTCTTCTTATTTATGTATATATTTGTTCGTCTCCCTGTACTTCTGTATGTTCTAGACATGCCTCTTCTTATTTATGTATAATTTGTTCTGTCTCCCTGTACTTCGTATGTTCTAGAGTTCTAGCCTGCCTCTTCTTATTTATGTATAATTTGTTCGTCTCCCTGACTTCTTGTTAGAGTTCTAGCCGTAGTTCTTCTTATTTATGTATAATTTGTTCGTCTCCCTGTACTTCATGTTCTAAGTTCTAGACTGCCTTCTTATTTATGTATAATTGTTCGTCTCCCTGCACTTCTCTATGTTCTAGCCTAGCGTCTCTTCTTATTTATGTATAATTTGTTCGTCTCCCTGTACTCTGTATGTTCTAGAGTTCTAGCTAGTCTTCTTATTTATGTATAATTTGTTCGTCTCCCTGACTTCTCTATGTTCTAGCCGTGCTCTTCTTATTTATGTATAATTTGTTCGTCTCCCCTGTACTTCTGTATGTTCTAGAGTTCTAGCCGTAGCTCTTCTTATTTATGTATAATTTGTTCGTCTCCCCTGCACTTCTATGTTCTAATAGTTCTATGCTTCGTAAGTTACTCTCTTATTTATGTATTATTTGTCGTCTCCCTGCACTTCTCTATGTTCTAGAGTTCTAGCCGTAGCTCTTCTTATTTATGTATTATTTGTTCGTCTCCCTGACTTCTCATGTTCTAGAGTTCTAGCAGTAGCTCTTCTTATTTTGTATTATTTGTCTGTCTCCTGTACTTCTCTATGTTCTGAGTTCTAGCGTGCTCTTCTTATTTATGTATTATTTGTTCATCTCCCTGTACTTCTCATGTTCTAGAGTTCTAGCATGCCTCTTCTTATTTATGTATTATTGTTCGTCTCCCCTGTACTTCTATGTTCTAGAGTTCTGCTGCTCTTCTTATTTATGTATTATTTGTTCGTCTCCCCTGCACTTCTCTATGTTCTAGAGTTCTAGACATGGCTCTTCTTATTTCTGTATTATTTGTCTGTCTCCCTGTACTTCTCTATGTTCTAGCAGTGCCTCTTCTTATTTATGTATTATTTGTTCGTCTCCCTGCACTTCTCTATGTTCTAGAGTTCTAGCCGTGCTCTTCTTATTTTGTATTATTTGTTCGTCTCCCCTGTACTTCTTATGTTCTAGCGTGCCTCTTCTTATTTATGTATTATTTGTCTGTCTCCTGTACTTCTTATGTTCTAGAGTTCTAACATCTCTTCTTATTTATTTATTATTTGTTCGTCTCCACTGTACTTCTATGTTTAGCGAAATGTGAATCTTCTTATTAAAATATAGAAAATTATTTGTTTCTAACATGTACTAAAAATAAACATCATGGAATTCTAGAGGAATTCAGACATAGTCGAAAATCACGAATTTCTCATATATATCTTGTCTTAACTGTATATGTTCTGTCCCATTTAAGTTTACAATTTTGAACAGTAATAAGAAGCTTCCTGATTGTTCTGAAACGAGGAGAGAAAAGTGAGAGAGGAGCAACTGCATTGATATTGTGAATAATAAATATATGCTCAACAATTGAACAAGTGTTATATCAAAGTCATCTTGCCATCACTATTATCTCATTGATGTTCTAAGACATGAATGCTGCTTCTTACTTGACATACTTTACAAAACAGTGTGATGATCGTCGAATGATATCTCCTGTACTCTGCTTTGATGGGCTTAAATCAGATCCATCAGTAGACATATCCATTCTTGGATGGATCAATGATTATTTGTATCGTTAATAAACTGACTTGCTCGATGTTTAGTTCTTACATCTATTCATTTTGTCTTTATTTATTTCTGTTGTATCAAGCTGTATCTGTTGATAGTTATTTTAGCTTTTGCAGTTGTTTTCTTGCTTTTGTAGGTGATATTTGTCATCATTCTCCTGACATGGTGAAATGACTTTGCTCAGTGTTCTGCATTCTAACAAGAGTTTATTGGAATTTATTCATTATTTGTCTTCATGCTTCACTGCAGCTTTATCCCAGCTTCTAACCAGTGCACACAAATTCTCTTATTTATGATTACTTTGTTCGCCTCCACTTCTGTATGTTCTAGAGTTCTAGACATGGCTCTTCTTATTTATTTATTATATGTTCGTCTCCCCTGTACTTCTGTATGTTCTAGCCGTGCCTCTTCTTATTTATGTATTATTTGTCGTCTCCTGCACTTCTCTATGTTCTAGAGTTCTAGACATGGCTCTCTTATTTATTTATTATATGTCTGTCCCCTGTACTTCTCTATGTTCTAGAGTTCTAGCCGTGTCTCTTCTTATTTATGTATTATTTGTCGTCTCCTGTACTTTCTATGTTCTAGAGTTCTAGACATGGCTCTTCTTATTTCTGTATTATTTGTTCGTCTCCCCTGTACTTCTCTATGTTCTAGAGTTCTAGACATGGCTCTTCTTATTTCTGTATTATTTGTTCGTCTCCCCTGTACTTCTCTATGTTCTAGCCGTGCCTCTTCTTATTTATGTATTATTTGTTCGTCTCCCCTGCACTTCTGTATGTTCTAGAGTTCTAGACATGGCTCTTCTTATTTATTTATTATATGTTCGTCTCCCTGTACTTCTCATGTTCTAGCCTAGCTCTTCTTATTTATGTATTATATGTCGTCTCCCTGTACTTCTCTATGTTCTAGAGTTCTAGTCGTAGCTCTTCTTATTTATGTATAATTTGTTCGTCTCCCCTGTACTTCTGTATGTTCTAGCCGTGCCTCTTCTTATTTATTTATTATATGTTCGTCTCCCCTGTACTTCTCTATGTTCTAGAGTTCTAGTCGTAGCTCTTCTTATTTATGTATAATTTGTCTGTCTCCCTGTACTCTGCATATTCTAGACGTGGCTCTTCTTATTTATGTATTATTTGTTCGTCTCCCTGTACTTTCTATGTTCTAGAGTTCTAGCCGTAGTTCTTCTTATTTATGTATTATTTGTTCGTCTCCCTGTACTCTGTATGTTCTAGCCGTAGCTCTTCTTATTTATGTATTATTTGTTCGTCTCCCCTGTACTTCTGTATGTTCTAGCCGTGCCTCTTCTTATTTATGTATTATTTGTTCGTCTCCCCTGCACTTCCGTATGTTCTAGCCGTGCCTCTTCTTATTCTTCTCTAACTGTGCTTTAACTTAAATTCCGTTTTCTTAACTTTTCAATCCGTCAATATTCTGTTGTCTATATATTTAGCACATTTAGTTAGCAGAAATGTGAATCGTTTGCCATTACAAAACATCAAAACAGAAAATTATTTTTTCGAAACAAAGTGTTATAGAAAATGCAAAGAACATCATGACACACAACAAAAAAATAAGAAACGAGGGGAAATCTAGACATCCTTCAAGATCGAAACATCGACGGAATTTGCTCATAAATAATATCTTGTCTCGTAATCTGATATATTTTTGTCCCATTTAAGTTTACAATTGTTTAGAGACAGTAATAAAGAAGCATTGCTTTCTGATTGTTTCTGAAAAACGAGAGAGAGAGAAAGAGTGAGAGAGAGAGCGAGAACAAACTGCATTGATATTTAGTTGCAAAATAATAAATATATGCTCAACAATTGAACAAAAGTGTTATATCAAAGTCATCTTTTGTGCCATCAACTATGATGATCTCACTGATGCTTCTAACGCATGAATGCCGGCTTCTTACTTGGAGCATACCTCTGCACGCACCAAACAGCTCGTCGGATGATCCGTCTGGGTAATGTATATATACTCCGTAACCTGCTTTGATGATGGCTTTAAATGCAGATCCATCAGTATAGACATATATCCATTCTTGGGGATAGGCATCAATGATTATTTGTGATCGTTTAATAAGACTGACTATGTCGGATCGTTTAGTTGCTTCATCTATTCATTTTGTCTTATTTATTTCTGTTGTATTCAAGAGTGTATCTGTTGATAAGTTTATTATTACTTTTTGCAGTTGTTGTCTTGCTTTTGTAAGGTGATATCTGTCATCGATTTCACTGACATGGTGAAATATTGACTTTTGTTTCCAGTGTCTCTGTTGCCAATTCTCAACAAGTAGTTTATTGGGGAGATTTCAATTCATTATTCTGCTCCTTTCATAAGCTTCAACTGCAGCTTTATCCCAACATCATCATAACCAGTGCAACAACAAATTGCCCTCACAAACACTATATTACAGAATATACGAATGTACCTTTTTGCCAGTACCATTTAAATGAGAATAGAATACATACAACCACCAAGAAATTAGATAAGATACTAGAGCCAAGGGAAGGCCAATAAAAAGTTGGATATACAATATCAAGACCACACTAAATAAACACGGATACAACACAATAAGGGCGACTCATCTGGCACTGAAACGGAAATTAAAGCTCTCACTCCTATGCTTAACGGCAGAAGTGGACAACCAATTCCATCAAGACAATAGACAAATATACCGTTTTTTGCAGACTTTCGAAGGAAACTAACGACAGCCAGCGCATATATTTCTTGTGAGACTAAAGAGAAAATGTTGCAATAAATATGAATTATAATGAGTAGGAACATTGAACAAAACAACGTGAAATGGACACATTATCTTAACAGTATTACAATTTTATTGGCTAGACACAAGAGGACTTAGCTCAATGAACGTACTTAACCTTTCGAAGATCTTAAAGAGGTCTTCATGTCAGTTCGCTACATGGGTCCTGGCTTGAACGAACGTGACAGAGACTGCATACCACAGTGATACTCTGACCTGACGAAGACGCTCTTAACAGAGGGTGGTTGCTAATGTGGATTTTTATGTTATTCCTTCAGTCAGTTGTTGAAGCGACCAAATAGATTCGCCCTTTCAGCGTCTGTCATATTCGTGATTCAATTTAATCATTTTAAAAGCTTAAAAAGATTCTCGTTTACTATGATAGGGATACTTCGTGTGCTAAATATGAGTTACAACATTAAGACAGATTAGTAGCAGAGTAGCACAAGAAAGTAAAGGGGCATTTTGCATACCATGGGGTAATAATAACAGTTCATCGCAAGCGATGATGACAGCACCCTTTCAGACGTGCTGCTGCAACTCTCTGGTTCTGAGGTATATTGGGGAATACAGTGTTCGTCCCTTATTTATTTTTGACTACAATGAGTGTGGTCAAGATAATATCGATCGTCTTTACTTCCCAGTACTTCTCTTATACCAAATTGATGCATGGTCGAACTGAGAAACATTACGGTCAAACAAAATTAAACTCTGTGGAAATGAACTCGGACCTCGCGAATAAGAAGCGAGTCACCCGAGTGGTTACCGGGGCCCAAAATTGGGTGTAAAGAATATAACCACTGTTACCTGCCACGCATGTCGTATGAGGCGTCTAAGGAGGTTTGGCTGAAATCGGATGCACATGTCCTAAACGTAGAAGTCTATGCGTTTAGGGGCCTACTAAACCAATGTGCAACGTAAACACGTTCTTGGCAAAGATCAAACATATTACAAAGAGTGATTAAAATTGGTCGTAAAGAAAAACGCAAAGAAGAATAGGCGAGTGCACTTACCACTACACTATCGCAGTTTTCTGAGAAAGAAATGTAGAGGAATGAAAATAATGACAGAAAAATAGTAGAAGAAATGTGGAGGAATGAAAATAATGACAGAAAAATAGTAGAAGAAATGTGGAGGAATGAAAATAATGGCAGAAAAACAGTGGAAGATGTAGTTGGATGTCCCTTTGCCGTTAGGATGGAGCGTAGGGATGGGAGCTTTAATTTGCGTTCTAGGGCTAGATGAGTTGCCCTTGTTGTGTTATATCCGTGTTTGTGTAGTGTGGTCTTGATATTGTCTATCCATATTTTTCTTGGTCTTCCTTAGCTCTAGTACCCGATCTCTTTTTATTGTATGCTGTTATTGGTTGTTGGTTATATTTCATTCTCATTAAATATCCAAACCACTGCAGTTGTTGTCTTTTGATGTATTCGGTGCATAAAGTTATGCCCCTCTGCTTCGCTTATGTTCATGCTGTTCATATCCTCGGTGCATAAAGTTATGCCCCCTCTGCTTCTGCTTATGTTCATGCTGTTCATATCCTCGGTGCATAAAGTTATGCCCCCTCTGCTTCTGCTTATGTTCATGCTGTTCATATCCTCGGTGCATAAAGTTATGCCCACTCTGCTTCTGCTTATGTTCATGCTGTTCATATCCTCGGTGCATAAAGTTATGCCCACTCTGCTTCTGCTTATGTTCATGCTGTTCATATCCTCGGTGCATAAAGTTATGCCCCCTCTGCTTCTGCTTATGTTCATGTTGTTCATATCCTCGGTGCATAAAGTTATGCCCCCTCTGCTTCTGCTTATGTTCATGCTGTTCATATCCTCGGTGCATAAAGTTATGCCCCCTCTGCTTCTGCTTATGTTCATGCTGTTCATATCCTCGTGCATAGTTATGCCCTCTGCTTCTGCTTATGTTCATGCTGTTCATATCCTCGGTGCATAAAGTTATGCCCACTCTGCTTCTGCTTATGTTCATGCTGTTCATATCCTCGTGCATAAAGTTATGCCCCTCTGCTTGCTTATGTTCATGCTGTTCATATCCTCGGTGCATAAAGTTATGCCCCCTCTGCTTCTGCTTATGTTCATGTTGTTCATATCCTCGGTGCATAAAGTTATGCCCCCTCTGCTTCTGCTTATGTTCATGCTGTTCATATCCTCGGTGCATAAAGTTATGCCCCCTCTGCTTCTGCTTATGTTCATGCTGTTCATATCCTCGGTGCATAAAGTTATGCCCCCTCTGCTTCTGCTTATGTTCATGCTGTTCATATCCTCGGTGCATAAAGTTATGCCCACTCTGCTTCTGCTTATGTTCATGCTGTTCATATCCTCGGTGCATAAAGTTATGCCCCCTCTGCTTCTGCTTATGTTCATGCTGTTCATATCCTCGGTGCATAAAGTTATGCCCCCTCTGCTTCTGCTTATGTTCATGCTGTTCATATCCTCGGTGCATAAAGTTATGCCCCCTCTGCTTCTGCTTATGTTCATGCTGTTCATATCCTCGGTGCATAAAGTTATGCCCACTCTGCTTCTGCTTATGTTCATGCTGTTCATATCCTCGTGCATAAGTTATGCCCCTCTGCTTCTGCTTATGTTCATGCTGTTCATATCCTCGGTGCATAAAGTTATGCCCACTCTGCTTCTGCTTATGTTCATGCTGTTCATATCCTCGGTGCATAAAGTTATGCCCCCTCTGCTTCTGCTTATGTTCATGCTGTTCATATCCTCGGTGCATAAAGTTATGCCCACTCTGCTTCTGCTTATGTTCATGCTGTTCATATCCTCGGTGCAAAAGTTATGCCCCTCTGCTTCTGCTTATGTTCATGCTGTTCATATCCTCGGTGCATAAAGTTATGCCCCCTCTGCTTCTGCTTATGTTCATGCTGTTCATATCCTCGGTGCATAAAGTTATGCCCCCTCTGCTTCTGCTTATGTTCATGCTGTTCATATCCTCGGTGCATAAAGTTATGCCCACTCTGCTTCTGCTTATGTTCATGCTGTTCATATCCTCGGTGCATAAAGTTATGCCCCCTCTGCTTCTGCTTATGTTCATGCTGTTCATATCCTCGGTGCATAAATTGAGCCCACTCTGCTTCTGCTTATGTTCATGTTGTTCATATCCTCGGTGCATAAAGTTATGCCCCCTCTGCTTCTGCTTATGTTCATGCTGTTCATATCCTCGGTGCATAAAGTTATGCCCACTCTGCTTCTGCTTATGTTCATGCTGTTCATATCCTCGGTGCATAAAGTTATGCCCCCTCTGCTTCTGCTTATGTTCATGCTGTTCATATCCTCGGTGCATAAAGTTATGCCCCCTCTGCTTCTGCTTATGTTCATGTTGTTCATATCCTCGGTGCATAAAGTTATGCCCCCTCTGCTTCTGCTTATGTTCATGCTGTTCATATCCTCGGTGCATAAAGTTATGCCCCCTCTGCTTCTGCTTATGTTCATGCTGTTCATATCCTCGGTGCATAAAGTTATGCCCCCTCTGCTTCTGCTTATGTTCATGCTGTTCATATCCTCGGCATAAGTTATGCCCACTCTGCTTCTGCTTATGTTCATGCTGTTCATATCCTCGGTGCATAAAGTTATGCCCCCTCTGCTTCTGCTTATGTTCATGCTGTTCATATCCTCGGTGCATAAAGTTATGCCCCCTCTGCTTCTGCTTATGTTCATGCTGTTCATATCCTCGGTGCATAAAGTTATGCCCCCTCTGCTTCTGCTTATGTTCATGCTGTTCATATCCTCGGTGCATAAAGTTATGCCCCCTCTGCTTCTGCTTATGTTCATGCTGTTCATACTTTCCTTTCCGAAAACAAAACCTATATTTTCAGAAAGATTACATACTTTACTAATTGAGATAATAAAGAAAACTTTCTATGTAATACAGAACTGGACTTTGTATGTAAAACAAATTATGGTTACTTATGAAACTCTTTACTACCGTGGAGACCTCCTTGTGCAAGAAAGATATCAGAGCACACATGGTTACTCACCGAAGTGCAATAATAATGGTTCAGTCAATCAATCAACCAATCAAGAACTGGCTACGTCATCACCAAATGCTTATGAATAATACTGTCCAATCTCTCTCTCTCTCTCTCTCTCTCTCTCGCGACCGCTCTTAAGCCGTTTTTATCATTCTATTGTGATATATAAACAGTCAAACATCAGAACGGGTTGTACGTGCACAGCCTTCAGTACTAATTGGAGCTCAAGTACTAATCTTTCGGTGGTGTGTTCGGTTTCAACCAGCGTTTACTGGGTTCGCTCTCCGTTAACATTTTCTGCTGTCCCCAGCCAAAACCCACAAGGCAGCAGGTTGCTATTGTCTTTCAGGGCAGCGACCCGTAGACGACCTGCCCTTCAGGGCTGATGAGCGTCATCTGCCCAGATACTGTCCAGTCTAAAACACTTCATACTTATACGTCACAATATGTTATTATCTAAATCTTTTTTTCAATATACTATAAGTGTATTTCACTTCAGTTCAATAAAACTAAACCTACCCACCCTGTTAAAAAAATTAAGACAATTTCGCACATATTTAGTTGGAAGAATACATAACTGATACATGAGCTTTCTTTTTAGCTTAAAAGGGCCGAAAAATTTCGTTTCGGGTGGGCTCGTCCTTCATTATGTATTGGCTTTACTAAGGCGCAACGTTCTAACCGTTTTTGGCAAAGACTGTTGATATATCACAACAAGAATGATCAAAATGGTCGAGAACGATCGAAACAAGCAAAGAAAAAAGCTGATAATAATTTATCATGCATAGTTAAATGTCTTAGAAGAATACTGAACCTCAAATGGTCAGATTTCAGACCCAATACACAAATAAGACAAGAGACCAAGCAAGAAAATGTATCAAATTTTATAAGAAAGCGCCGCTGGAACTACATCGGCCACACACTTAGAATGGATGAGAGAAGACTCCTTACCAATCCCTCATATGGACACCAGAGGGAAAAAGAAAACGAGGAAGACCAAGAGAGACTCTGCGTAGAACCATCACCAGAGAAGGCTCAACGATGGGCCTAGTAAACATCAAAGACTTAAAACAAATAGCAACGAACCGCGAGACATGGAGAGCTATGACCTCTGCCCATGCGCCGCCACAGGCCCAAGAGGAAAGACTAACTAAGTTTACTGGGTATTTTAATTAAAGGATAAAATGCCTTAATCCCCAAAACCCGCAGAACAATTAATATTTCATTCACGAAATTTCAATTTTTTAAAACAATAAATTATGTTTTATTTATATAACGTCACTTTGGAATCGTGTTTTATTGAAACATTTGTCAACCTCTGTTGTAAGAAACAAATACATTATTTTTAATGAGTCGTTATAATCATGAGCTATTGCAGGATTTCAGATAATTTAGAAGTGCTTTATTAGAGAAGCGATCGTATTAGATGGATGATAGATAAGACGATGTTGCGAATTTCATCTTTTTTCTCTTCTCACCATCTCATATTGGCATGAGTCAGCTCTGATCTCTCTCTCTCTCTCTCTCTCTTTGCCATTTTAACCCGGACTGGGGCACAGGCCTCAACCAACTCATGCCAAGTCTTCCTATCTCCAGCTATCTCCTGCAGCTTCCTCCAGCTCTTCTTTATATTGTTGATCTCTGTCTCCAAATCTCGTCTCCGTGTATTTCTCGGCCTCCCCTTCTTTCGCAGTCCCTGTGGGTTCCATTCAAGGACCCATCTTGTTATATTCCCCTCAGGTTTTCGCAAAATGTGTCCTATCCAGCGCCAGCGTCTTTTTTTTAACCTCTTCGTTCACTGGAATCTGTCTTGTTCTCTCTATAAGTTCCTCGTTTGTGACCCTATCATACCATCTTAGTCCCTCTATTCTGCGCAAGTCAACTCTGATATAACCAGTCATATCTGATACCATGCTACAGTAGAACTTCAGATTTGATATTGTAAAGAGTTTTTCTGTTTGTAAAATCTTGCAGTTACCTGTCTGTACAAATTGGTGTCCTGCTGAATAACATGCAAACACTTTGGTCGAAATTCCGATATGTTTGTCCTACATATTGCGGGCGCTACGTACTCACGTTCTCGCGCAAACCACACAGATCACAACGAATGATTAACTTGGTTGATAAGAACGAATGTAAACAATAACAATATCTCATATCACTTGTACATCCAGAGAACTGGACTGATTTGGGCAGACATTGAACAAAAGAGAGCGAAAAGAAGAGAGAGACTTGTAAGGATTTGTCTTGATTAGACTTCACATCGATCCCCTTATCTAACGGTTTACTACCTTGATATGGAAAAGATATTTGACATCCCTTTGATGACAAACATAACTTACTTACTTAATCCCGTCATGCCTAGTGACACATGGGGCTTCAGAAAGGACTTTCCATGCTCTCCTGTCCCGTGCAACCTTCAGCGCAGTCCCACGTCAGAGATGCGGTGTCCAGTTCCTCTTCCATCATGCGCCTCCATGTTGTCCGTGGTCTGCCTTTCTTTCTCTTCCCTCTGGTGTCCAAGTGAGGGCTATCCTTGCAGGCATTTCTTGTCTCATTCTCATAACATGTCCGAGCCATTTCCATCTTCTCTTTTTGAGTATGTCATTCATTGGCTCTTGTCTTGTGTCTTGGAGTAGTTGGTTATTGGATATTTTGATGACAAACATAAAGAACTGGAATACCAACGATCAGTGGCGGCTCGTGATCGTTTTTGTTGGTGGGGCCAGACACAAATTTACGGGAAAAGCATGGTTTTGGGTTAGGTTATATTTCAATTTATTAAATAATAAATACACGTTACACATTATTTTTGGTGGGCCTGGCCCTCTGGTCCTTAATGACGAGCCGCCACTGCCAACGATATAATAACTGTTTGTGTTCATTTTTCTTATCTCTATACTCTCCCAAAGAAAAACTTCGTGATCGATAGTTGCGCTTCGTAAACTAGAGATCTATAGAAGTAGATTTTACTGTTGAGGCAGCAAAGGTGATGCTCTGTAGAATAAAATTGAGACCCCCTTCTCCTGTCCATGAATACTAGTAAAGGCTGGAATATCGCAGCTTTAAAAGCAACACACAAAAAACCGGTAATTAGCAAAACAAGACACAAAGAAGGCGTTAAAAAATAAAGGTAAATTGAGTATAACTTGGCTAAGTGTCAAGTTATGTATATCTTGGACATGTAATAACAGAAGACGGCAGATGTGAAAAGGAAGCTCGGAAGAGAATAAGAACGGTCAAGAACATATTTAACGAAAGATAAGTGTATTAAAATCCAAACAAGTAACAAACACGCAAAAGATAACACTTGTCAAATGCAACATATATTCATCCTTGTTGTTTGAAGCAGCAACTTGGAGAATGCACAAATAGATGGAGAGAAGAATTGAAGCTTGCGAAGTGTATATTTATATTTAGAATATGGTGAGTGTCATGGAAAGAGAAGAATTGAAGCTTGCAAAGTGTAGATTTATATTTAGAATATGGTGAGTGTCATGGAAAGAGAAGAATTGAAGCTATGAAGTGTAGATTTATATTTAGAATATGGTGAGTGTCAGGGAAAAGAGAGGAAACATAATAAACAATTGCTCAAACAACTAGAAGTGAAAAGAAAACTGCTTAGGAAGATAGAAATTAGACGACAATCAAAATTAGATCAAGAAATTAGACAACTGAGGTACTTTGGTCACATTAAGAGACATGTCATCCATCTTGACACCATCTTAGAAGAAAACATCGAAGGCAATGGATCGACTCCAGGGAAATGGTAAGGTAGATATAGCTACAATTGGGAGAGAACGACAGGAAGTGGACAGATAATAATCTGAGAAAGTTTAACGGCAACGCAAGGACATAACTTATTGTAGAGCCATTGATTGATTGTTCGCAGTTTTAATTTATATCAGCTGTACAACACACACTCAAATGATTCAAATCACATAGACTAGTTTCTATAGGATTATATCAGAGCCCAAGACTAGGAAGGATACGTGTACATCTTGTGGTCTTTTTTTATATTATCGTCTAAGCATAGATTCCCAAACTTTTCGACCCACTTTCCCTTTGCACAACATAAACGTTGTAACGCCCCCACGTTATAACAGTTTGCCAACGCCCCACATATATACATGCTCTATTTTCTCTTTGATATAGAAAATTGATATATATTTATGTCATACATGGTTAATTATCAAATTATTACATGCATGAAATAGAAAATTGATGAAAAAATGGATCGCATAAGACGGGCATTAGATGAATTTAAATACATAATTCAAATTTTAAAGGATTATTCAATCGTAAAGTCACGAAAATAATTTATTTTAAAATATATATTATTAATTTCTTCTTTAAGGAGTCACCGATCCCTAATCGCCTGAACAGCCTCCAAATTCTTCTGAACTTGCCATCCCCCTAGGACGCTTCAGTGCCCACTGGGGAGCGGTACCGCCCACTTTGGGAAACGATGGTCTAAAGCTACATGACTGCTGGCGTCGGCCATCATGGATCTTCACAACTTTCTGGCCTAGGCGTTGTTATTGACACTCTTACATGTCCTGCCCTTATACTGCTCAGTGTCTGTTCTCTCTCTCTCCGTGTCTCTCTCTGTCTCTCTCATCTCCCTCTCTCTCTCTATCTCTCTCTATGTCGTCTTATATCTTTCTCCACAGCAAATGTCACCAGATGTGACAATGTGTACTAATACTAGTAGTCTCTTCCCATATCCAAGACACAATGACTGCTTTATTCGAATATTGTCAGAAGGTTCCTTTTAGTCATTGACCCTTTTATTAGCAGCCATGTGTACATGTGAACAGCATCCCAGACTGCAGGGATCATACTTCAAGACTACCTTGAATTTGTTACACTGAAGCAAACTCACTGGACAGTAAAAAAACTTGAAGAAAACTACACTGACCTCTGTGTGAGCTGCAAAAGACAGTGAAGCTTGTCTTTTTAAGAGACAACATTGAACATATAGACACTATTTCAAGAGAACAAAAGGATGGAACTATTGACTTTTCTCAGCATATCTACATTCGTCTTTTTAGCAGTCAATGGGTTTAATTAAAAATAGGAAAAATGACTCCAGTGTGTTTTATCAAGGGTTGCAAAGAATAGAATCACTTCCTCCTCTCTCACATGTCGTAAAACGTTGTTAAGAGTAGCTAGTCGTGTGGAATGCGACCATAATCTGTAAAAAAAATAAAATAGAACAGCTACATAAACTAGGTTAGAAAAAACAAAAACTCTTATGAAAATCCGGTTGCCATAGCGAGGGGACGTAACAACTGTCATTAATGAAGATCTACATGGAGCGCCCAGCCTCGATGACCTGCCTTTTGGCACTTGTTTCTGTTTTTGTTTTGTTTACCCAGAGGCACTTGTTTCTGTTTTTGTTTTGTTTACCAGAGGCACTTGTTTCTGTTTTTGTTTTGTTTGCAGAGCACTTGTTTCTGTTTTTGTTTTGTTTACCCAGAGGCACTTGTTTCTGTTTTTGTTTTGTTTACCCAGAGGCACTTGTTTCTGTTTTTGTTTTGTTTACCCAGAGGCACTTGAGCTTTCAGCTCTTCGGCTAGGTGTCATGGATATCGTAACCCTTCGGTTCGGTGCCTCGAACACCGTCAATCTGGAGAATCTGTGGCTTTTCTGACAGCCCGCGAGATTGAACAGCACTCACAGGAGGCTTGATACCCGTCGCCCAACACGTTACGAACACGCTGTGCAGGCGGGCTTAGAACCATAACGCAGAACTAAAGTACATGAATATGCCTAGACTTGATATAGACAGAAAAGCACACGATCGAATTGAGCGAACTTTTTTTTGGCTTTGCCCCCTTTTATATCTTTGAGTGTGACGAGAACTGATGATGAAGAAAGATTGATAGACTAGCACTGTTTGAGGTTAATTGATCTATCTAGACCATAGATTCCCAAACTTTTTCGGTTCACCGCCCACTTTTCACGACATAAACATTGTAACGCCCCCTTCCCCATTGTAACAGTTTGCCAACTTTTGCTCTATACATGCTCTATTTTCACTTTGACATAGAAAATTGATATATATTTCTGTCATACATGGTCAATCTTCAAATGATTATATATATACATGAGTAGAAAATTGATGAAAAAATGGATCGTGTAAGATGGGCATAAGATGAATTAAAATGCAGAATTAACATTTTTAATGATTATTCAATAGCAAAATCAAGAAACAAACTCCCCAAATGCTTTTGAACCCACAGCGCCCTGGAAGGGTTCAGCGCCCACAGGGGGGTGGTACCGCCCACTTTGGGAAACGCTGATCTAGACAATGTATGTCAACGAATTTTGATGTAAAAGATTTTTAAAATAAAAGCAATCAATAAGATACACACTAAAGTTAACGTGGAATTTTTATCAAATTTGAATTAATTGCCCTCGAGTGTTGCCGAGGCTCGCAAAGTGATCAAAGAATAGTAATACTGCGATCTAAAAGGCATGTAGTAAGAGGCGAATAAGGTAGGGGCCTAGGGAAGCTATCATAGTAAATAAAAAGCGTTGCAGAAATCGGATGTGCTGGCCTACTTGTGGTCGCATAACTGGCACAACGTACAATCGCTCTTAGATTCAGATCACATACAAATCACAGAGAGTGGTTAACAAGTGGTCGATATGGAGCGTTCGAGGAAGAATTAATTGTACACTTGTTCAGTTATAGAATGACACGGTATCATTTGTTATCAATTCTTGTTGCAATTGTTTCAACCTAACTTAACGTTTTAGTATGAACCATGTTTTAATTTCATACTTAAGTGGTTGAACATGGGGAGGGAGGGGATCTCATTGACGTGAAACATTTAGATAAGAGGGCTGCCTGTTCTTCAACTCCGATTTCCTGGACATTTTTGTCAAGAGATCAGTGGTTCTCAAACGTTGACCAACAGGGTCGATAGTTTGTAACACGGAAAATCAGATTGTATTTTATTAGAATTGCTAAGATCAGTTATGTTCAAATACAACCAGCCACCAATAACAGCATACAATAAAAATAGATCGGGTACTAGAAATAAGGGAAGACCCAAAAAAAGATGGATATACAATATCAAGACCACACTACATAAGCACGGATATAACACAACAAAGGCGACTCATCTGGCTCTGGAACCTAAATTAGGGCTCCCATCCTACGCTTAACGACAAGAGTGGACAGCCAACAACATCTTCCACCTTGGAGTAAATAATAGTAATGTTCAGTATTCCCAACCGACATCCTCGCGTAGGCCGAAATGCTTCGGATACAAGTGTCCTACATGCCGTAGGTACATGTGAACCGTAACGTAATGCATTCACGTTCTTGGCGCAAATCACAAAGATCCAGAAGAATGATTTAAATGGCTGATTAAAAACGAACGCAAAGAAGAGCAACATTTTCGCACATCTGAGTAAGTCCCAGCGTGTTCTGTTCTCCAATGAAATAGCTATTTCAATGTTTATATGATTACTGCGTACACGAAGTCCTACTTCGCACATCTTCTTCCTCTAACCCATAAACAGTACTCGAGTTCTTGTTATCATATGCAACAGTAATTGTACTTTTTTAAAAAGAGAGTGGTTGGTTACGATTCCCTGGCCTTCTTTGCGTTCGTTCTTTACAACCAATTTTAATCACTCTTTGTGATATGTTTGATCTTTTGACAAGAACGTGTATACGTTGCACATTGGTTTGGTAGGCCACTAAACGCATAGACTTCTACATGTTTAGGACATGTGCGTCCGATTTCATCCAAACCTCCTTAGTCGCTTCATACGACATGCATGGCAGGTAACAGTGGTTCTATTCTTTACACCCAAATTTGGACCCCGGCAACCACTCGGGCGGTTTCCCCAGAAATAAGAAATAGCATATGACCTTACTGGTATTTTTGTATTTTTTTAGTTCGCCGCTAAAACTCGGGCACATCAATCAGGATGCCTAATATGGTACGTCTTGCTGATTTTTGCGCGAAGGCTAGCTTTCTTTATCAACAGTGTCTCTTGCCATTCAGGTAAACCTTACTCCGACTTCTGAGGTACTCGTAATTTAGATCCCCAAGTGAAGGATCAGGAAACCTGGGGTCGAACAGCGTACCGTGTGCACAATCGATATTTTTGAGGTCCAAGTTGGCCTCGAATCACAGAATTAGCATGGCATGTGGTTACTAGCGAAGTGTGTTATCTACTTTGTCCCCATACCTTATTGGTGATTGAACTGGCGATCAGATGACCTAATACCGGTGTCCTAACCCTCTGCCGGTGCTCACAAGGGGAGCAAAGAATAGTAACACTGCCAACTACAAGTCATGTCGTAAGAGGCGATTAAGGTAGGAGCATAGGGAAGCTACCATAGTAATTAAAAGGGAAGTTATGCTAGTACATAAAAGATGTCTTGGAAATCGAATGTGCTGGCCTACTTGTTGGTGCATAACTGGCACAACGTACAATCGGTCTTATGCTCAGATCACATACAAATCACAAAGAGTAGTTTAACAAGTGATCGATATGGAGCGTTTGAAGAAGAAGAAATCGAAGAAAGGCTCTTTAACGAGGCACATTCTTCCAACCTAAGGAAGATCCTTTCATTGGTAATATCAGAGAGTGTATGCCAACAAATATGAAACATACGAATTAACTCCTTTCGGAGAATCCAATAGTTTAGGAGTCCCTGATCTGTACACGTCTATAAAGTGATATTCTGGCTAGCTAAGGGAGCCAGAAGTTCCGACTCGCAATATAAAACATGAACAGAAAAGAAATTTATTATAAGCACTGTTGAATGAAAGTCGAGGAAATCGTTGTGAACGACGCTTTATACGATAATAGCAACAGAATCCAGATAGGCGTGCATTTACTGATACAAATACTGGTTTATGATATTCCGTTTGAAATATTGGATTAGATACAATTTCTATTAATTGTTATTAATTGCTGTCACTTGGAAAATTTCCTTCCACGTCCATTACATGTTCAGTGCTGAAAGAGAATTAAACAGAACAGAAATACAACCTGAGTAATAATGTTTGAATGTTGTAGAAATGCGGAAAGACAAGTAATGGACTTATCTGATATTCAAATCAACACAATATTCAACGTCACAGATACAACATATGCCATGGAATAGTGGAGTCATTTCTGCGATCGTGTTTCTGTTGTTACTAATATTACTATTACTACTACTACTACTACTACTATACTACTACTACAACAAATACAACTACTACTGCTAATACTACTACAACTACTACTACCACTATTACTACTACTACTATTACTACCACTACTACTGTTAATACTACTAATACTATTTATACTACTACTAATTTTACTACTACTATTAATATTAATATTACTACTCATCACCAAGGTGCGTATCCTTTATAGGACGTTGCTCTCTTTGCAGCACATCTGAAATTCACTCTGTCTCTTGCCAGTTCACCCACTTCGTCGATGGTCATGTTCATGGTTTTTAATATCTTGTAGCCATCTTCTTCTTGGTCTGCCTCTGTCTCTGCGTCCTGGGACCCTGCCCTCTAGTATTGTTCTTTCAGGCCATCGTGACGCTTGATGTGACCAAAGTATCTAATTTTTCTGTATAGTATGTTGTTTATCAGCCAATTCTCTTTAACATTTAGTTCTTTCAGGACATCAGTGTTCTTTCTTTTTCTGTCAATGGTATTCGTAGGATCTTTCTGTAGCATTTAGTTTCGAAGGACTGGATTTTCGTTCTTAATTTTTGTGTAATAGTCCATGATTTACAACCATAAGTATCCACTGGAAACATGCATGCTCTCAATATTTTTAATTTTAGTATTTTGCTGGTGCTTTGCCACATGTTCTTCATTATGTTTAACTTCTTGATTGCTATTGCCAATCTTCTTGAGATCTCTTTGAAGCAGTCACCGTTATTGTTAATTATTGAGCCCAGATATTCGTAGCTCTCTACACATTGGAGTTCTTCATTGTTTACTTGGATGTTAGGTGAGCCTTTTGCTTTGTCAGTTGACATGATTTTGTTTTTGTGTATTCAAATATAGATGTTGGTCTTCACTATGTTTCTTGGTCGTCATGATTAGGTTTTCCAAACCTTCTTTGCTGGTGGATAATAATACTGTATCGTCTGCGTATCTAAGCTCTGGTATGCATTTGCCGCCTATAGTGAGAGGTCGTAATTCACATAGTTGGCATCGTCTTTTACATTCCTCATGATGTTCTTCGCATATATGTTGAATAAGTATGGTGACAAAATACATCCCTGTTGTACCCTTTTGAATCTCGAACCATTCAGCTATTTCACCTCCTATTTTAATGGTTGCCTGTTGTTCGTGGTATAGAGATTCTATGAGTTGTATTATGTGTATTGGAAAGTGCATGTCTTTCATGATGTTCCACATTTTCTGGTGTTGTATATGGTCGAAAGCCTTGCTATAGTCTATGAAACATGCATGCAGGTCTATGTTGCATTCTCTGCATTTCTCGATAATGAGTCTCATGCTACAAATATGATCTCTAGTGCCTCTACCTCTTCTGAAACCTACTTGTGTTTCGTGTATTTCATCTTCTAATTTTTGTTCCATCCTCTTCATTATGATTTTAGTAGGATTTTGCTGGCGTGACTTATAAGGACAATAGTTCTGTAGTTGGTGCATAGTTTCATGTTTCCCTTCTTTGGAATATGTATAAATACTGATCTTTTCCATTCCTTTGGCCAGGAGGAGCTATTCCATATCTTTGTGCACAATTTATGATATACCCGAACACTGGCCTCCCAACCTGCTTGAATCAAATCCGCTGGTATATCATCGCACCCTGGTGACTTCCCTCTCTTCAGGCTTTTGATGGTCAGGCGCACTTCATCCAACATGGGCCTGGTTCTGTCTCTTCGCTTTCTGTTATTATCTTATGTGGATTTTTAGATGTGTCGTCATACATGTTTCTGCAGTACTCACGCCATCTTTCTAGTACATCTTTCTTTTCTGTTAATGTTTTGCCATTGTTATCGTTTATGACTTGTATTGATGGGCTGAAATCACGTGTCATTATATTAATTTCGTTGTACATTTCTCTCTCTTCCCTTGTTTTCTTAATTCATCAATTTTATTGCATGATGTGACTAAGGGTTGTTTCTTGTCCTTTCTGATTTCTTTCTTGACTTCTCTTGAGCAGTTTTTATATTCAGTGCTGTTTCGATTTAACCCCGTTTGTTTTAGCTTTCTTCTTTCTTCAATTAGCTTCAGTGTTTTTTTCAGTTATGTAGACCTGTTTCTTGTGTACTTTCCTGGGTATAATGTTTTGTGCGGTGGAGAGTAATATATCTCTTGCCTGTGTTGCCAGTTCGTCAGGTGTCATGTCCTCTTGAGCCGCCATAAGTATGTCAAATTTGTTCTGTATTTCTATGTTGTATTCTAGTGGAATGGCATTTGTATCAAAACGTACAGGGCCAGCTACTTTCTTTGTTGTCTTCAGTCTCAATTTAAACTCTGCCACCAGCAGTTCATGGTCAGAGTCACAGTCTGCTCCGGGTAGTATCTTTACTGATAGAATACCTGTTATCCATCTTCTTTGGACCAAGATGTAATCTATTTGGTTTCTGGTGTTGCCATCTGGTGAGGTCCAGGTGTATAGTCTTCTTGGATGTTGCCTGCTTAGGGTGTTCGTAATGGAGAGATTATTTTCTAGGCAGAATTCAATTAGTTTTGTGTCTCTTTCGTTTCGCTGTCCTATGCTGAAAGGACCTTTTATCTTTTCCTCTTCTTCAGCTGTTTCCTTGCCAACCTTGGCGTTGAAATCGCCCATTACGATCAGGATGTCTCTTTTGTCAATTTTATCTATTGCTCCTTGTAAATTTGTATAGAATTCGTCGATCTCGTCATCAGGAGCTGTGGTTGTTGGCGCGTATGCTTGTATTATTGTAATCTTTCTATTTCTTGTCTGTAATCTCATCGTGATGAGTCGGTCGTTGATAGGATTGTATCCAAGTAGTGTTGTGGATATTTTCTTTGCCAAAATGAAACCGACTCCACTCTGTCCACTTTTGCCTTCCCTGAGTATATTACTGTGTCACCTGTTGAGGTTTTAAAGTGCCCTGGCCAGCCCATCTGTGCTCAGTTATTCCAAGTATAGGTGTTTTCGTTCTCTCCATCTCATTGCAAATCATGTGGAGTTTGCCATGGTAAAGACTCCTTACATTCCATGTTCCTATTCTCAATTTCTTCCGTAGTCCAATGGCAGGTCTTTCCGCAGTAAGACAGTCGGGCTTTTAGCCGTCATCACATTTATTTGTACTTGATCTGCCATCGTTCTCTTCCCCAAGTTCGCAGAATTGGTCTGACTAGCCTGGGGGACACGCCATCAGATCTTTGAGTTTTAGTTAATTTCATGTTCTGCATCAAGTTCTTGGCAACATACAATCAGTAGTCTGCCATTGCTTTCTGATTGGTTCTGGTCACTTAACCATGTTGATCTCTGGTGTGCCCTGAGCCCGATACCAGGCTGTTCCAGCTCCCGCCTTCGAAGCCGTTGTTGACATTGTCAATCTTCCGCATTTTCTGCCGGCAGCCTTGTGTACTGTAGAAGGGAAACTTCCTTCGAGTTTTGCTCTACGTAGTTTTGCCGGCTAGTCGAAGCCGTTGCCCGGGGGTAGCGCTGCTGTACACAAGCAGACTCGATGAGCCATACGCGAGCTTGGCAGGAGTGGAGGAACCAAATAGGCTCAGGCCGCTCTAAAAGGACGCGACTGCCTCTCACCATGAGGTACTATCCCCACCATCTCCTGCCTTACCCTCCTAATACTACTACTACTACTTAAAGAGCTCAAAATCAAAGAAAACTGGCTGATGCTACAAATAAGAAAGAGAAAATTGAGATATTTTGGACATATAAAAAGACATGAAGGGCTGAGAAGACCATCATGGAAGGAGGTATACCGGCAAAGAGAAGAAGAGGAAGACCACGGAGAACATGGATTCAGGATGTAACTGATGGTTTGAACATGACGGCTGCAGAGGCAGGAATCTGGCCTATGAGAGAGAGAAATTCCGGAGGACTATTGGGGTGGCAAAGTTCTGCTCAAGACAAGCTATCTGATAATGATGATGACTACTACTGCTAATACTACTATTATTACTACTACTACTGTTATTACTATTATTAATATAACTACTACTACTACTATTACTACTACTTCTACTGTTATTACTATTATTAATATAACTACTATTACTACTACTACTATTATATCTACTACTACTATTACTACTTACTACTATACTGACTACTACTCACTATACTTCTTTCACTATTGTTCTACTACTACTACTCTATTACTACTACACTGCTGCTGGTACAACTACGCTGACACTACATACTTTATTACTCACCCATACTACATAATTTGTCAACGCCATGAAGTCAATCTGTTTAAAAAAATTTGTCTCTGTCATCCACTGTTTCAGACCTCATAGATTTTGTTGGGTTCTCTACATGCTCTTTATGTTTTTCTCATGACATGTCCAAATGATGATTGTCTCTTTCTTATGTTGTTAATCAGCTTTCCCCGAGAGTTGACATCACGGGAAAATTAGTTATTTTAACAGTCCATAATATTCTCAAAACTAGTCTGTAAACATATCGTACATGTCTGTGACTTCAAGAAACCTTGTTGTTTGTTTATTGTCCTGACTGTCATCCAGATGCCAGTTCTGGTTTTATATATATATATATTCCTCTCGTACCGTTATACGTTACAAAGGGCCTGCAAGCAATTTATCCATACCGCTCTGTCCTGAGCAACTCGCTCAATCTCTTCCATGGAATTGAGTCCGATATTACTTTCTTCTCTCAGCAAAGCTCGTTTAAGGGTTTCCAGAGAGCGTCTTATATTTCTTGAACCCTTTGTCTTCCACTTCAATGCCTGCTTTGGTACTTTGTGACCACTTCTTTTTAAGGTATGCCCAACATATCTCCATCTTCTCCTTCTTATATCAGTTGTTACTGGCTTTACATATCACTATAGAAATCGATTCTGACTTCATTAGACAAGATGTATTGCTTATAATTAAGTTCATTTTGTTAAACACAGTTTATTTACTTAATCTGTTCTATTATTTATTTCTAATATACATCTACCATTTGATGTTATAAGAATATTAAGATATTGAAATTGATGGACTTGTCTTAGCTTTGTCCCATTTACTTTGATGTGACATTTTGGTTGGAATTTTGTCTTCAGAGATTGCACAATTTCCGTCTTATTGCTATTAAGACTTAGATCTTTGATTTGATTTTCTGCCATCAAAATATTAACTAGTTTAATTAAATCTTTTTCATTTTTCGCTATCAAGACAGTTTGTCAAAATATTTCATTTGCTGCCATTGATGCTCGTCCATCACGGGTGATGATGACCACACAAATTTTCATCCAAGGAAATGTAGTTGCGTTATGTTTGTCTGTATGTGCGTAGATGACTAGTGAGCCCGATACGGGCTTGAAATGTTCTTGTACGGTGTGGGCAAGGTATACTTGCACTTGTGGGAAGTTTTACTGCCTTTCTATTTTGACTTTTTTGCTCCATCCTTGCTGTTCTATCTGCCTCGCAAGCCGAGGAACCGTGTCGAAGAAGTGTGCGCCAGGCTGATCTGTCTTGAGCAGCATTCTCCCAGTTGTGAAAATGTTGCCATTAAGACAGTTTTGTCAACCTATTCCAATTTACGCATTCGACGTTCATCATCTTTTATTCGAGCAATATCTTAACTGAACTCAAAACATTTTCACACTGTACTGAAATAATATATTACTAGATATTGCACATCCCTTTCAAACACCAATTTTGATCTACTGGAAAGTTCCTAAACGTTTGTGTACACTGAAAGTCGTTATTTGTTGCTAGTATATGCTCACATATACTAGTGATATAAATAAAAATGTGAAAATTGAAGTATTTTGGACACATAAAAAATAGACGAAGGAGTGGAGACCATTATGGAAAAATACATCCTGGCAAAGAGGTGAAGAGAAAGATCATGGAGAAGATGGATTCAGGATGTAACAGACGATTTTAGCATGGCGACTGCATCAGGCATATGACAGAGAAAAATCAGATGAGCTGTTATTGACAAAGCTCTGCTTAGGACACACTATTTGCGGAAATAATATATTTTGTGCAGTCTCTTTCTTGTTTTATTTGTTTGTATTCACAACTGTACGTTCTTCTGACTGTCGTAATCTCATATTTAACCTTCCAGCAGTTTGTTCGCTCTCCATTTCTCTGCAGCATGCCAAAATGATGAATAAATAAAACATGTGATAGCATCATCAGTCCTCGTCTCCCAAGGGCAGATATGACACAGTCCAACATTTTCACTCAAATGAGCAGTTTTTTTTTTCTCTATCTCGGCTTCTGTGGCTGTTTTTTCTTTTAAACAAATGATGATGGTCGCTGTCTTCATATCTAGCCCCTCTGCCTTTTACCACGCGCGAGACAGTGATTATTTTCTTTGCTACCCATGAAACAACACGCTTGTGTATGTGTGTGTGTGTGTGTGCGCGTGTGCATTTCAACACTGTTAGACATTTTTCCATCTATTTTTTTTGAGTCATGAATTGTACGAGTATTATAATGTCTGCTTTTTTGTTATGTTTTAGAATGCATATATTCATCTTTCTTTATCGTCATATTAGAATAATTATTCGGTTAGTCAAATCTTCAACAAAATGTAACTTATTTCTTTGCTTCACCAAATCTCATTTTAATAAGATCATTTTGAACAAACATCAGCAAAACTAAAACTAAAGCATCAAACTAAAAATAAAAGTAATCATGACTGTTTTACTAATGTCTTTAGAAGATTACCTGGACGTCACCGTACGAGAATACAAAAAAATCAAATAGTCTTTATACTAATGCAACAACGATGGAAAGCAAATACAACAACATCTAAAACGTTACCTCGTGCAGACTCTGGAAGTGATCACGAGCTATTAATTGCGATGCTAAAATTTAAATTCAGAAGATTAAAGAAGAAAAACAAAACAGTTCGATTTGACGCAAACAAAAATACCAGAGAAATTAGTAGTGAAAAACAGATTTGAAATATTGATGACAGTCCAAGAAGAGATGATACCGGATGAGTTAGCCACACATGCTAGAGATATCCTATTGCCGGCAGCCAATATGAAATCAGGTATCCCCACAAAGAGGAGAAGAGGAAGACCAAGAAGAAGATAATTCAGGATATGAATTATGATTTGAGCGTGACGGCTGTAGAGGCCCCTCTGGCCATGAGAGCAGAGAGAGAGAAATTCCGAAGGACTTTTAGGTGGCAAAATTTTGCTCAGGACAAGCTGATGATGAAAGTAGCATCTTAATCAACTTTTCCACCGATAAAAATGGCATCCTATGACACAACCGAAGAAAACTAAACATACTGCAGATAAGTTCATCCAACCGATTGAAATAATACAAGTAAACAAACAAAAATATGACATTATTGACATATATGTATACATAGTGTGAGGGCAGGTGTTTGAGTTTGCTTGAAGTATCAGTTATAGATCACTTACACTGTAGTTCAGTGACGATTCCGCGAAAATAAGATGTTTCGGCAAACACTGCCAACCGGTGGCGAGTATCAAAAGCTTTGTTGACGAATAATTGAAGAATGGAAAAAATTACATATGGAAATTGGTAACAGAAGCAGAAGAATAAATATAAACTTGTTATCAACGTTGTGCGGCTTGGTCACGTCGCAACCTTTTTTTTTGTTACAGACCGATAAACAGTCAATGGCCAACACACATTTTTGTGTCTTCTAGGAAGCCACAGTCTCTCCAGCGTGCTCGGTCTGAGGTAATCCTTCACATTTGCCTCTACAGCTTTGCAAGATCTCCAACCGCTACAACGAACCGATCACATGTAGCTCTAAAACCTCTACCCTATTTGCCGCCTATGGCACGAAAGGTAACTTCATCGAATCAAGACATAGAGCGTTGCAAATCGGGAAAACCACGTGAAATTCATGCAAGTGGTGCACTCAAAATATCTTACAAATATAAAGGAGTAGTACTTCTCATTACATGGTTTACCTAGGAGATGGTCACTTTTGCATAATTTACATAAAGAAAATGTTTAACCATACGTTTGTTATTGAGTAAAAAAAATATATATTTCGAGACATTACGATTAGTAGGTCATATGCAAAGTTACAACAAATACGGTCTCGCGGTTGCAGAGATTTTGAATATTAAACAGAGGAAAAACATTGTGAAACGAACTATAGTAAGTACTACGCTTAATCTCTTAATATCATAGTTATATAAAACCCCAAACTGAGTACAGTAAATATATATATTACTTAATTCTCGCACGTGTGAAAGCAAGTACGATTTCTCGAGAATGAAAACTTGTGCGTAATATGTATATTTGACATTTAGATTTACAACACTGACAACTTGAAGACACACGGCTCACGAATACACAGTGTCATGTACAGATGAAGATATTTACCAACCATTTTGAAAGATGTTCACTGGAAAAAATGTTTCTTCGTTCGTTCTACTTTACTTTACATTTAGAATCATCTTTAGTCTTGATATTTCCCACTCTAACTTGTCAGATTTAGTGGAAGCTTTAATAAGGTGTTCTGATGAGATTTTGCTTGGTGTGATAAAGTATGGTACTTGTGGGGGTCTTTGTGACGTAGAGGTTAGGTGCTGGTCTCTCGTGCCAAAGGTACCAGGTTCGCTCCCTCGTAGAGCCATCTGGATATTTTTTCCTGAACTCAGTGTAGGTGAGATCGAGTTTCTAGTCCTATCGGAGACGGACGATAAAACGCAGGTTCCGTGTTAAATTTGATGACGTAAAAGAACCCTTGGCAGTTCAAAATCGAGAAAAGCAGGTTGGAAAGCCGCTGCCCAGGCAAAATTCATTAGAAAAGATTTATAATAAAATGTTTTTCAAAAATATCTTCACAATCTTCAAAATTACATCGGGGATTCTCGCCGGTGCTACGGAGTTCGTGTACTGCAGCTGAGACCTTCCTGTGTAAGAAAGAGAGCGGAGCACACATGGTTACTCAACAAAGTGCAAGGATGATGGACTTATCAATCAATTAATCAAACTTGTCAAGAAACGTTTCAGCTGCATGTTGGATTGTCTTCGCTGATTTTCATTGTTATCGACCGGCAAAGCAGTAAGTAAATATTATACACAGTGTTACTGCGAAAGACACCCTCAAACTCTCTTCTTATTGTTTCCTAGATCATCGACTTGCAAGGAAATCCATTTTTTCTGTGACAATAAATAAATCTAATTGATGGATCATAAAACAAGCATTGAAGAAGAAAAGCGAATCTTCTGAAATAAAGTCCTACATAAAATTTCTTAGAACGCCCTGAGCAAAGTTTAGAAAAAAAACTGTAGACATTCTAATTGACCGGAACATTGATAAATCTTGGCTCATAAACAACATAATGTCTCGGAAACTGAGATTTTTTGTGATCACATAAAGTTACTGTGGTTTATAAAGAGCAGCAATGGAGGCTGCATGGTTCCTGGAAGATGAGACAGGGAGCGACCAAAACAGGACATTTATTAACCTTGAACGGGACTATGATGGAGTCGAGGAAAACTGGTACAAGATCAAGAGGTCTTGAAGAATGGCTGTGGTGAAAGCAACGCTCAGCACAGAATCTGATAAATGATGTGATAATTTACTATTAACTTGACTTTAGATGTTTCTCACTTTAAGAGAGAAAAAATGCTATCTATAGCAATAAATGTTGGAGAGACGCAATGGAGGGGTTGTTAGCGAATTCCCTTAGTAGGCCAGTGGACCGCGTTCAATTCCACAGTAGGTGTGGAATATTTTCCGATCATAACGTCTCTCCGGTCGACCCAGCCTCAATTGGGCGCCATGAAACGCATTGAGAAGTAAAGTCGACCGGCGGGATGTTGACCACATCATCTATAGTATGCCAACAGTCAATGAAAAATACGGATCTAACACCGTATTACTCTATATACCACGTGGTATAAAAATGATTCATTTTTATAGCAATAATTACTTTCCTAACCATACATTGACCCACACTATAGATGATGTCCAGACCAACTTGTCATCTTCTTCTTCTTCGATCGTTCTAGGCCTGTTTTAATCATTCTCATTGTGATATATAAACAGCCAAACATCAGAACGTGATGTACGTGCACCAGCCTTCAGCACCTATTTGAGCTCAGTTGCTTATCCTTCGGTGGGGTGTTCGTTTTCAGCCAGCTTTTGATTTACTAGGGTGAGCTTTCCCTAGGGTCAACTTGTCATCTGTTTCTTTACCACCAACTCCTGTGTGTCCAGGACTGCAGATTATAATCGAAAAATCGAAACGTTTCACACATATTTATATACGAGGCAAACTATACTGTTTTTAGAAGCATACAACTCGAAAAGGTACGGTTGGCCTGGCAGTATCTATGTCTATTATTTTCTATTGGATTAAACTTTGCAACCTTTACTTTCCAATTAACAATCAATAAGAGAGCATAATGGACAGGTTTTACCTTCATTTTAAATGGACAGGTAAATATCAGTGGCGTACCCTTGTTCCATCATCTCTACCAGGTGTGTTTGAACCTGAAAATTGTATATTATACAAAATCAAGGACTCTGTAATTACTTTCTCACAGTATAAGGTAATTCTAGTACAGCGCTTCCCAAACTGGGATCGGCCGCGAGGTACTCACAGAGGTTCTCCAGCGCTTGAAGAGATATTATGATCTTTGACATTTCAAACAGAAAAATACATTTTTTGGGGTCCGCAGCAACAAATTGTATTTCCCTTTAGCTGCTAAAGACGTATATATACGTTTTCCCCATTCACTTCTAAAGACGCATTAACACGTTTGTTATTATCTCTCCTCTGTGGGCTAAAGACGTATATATAGGTTTTCCCCATTCACTTCTAAAGACGCATTAACACGTTTGTTATTATCTATCCTCTGTGAGCTAAAGACGTGTTAACACGTTATACATTGCTACTGTCACTGATATATGCGTACATTCACGTTTGTGACTAGAAACAAAGAGTAGCTATTTTTAGTTCAGCCTTCGGAAAGTATGTAGCAGTGAAAGGGTTAAAAAGGGGTCCCCGGTAATGCAAGGTTTGTGAACCACTCTTGTAATGTATTATTATTGGAGGTCTCTATGGTGAAGTGATTAAGACGTTTGCTTGTCGTTCTGAAGGTTGTGGGATCACATGCAGACTAACATGAGATATTTTGTATGAGATCCCTAGGGTTGTTGGCTACGTTGACTTGTCCTGTCAATACGGCTGGTATAAATACATATGTCCTGTACCCAGCGGTTTCACTTCACTGAAAGCAAACTAAAGAGTGAAAACTCCTAATTCCTCGGGGATGATAAAAAGGATTCATATCCCAAAATGGTCGAGTGTTCCCTGTCCTGGACGACCTCGCTGCGTCCACAAATATTGGCACAGCTTGCTCACGCTAATCTGCTGAGATCATATACAAGCTGTAATTAGTGGATGAGAAGCGATCAATAAAGAATGAGCAACATTGAGTGTCAGAACAAACGAATAATGTCTGGGACTGTCCCGTCAGGCACACCCAAACATCACATTTGGCAGAAATTGGGATGTGCCTGTTCTACTTGCCGTTGGGACGTTATCCACGCAGCAAATCACACATATAACAAAGAGTGGTCAATTTGGTTGAACTTGGTTCATAGAACAAACGCATACAAACAAACAAGTGCTTTTTCTTTTTTCACGGCACGGAATTTTATAGGAATTGTATGCTCGATATCGCCACACGCAAGTAAAGTTCCGCAACTCGTTTTCCCTCCTCAAAGACTTGTACTGAAGTTGTCGCTCATATCAACGTTAGTTATTTAAATACATGGTGTTCCAGATAAAAGCAGCCTGGTCAAGGGTACCAATCTGGCATATGTTTATGAAAATAAGAAGGTTAAATTATTACGTAGCATAGGTCAAGTGAGCGAGCTTTTTGTGATGGTGTAATTATGGTGCGGGGAGGGGTGATGAATAAATGTGACAAAGGACGAGCTAGTCAGAACCGGTTTAAATAGTAAACAGAAAAAATGCATTGCGTAGTTGGCAACTTTGGATTTGTCAATGGGGCTACTTTTATCTTGAACACTGTATAATCAACTTCATTGTCTCTACGTTTCACGAAAAATGTCGTTATTTATTTTGTAGCTAATAAAAATGCTCTCCTGACATACTATTAACAAAATTTGTGGGAGTTTCCCTTGGGCGTGAGAAGGATACCCAACACACACGGAATATATACCGCTGGTTAATGATCTGTTGACAACACGTTGTCATGGAAAAGGTCAACAATATAATTTATTAGTGGCAACGAAAACCGGAAGTTGGAAAAAAAGACGATCGCTTACCCCTGCGAGCATTGGGCAAATAAAAATTGAATTGTTCACAAAAGAAAATAAACGTGTATCAGGAGGTAAGATTTTAAATTCTTTTTTTTTAATTCTTGTGCAACGTGTGCATCACTCTTTCGCATACGGGAATAAATTTAATCATTTTTAGTTTCCTGCAGATAAAGATGCATGTGAGAAGGGATGTAACTGAAGAAATTAAAGAGTACGTACGTATACACAATGCTGTAATAACTTTGATTTAAATATACTCTGTATTTTTGTTTTTCTGTTTCCGTAGCTTTCAGCATATTTTTTTAAAAACCGGACCCATAGAAACTGAACGCTTCCAAGCAACTTCTGTAGTGTGTTATGGATGATTCCTGCCATCCTTTCTATTTTTTATTGTGATGAACTATATCATGAAAAAAGGGGTTTTAATACAGAAGGATTGACTTAATTGCATCGGGTTTTACCAAATATGAATCGGTCCCTCTCCGCAGAAATGGCACACCATCTGCCGAGAGTATTCCATGAACACCGTAGCTCCGGCAACAATCCTAGAGGTCTCTAGAAAAAGGCCATCGTGAACAGAACGACGTGGTCCGGATTCGAACCCACAGCCTTCAACTCGCACCGCAAGGGTTTAACCACTTAGCCACATAAACCCCGAAGAAGACAAATAAATAACACTCGAACAAGACTACAGTTTTTTTTTTTTAAAATCTAGAAATCTAACACTTAGAACACTTAGATTTTCCAATGATCAAAGCAGTTGACCGTATGATCAAAGTTTCCCGGTCTACACCACTGAGAGGTGGGGTTGACTTGTGGGTTCTACGAGTCATCAGCAGGCTATTAATTTTCCATTCTCGCCGTTTCTGAGAAAGACTAACCGACACCAACTCTGCTGTATGGATAGCCATGAGCAGAACATATCATGCAGACCAGATAGCAATCAAGAATGGATGTTTGCGTCTTTCATGAGGATGAAGGCATTCCCAACATGTGGTAATATATGCATGTACTAATGAAAAGTATTCTATATAGGTGTAATAAGCAAACTCTTCTACAAAATTATTTTTATAAGTGCAAACACTATTTATTACGTTCATTGATATTAATAGACCAAATGCTAACTTTCAATATGTTCAGTAACATTCTCTTATTTATCTGTAAGTTTTGTAAAGTCATGATTTTCGAGGAAATGTGGGCTCAAATTTCTGAACATACTATAATTATACAGCTAGTACGAAATAGAGCCTGCTTTTATCATTTTATCATATTCCTGGTTTGAATTACTTTTGTTCAATCCACATTAGCTTCTTTTTCTTCTCCTTCGAACGCTCCATATCGACCACTTGTTTGCCCGAGTGGTTACCGGGCCCAAATTTGGGATGCAAAGAATAGAACCACTGTTACCTGTCACACATGTCGTAAGAGGCGATTAAGGAGGTTTGGCTGAAATCGGATGCACATGTCCTAAACGTGTAGAAGTCTATGTGTTTAGGGCCTATCAAACCAATGTGCATCGTATACACGTTCTTAGTTCTTGGCAAAGATCAAACATATCACAAAGAGTGATTAAAATTGGTCGTAAAGAACGAACGCAAAATAAAGAAGAAGACCACTTGTTAACCACTCTGTGAGATTTGCAGTGATCTGAGCCTAAGAGCGATTATACGTTGTGTCAGTTATGCGCCTACTAGTAGACCAGCACATCCGATTTCTGCGCTACTTTTTATTTACTAGGTATCTTCCTAGGGCCTACATCAGTCGCCTCTTACGACATGCATTGTAGGTTGCAGTGGTACTATTCTTTGCTTCCCTTGCGGGCCTCGGCACCACTCGGGCGTACATTAGCTTAAAATATAAGTTCTGTGTAGATCGCACACTAATACATTTTTTCGTTTTCTAATGCGATTTTAGTTTTATACAACACCATTTCTACTTTTTATGCTTACATGCATACCGAGATTGTTTACAAAGATGGATGCCGTTGTAATGGTTGACATGTAAGAATGATATAAGGGAGGCGAGAACTACTTTTAAAATCACCAAACTAGATATAATATTTTAGACGTTAGCATTTTGTCAACGTATATAGTTAATGTTATGTTTCTGGCAATAAAAAAGTGAAATACCTTTGATTGGTCAATATTAGAAGTTGTGTGAACGACCAATTACAATTTCATAGTTCAGTTCAGTATGAGTTGGTTGGCCGTCGGTCTGGAGTGGATACGTCTCACTCATGAGTAGAGTTATGCGTGAATGACAGCCCAGTCTTATAAGTATATCATTTTTAGATATTCAGTGTAATTTTTGTTAGCAATAAACACACTTATTGCTTGGTACTCACTTCTGTGTGCAATATATTAAGCATTTCATTTGCATAAATTGTGCCCAGAATAGTCCTGAAAAATTTCTCACTTTCATGCTGCAATAGAGTCAGTATCAGACTGTCCTTATATGTGCCGTCAGTATTCGCAATGGCAAATAGTATTTACTAAATACTAATGTGAGTTACTTTTGGTTTGTTAACTTCCTAAGTGCTAAATAGTGTACATTCTTTAGTCAATTTTGTATTTGAAGGGCGAGTATAAGGTCTTGCTAAGGGCTTGATTAATACAAAGATTGTCCTCATCTGTACATTGTTTTCGAGATCATTTGCAATAACTACCATCTGGTGTGGTAAGCTAGCAAATTATCATGTACAATCCTCATTTCCAGATCATCAGCAGACGTCAACAAATGTCACAATCATCGCTGCTTACCGCAGGCTCATCATTGATATTGTCAAGTCTAACACTATAGAAAAGGTATGTTTATTTTTTATTTTTGTACGTTTGCTACTCTAGTATGGGACCACCTTCCTTGTTGGGCACAGGATCACTCATTTGGGGAGGAACGAGTAGGACCACAACAGTTTATAAGTTATGCAGCAAATGGTAAAAAAAAATGTTTCTGCATGAAGTTAGCAGAATTATAAAATAAGACAATTTGCTCTTATTCTTTGTTTACTCTCAGATGTAAAATAAAAATATGTTAAAAGAAAGCAGTGATTCGTCCCAGGTTGTTGAGATCTCTACAGAGTTTATCATGCACTGACCCTGGTGACAACCATATCAGTCTCTTCTGCTCATCATACGTTAGACAACTTTAAAAAATATGTTCAGAAGTAATTTTACCAGTGGCACAGTCACACTCATCAAAAGTACCTATTGTCAGCTTGTTGAAAAGGGACAATTTATGTGTTTGTAACTGCTGTCAGGTTAGGATGTTAAATTAGTGTCCTGAAACAGTCTTGATTGTCCTGGATAAGATTCTCATATTGCATTTTTAAAGGCTGTTTTGTTATTTTGTTCCGTTCTTCTTTTTTAATGAAAGGAAAAGATGGTTTGAACAACATTTCAGGACTGGGTGGTACAATATACCCAAAGACTGAAAGAGATATAGACAACTTTTATCTTCCTCACAACTGTTACCTCCCTGCTAAAATAACATCAGGGATTCAAATAGTCAAGTCAGAAAAGGACCACCTCCATAAGGCCAACCAGCTGATTTATTGCAATTAATAATTGTCAATGGCCAACAAATTGTAACATGCCAGCATGTTATTGCTTCAATATATAGAAAAATGCTAACTGATTTTATGTACCATCTGACTGTAATATTTTATTATTCTTTTTCATGGTCTGCAGAGAAAGGGCATACCTGGCTTTCCAGGATCAGATAACTTCCATCTGAAAATAAAATACAAATATTGCTTCTAACATGTATTTTTAACTAATAACAAACCAGCAGTCATTGCAAAATTGTATGAATTTTCTGGAAGTGAAAATTAACTGATGAGAAATAACAGCACTAACTCTACTCTAAAGTGACCTTCGACTAAAATATGACATTTCATAATTAATTGACGCATTACTTTTATGTACAAAATTATTTGTAGTTTGTATCAGTTACAAATCTCATTATCGTAACATATTGGAAATATATGCACACAAGACACTGGAGACTTGAGAGATTACTAAAGTTGCCTTCCATTCATGTCATAGCAAACCATTTTAAATCTTGTTAAGCATGGGTTGTGAGTATGACACATTCAAGTTAAAAGTAGCTTATCAACATATATTTTGTATCTGAATAGGAGATGCTTGAAAATCAACTGCGGAAGCTGAGCTTGGAAAACTGCACTTTGCAGTTGGAGAGCAAGCTTATCAAAGACAAACACAGCAGGGCTGTTGGTAGGATTATGTTACCTGTGTGTCTTTAAATTGTATTAATTTGTTTTGAAGTAGAAAGAAAAAGAGAATAAACAAAAAGCAGAAAGTTGGTTGGATTTTACAATAGCAAAAGAAAATAAGGTATCTCATATGCATAACCAGATAGAAATTTCAAATAGCTCAGTAAATTTTAAAAGTATCTGACATTTTGATATCACTGTTTTTGTTGTTAATCTACACTTTTTTAACAACTTTTTTATATGCTTTTCTGTTTCTTTTACCTGTTTCCTCGAAACCACATAAAAGCATGAAAAAGATGATTATGGGACGTCTTGGTTTCTCGGCAACCAGCTGTTTGATGAAGACACTTAAATTGATATACGATCTATCAAGCGATTTAAGAAGTTTGAAATTGTACATTGCACTAGCGGAACTGGATGCCTGAGGGACAGAATGAGGATTGTGGTTAACCAGTGAACAATGAGTACCATCAGTATGCATACCCTTTGACATCTGCTAGGGGAAACTGAGCACCTATGAGTCTGTCCAGACTATTTGGACTCCTAATGGGAAACATGCTCTTCTGAAGGAAGTATTGAGTTTACCAAATGGTCTATGTTCTTCTTTTGACGGAGGAAGTTAGTTATTTGATCAATGAATAGTATAGCGACCTCAAGAAAATAATGCTGAAGGCAAATATACTGGACAAACAGACACACTATGTAGTGCAGCTCATGTCAATTAAAAGCAGTAAATTCTGAAGACAGATGCACTGGACAAACCAGCACAAAAATAGTGCAGTGCATGCCAATTATAAGAAGTGTACATTGAAAAATAAGAAATAGAAAGAACACCTCAAAAAAGCAACCAAGAATATAAATCTCTAGAGAGTCTTCTTCTCTAATTCTGTTTTGCCTCAAAGCGTCAGGATAAGAAGATATTTATAGAACAGGCTTTTGTATGCGCTTAATAAATAGTGTTTTTCATCTTTGGAGAGTGAGAGTTGTAATCTTTTTGTTCCACAAGGAACCAGAAAAACTAAAGTCAAATAATAAATAGAGATAAATTGAGATTTGTTCTATAATTGACACATTTTGTCTTACTTTAGTTCGGATCTCTGAATTGGAAATACAACTGAGAGAATCTCAGAATGAACTTGCTGACCTGCAAACAAAGTTAGAAGATGAGTCAAGGCAATCAAAATGTATAATGCAGGCAGATATGGAGAGAGAAATAGAACATCATAAAGTGAGAGCAGCTACATCTATCAAGGAGGTAGAAATTTTAAAGTCTGAGGTAATGTCTTTGCTTTCATTTGTAACTATTTGAAATAGACTTAAAATATCAAGATTGAATTAATTACCTTTGTTTAAGTAAGCATGCGAATCTACAATTTGGTATTTTTCCTATTAATTGTTGGTAACAGATTAGAATTAATAATAGCACCAGCAAATAGAAAAGTAAATTAAAGGAATCATTTTTCATATCTTGAAGTATATTGGGTACTGTGGTAATAGGCCCAATATTTTCATTGACCACCTGCCAACGCTGGATGATGTGGTCAACATCACACTAGGGACCTTTACTTCCCAATGCTTTTCCTGGTACTCAATTGAGGCTGGGTCGACCTGAGAGCTGTTATGGTCAGAAAAATATACCACTCCGTGGAATTGAACCCGGACCACACATCTAAGAAGCGAGTTTACACACAACTACACTAGTGCAGCTCTCCAGTAAAATAAAAATATGTACATCCAAAATATATGTATTTGATTGAGTTTTTATCCATGTCTACATTAGGGAGATTTTCTTCTTATAAATGATTTTAAACTGATATTTTCATTAACAGATCTTATGAAAGTCATGACTATTGATTTATATTTATCCTGTGCAGTGTATTACAAACATGAAAAAATTTGTAATATCTACTGATCTATTGTATAGATTTCCTTCATGGAAGAACAGCTGTGTGCTGTGAGAAACGAGTGTGAGACTATTAGACATAGCATGGACAAGAGTAAAATATATGATGCACACAAACAAGAAATTCAAACATTTCAGGTAAGTGCAGTTTTCCTAAAGAAAGTGCAGGTTTTACTTTCACTATGAAATTTTTTTCTCGATCCAGAAGCACTTGAGCTTTCAGCTCTTCGACTTGGTGCCATGGACATCATACCCTTCGGTTCGGTGCCACAAACACAATAAATCTGGAGAACCTGTAGCTTTTTCTGCCAGCCCGCGGAATTGAACCGCACTCACAAGGGTCTTGTCACCCTTCATCCAACTCGCTACGAACACGCTGGGCAGGTGGCCTCACTATGAAATAAACACCTGTTTTAGATAGCCCAGCTTTTACAAATTTTATATTGTGATTCTTGTGCAAATCTTCTTCTTCTTCGAACGCTTCATATCGCCCACTTGTTAACCACCATGTGTGATTTGTATGTGATCTGAACCTAAGAGAGATTGTACATTGTGCCAGTTATGTGCCTACAAGTAGGCCAGCATATCTGATTTCTGCAATGCTTTTTATTTACTAGGTAGCTTCCCTAGGTCCTACATCAGTCTTGGAAATAGACTCTCCAAAGATGAAAAATATGACATGCCTTGTAGGTCAGTGGTACTGTTCTTTGCTTCTCTTGCAGGCCCCAGCGCCATTTGTGCAATTGAAATTTGTATTAACTTTTACAGTATTAGCAGCGGTTGCCGATAGTGAAGTTGATAACACTGCGCAAGTGACCATGTGCTGTGGAGATTTCAGGGTTCGAGACCAGCTTGGCCCAATAATTCTCGGTGTGCACACGATACATGATGGGAAGTACAAATACCTTTGAAGTCGAAGTAATGCTTGCCTGAATTACAAGGGGCTCTGGTGATAGAAAAAGCAATTCTTTGTGCAAAATTCAGTCAGAGATGACACATTAGGTGCCATAACTTTGCCTGAATTCATAGCAAGCAAAAAAAAAAACCAGAATATTAGCTACAAGATATTGTATTTCAGTTGACAGGCAATATGCCTTTTGTTTTCCAATGAAATATTCTTTAAATATACAATGTTGCTTTCTTTATCTGATTTATAAATGCACAGAATTTTACCTTCTGAGATACCTACTTGTTGCTTTCAAATTTTACATCTTAACCAGCCAATCCCTCTTTTTGTGTGATTATCATTCTAAAAAACCTGCTTGGGAGCATTTTTTATGTTCTCTGTAAGTATGGTTAAACAATTCTATATGTAGTTGACACTGTACATAAATATGTTATTGGTTATTGAACCAATCTCATAGCACTCCAAGCAGACTCATTGGTCTCTATGAGCATATGTTGATTGTTACACATGCTTATAGTTTCTGTAGCTCTCTGGATAAACACACTCCTCATTCTGTCTCTGAATATAAATAGATTGTTTCTTGTTGTGATCTATTTGTCTGTGTCCATTTTTGCATATTATATTTTTCCAATTTTGCTGCAATTATGTTTTTTATAAGTGAGGAAAAGTATTAGCAGTTTCTCGCCAGTGGTTACCGGGCCCAAATTTGGGGTGTAAAGAATAGAACCACTGTTGCCTGCCATGCATGTAGTAAGAGGCGACTAAGGAGGTTTGGCTAAATCGGATGCACATGTCCTAAACGTGTAGAAGTCTGCGTTTAGGGGCCTACCAAATTAATGTGCAACTTATACACGTTCTTGGCAAAGATCAAACATATCACAAAGAGTGATTAAAATTGGTCGTAAAGAATGAACGCAAAGAAGATAACTGATGCAGGAAACAAGAATATAAACTTGTACCCCATCGGGAATCAAAGCAGTAACAGTCAAGAAAGAAATTAGATATTAAATTTGACTGCAACTTTAAGTAGTAAAAAATACTCATACTTATATGTATACTTTTTTTTAAAAATTGGTTCTTGTTTAAAGGAGGAAATAGCCAGTTTGAAGCATTTGCTTGAGGAAAGTGAATGTGCATTAAAAGCAGAATCAGTACGTTGCAAAGATTTGATTGATCAAGTAGGCAGGTTGACTGAGGTTCAAGAAGTCTTTCAGTTGCAGTTTGAGGAGCCTAGTAGTGGAGGCAGTGCAGTAGAGAAACAAGTAAGAATGTTTATATCTCAGAACTATCCTACTATATAGAGGGCAGCTGTAATGCAGTTATTAGTGAACTTGCTTCTTAGTCTAGGGGTCCGGGTTAAATTCTACAGTAGGCTTGTGGAATTTTTTTTTTCTGACCTTAATGGCTCTCAGGTCAACCCAGCCTCATTTGGGTACCAGGGAAAAGCGCTGGGAAGTAAAGGCGGCCGGCTTGATGTTGACCACTTCTCCCATCATGTGCAAAGGGTCAATGAAAAATACGAACCTAAACCTATTATCCTATATACCACATGGTATAAAAAGGGCTGCAAGGGTACCCACTGTGAAATTAAAACCGGACTACTAGTCTATGAAGTTAGTTCACTAACATCTATGCTACTGCGGCTACTACGCTTAAGATATTAACTTCTGCTTATTATGATGCAGATAAGCTAACAGCTGAACGGTTGTTACAAAACTGGCATAGATGTGTAAACCATTGAAAACTTGCATAACGGGTCAGTACCATTCTGAGATTAATTATGAAGATACTCACAGTTTTAGGTGGATAGAAACAATTTTTCCGTAAAAAATATTAACAACCTGACTTCTTTAAATAAAACAGTCAGTTGCCAGCGTGTTCGTAGCACGTTGGACGACGGGTGACAAACCCTCTGTGAGTGCGGTTCAATTCCATGGGCTGGCAGAAAAACAACAGGTTCTCCATATTTACAGGGTACGTGGCACCAAACCAAAAGGTTACGATGTCCATGCCACCGAGCCGAAGAGCTGAAAGCTCAAGTGTTTCTGGATCCAAAAAAAAGTAAAACAGTCAGAAGTCCTTTGTTTGATAGTGGCGTTTTGATTGAAATGTCACCATGCTGTTTTTGTGCTTTGTAACACAACTTTACTTCATGCTTCTTTATGTCACCCTTGACTTATTAAAGTGTCTATCTATATCCCCTTTGTGTCACATTTGACACATAGGTCTTCCACAAGAGATTTCCATTGTTACCGTTCTGCTGCCTTTCTACTAAGTGTTTCCTATGTCATTCCACAATCTTTCAACTCTCTTTCTACAGTTCTTCTTCATGTTTCCTTTGGATGCCCAAGCCTCATTTTCCTATCTGCTGTCCATCAGAGAGCTATCCTAGCAAATGCCCTTACTGACATAAAACATACATGTTCAATTCACCTCCATCTTCGTTTTTTTTATGATGGTCTCCAATAATGCACATTTTTTCTTAAAGTGTACACAGTGAAAAATATGTAAGTTGAATTTACAGGTACTCTCTTTTGATGTTTGGAAATAATATTCATCACATTATTTTGAATGCAGATGAAGTCTCTTCAGATACGCCTCAGCCTGACGGAAGAACGATTAACTCAGGAACGGGCAGATAGGGCTGGCAATCTTTCACAGATTGAGGAGAAATTACTTTCAGAAAATGCCAAACTGCAAGTAAGTCTTGTATGTTTATTTGTTTGAAACTTTGTCAACCTTATTACAAATTATTTAAGTTCAGTTTTGTAACAATCATGTGTGTAAACCATCTCCAGTTTGTCAAAGTCAAATCCTGTTTGCCAACATCAAATCCAGTTTGCATGTTTAACGTAATCTGAAAAAAAAGATACTGAAATGAAATTGTGTTAATCTGTTAATGCTTTTTAATATTTTATTTTCTGCGTATTCATCTTTTTGAGTCTTTGAGGTTCATTCCTACATACATCACCCACCTCCATTCATCTCTGCTCTTAGCCTTCTCTTCTCAATTGTCTTTTAGTATTTTTAGCTCTACTTCAATGTTTTATCTCCAGTTACTTGGTCTATCCAGTGATCTCTTCCCTTCATCTATTTTTTATTAAAGCAATTTTAGGCTCTCTCTTCTCTGCTATTCTTTCAAAATACCCCAGCCATGATCTTCTGTTAACCTTTATGATGGTTGTAGTTAATGGTAATTTAAACATATTATGAATATCATTGTTTTTAATTCTCCATTCTTCACTATTTTCATTATTTTGGAACGAAAGAATCATCTTAAGATGCTGTTTTCAAAGGTCTGCAAGAATGTTTAGCTTCTTTCGTTGTGCTCCAGATTTTGTATCCATATGGAACAATTGGTCTTATTACATTTTTGTGTATTGTGATCTTGGTGTTATGGTACAGACACTTGGATTTCAACAGGTGTTGTAAGGCTAAGTATACCTTATTTCCTGATTGTATTATATACTTTATTTCTTCTCTTATTATGTTGAAGCTATTAAAGTTCATGCACAAATCTTTTATCTAAACAGTTGTAAATTACTATCTATGCTTTGTACCAGAATAAAACCAAAGATCTAGATCGACAGTTGAAGAGAGAAAAAGAGAAAGCTCGAACACTGGAACAACGAGCTAATGAATTTCGTGAGGAAAATCTTCGACTCCGTCTAGCTGTGCCTGATACTGATCAAAAGGATTATAGTATTCCAAACAATCGTCATTCAAAGCAACTTACTAACACCACGAAGGTAAGTAACAGAGTGCTATGATCTATTTACTTGCTGGTTGCACTATGTTGACATATCTGATTTGTTTAATAAATTGATATTAATGTATTTTTATTGATTTTTTTTGGGTATTCTCATTCTAGAAATAAAACACAGCACAAGGAAGAAATGAATGACGGACATTTTTTGATAGTTAATGGATACAATAAAGAAGATATAATAGAATTTGACAGGCTAAAAATTTGTTTAAAGTGTGTGCAGGAGAAAGAGAATTGGCTCAATCTGAGATGTTGTGAATTTGAGAATCGGCATAAAAAGGACACAAAATACGTACACAGGCAAGTAAATGAATTACAGGGAGAGGAACACATGGACTGGATGAAAAAGTAGACAAGGTTGACTGTCATTGTTAAAAGATGTAAGTAGCAAAAGGCAGTGTTAATACATATAAGTAACAAAAGATAAGGGACAAGGTTGACTGGCAGTGTTAATACATATAAGTAACGAAAGATAAGGGACACGGTTGACTGGCTCTGTTAAAATATTGCAATTCATTGAAAGTTGATATGTGGTGAGAAATATGATTGACAAACTCTGAACCAGGAAATTAAACTAACAATATTGTTGTTTGTAGTATACTTGTAATCTGAATTTAAATGTTGCTTTATAATTGTGTTGCATTATTAACAAGCGTTTGATCACCATCGCAAGTTTTAAAATATAGTTTATATTTTGATTCTGTTGCACTTTCTAAATACTTCATCTGTTTCTGTGTTGCTGCATTCATTAATCAATTTTACAATTATCACCCCTGGTTTTCAAATTATTGAATCATATTTTCTTGCACTGCCAAAACTCTCAGCATCACAATACTTTATTTCTTTGATTCTAAGATGCATCATCGCCATCATCAAATAGCTTGTCCTGAGCAGAACTTTGCCACCCCAACAGTACTCCGGAATTTCTCTCTCATAGGCCAGATGTCCTGCCTCTGCAGCCATCAGTAACATCCTGAAACCATCAGTTGCATCCTAAATCCATCTTCTCCGTGGTCTTCCTCTTCTTCTCTTTGCTGGTATGCCTCCTTGCATGATGGTCTTCTCAGCCTTTCATGTCTTTTTATATGTCCAAAATATCTCAATTTTCTCTTTCGTATTTGTATAATCAGCCAATTTTCTTTGATTTTGAGTTCTTTCTGGATAGATCTATTTGTTCTCTTCTCTGTCCATGATATACAGAGGACTCTTCTGTAACACTTATATTCTAAAGCACATATATATTTTTCCACTGTTTTATTAAATGTCCATGCTTCACAACCATACGTTGCTACTGGGAATATGCATGCTCTTAGTATTCTGATCTTTGTTTTCTTATCAGTTCCGTTCCATACTGTTTTTAGTTATTTAATTTTTTTGCAAATCCATGCTTGTTCTTCTTAATTTCCTAAAATACATACCCTTGTTTTCACAATTTCTTTGAAATTGCTCCCAAAAATATTAATTTAAAAAATACACTAAATGTTGGAGAGATCTGACGGCAATTGTTTTCAGAATGATGTCATGCAGAAAAGATTTTTTGTGTGCATTGTTGGTAGTAGATATCATTTAATATAGTACTTATAGTACTATATTAAATGATATAGTACTATATAGACTTATAGTATACCATTTTCAAGATAATTGTGGGGGTGGGGGTAATTAAAAGCAAACTGAAAGAAAATAATAAAGGCCAAAAATTGCATACTGAATTAAAAAAAAATAATTTCTCCTTTACTCTGTCTTGTTTACTTCTGACTTAATATTCAAAGTTAATTGGGAATATGGTAATTAAGGTTGCTGTTTTCAGTGTATTTGTGTAGATAAACAAGAAACCTAAAATGAGGAAATAAGAGAGAAGCGCCTTTTTATATAATGTTTCTTGACACTGATTTTAGTTTGACATATTTTATTGCACATTATATTATCACCTCACTCCATTGTTTTCAATCTTATGCTTATCCACCAGACAAAATGATCACAGATAAAAAGAAGTTAATTTTGTGTCTTTTAAAAAAACACCAGAAATTGATTCTTACTGAAATTCGATAGTAAACCAATTTGCAATGTCAGAAAGGAAAATGACAAATGGTTCTGCAGATCTTATATGTACATATTTAAATAATGTAATGGAGAAATATGGGTCAAAAATTAGCGATACACAGCAAATAGAAGTGTAAAAAAAAGTAAAGAATCCCTTTTATACCATGCAGTATTTAAAGTGTTTGACTCATATGACCAATAGCAAGCGATGGATGATTCGGTCAATATAACGCCAGCTGGCGCTAGTTCTCAGAATCTGTTCTGATACAAAATTGAGGCTGGGTGGATAACTACCTGGAAAATCAATACCGGAATCACATCTAGGAAGCAAATGCACAGACAAGCCCGCAGATGCTGTTATCTGTAGGATAGAGAAAAGAGTGTGGGCTAACCAGCGAGCCAACATCACTTAAGCACAGTGAGTGTGGGACCATTGAGATGACTGTTCCTTTGAAGGATAGATTATGTATGAACTTGTTCATTCTGTAGTAATGATAATGGGAAGAACATATTAACAAACTTGCAAACTAGGATCCTAATTAACACTTTGCTGACCAGCAATCCTGAGCATTACTGTCTCCCATTACCAAGGGTGTTTGGAGATTTCTTACAAAATGACTGTTTTTCAAATTAAATTCATTAAAAATGTAAAAAGCGATATACCGCTTCAAAATTTTCTGAGCACCAGTATAAATGGTTGCCACATCCGAAAAAAATATTTTATTTAAATTAGTCGCATGAACATTTAGCGGCCATCTTGATTTGTGTGGCTATTTATAGAATTTATATAATATGTTTTAAAACCAGCCACTTTTCATAGTTTTTAGTGAGTTTGTTCAATTTCAAGGCAATAATATGTTAGGGACATGGTTAGCAATGAATAAAACTAGCTAATTTTGAGTACTGGTTTAACGATTGACAACACATTTCAACATAAAAAGTAAACATAAATTTGAATAAAATGGAAAACACATTTTTTGTTGTTGTTGATTGTATTGTGTTGATTGATGTGGCATCTCATAAAAAGTGTTTGTGAATGTTAAACTAATAAACTACCTCTAGTTGGAGTCTGATCCGCTGCCTTCATGAACTGTGGTTGAGGTTGTAGCTGTAGGTATCTGTAAAAGTCTTTGTCAGGAACGTTGGTAATCCTCAACTGTGTGGTATAACTTGAAGCAGGGTGTCAAGCATAGAGGTACATTGCAATTTGGGCAGTACATACAAGTCTGGCTTCTTTTCTTTACAGTCTTACACACTTTACAGTCTGGCTTATACTTTGGCCTTTCATATTTTTAAATAAAATGGCGCTCAGTCAGTCGTGATGTTGTGACTTGTGATGTTGAAGGCGCCACATTTCGCTGAAGGACAGCAGGTTCAAGAAGAGCAAGACTGACATCCTGCCTGAACTTCTTTGCTGTGATATTTTTTGTGGAGTTGACAGTGTTGTAGCTTATGTGTCCATTGACCAGGGCAGTTTCAACTATGAAATGATACAAGGGCAGGTACCATTTATAGGATCTGTGTGGGTAGGGGTAGCTTGCGCTCAGTTGGTCGAAGTGATCGACACCCCCATACTTTTGTTATATTTTCTGCAATCACTGGCTTCTTGATTATTCTACCCCAGGCATTCCCTTTTCTAACTGTCTTGTCCATAACCTCACTGGAGTGAACAGTAGAAATGAGGTTAACTCTTTTAGTTGTACTTGGCACTTCCTGAATACTGGGATAGATGATTTTCAGCATATCTGTTCATCTCATCAGTGATTAGCACTATGGCAGTATCAGGGGAAAAAAGCTTGAAAAAATGAATAGGCGTATAGTCAGTTGTGACTGACGTGACACCTTGTTGTTCTTGGTACTGAATAATACTGTCAAGCTCAACTAGTTCGTTTTGACGAACATTTCTCCATCTCCAGAGATTATTAGTATTGACTGCAATACTCTGGTCTCTGGTACCACGTCCACTTCTTACTTGCGATGTACCTACGTCATCGGCATTTTGAAATGTAACGTCGTTGTCGCTACTTTCACTTTCGTTATTATTCAATGACGCATCTCTACTTAGCCACGAGGTATCACTTTCGTCACCACATTCGCTAGCAGAGTCAGAATCATCAATGTTACACATATGGTTTCCGTTATCAGACATGATAAAAACTCTGAAAGTGAAACTTCTAACAAAAATAACGAATTTTCCTTGAAATCACTGTTTGAAACTGTTCTAAACACTACCGATCGTGGGGGCAGCCATTTTGGAATAAAAAAATAACCGGATGACACGTGACCTATAAATGTATCAATACTGCCGTCTGTTTGCATTCAACATGTTCGAAATTCGTCGATCGTCGAAGTTGGTCTCTAAGACTTTTACCCAAAATTCGACGACCGTCGAATTTGGTCAGTAAAGTGTTAAGCAGCTATTTTTCAGTTGAAAATGAAAATTGAGACATATTCTTTACAGAGCTTTGCCATCAACCACAGTAAACTAGTCACCAATTTTCTAGGCACCACTTTTATGTTCAGTAGTTTACAATTTAATTTCTGAATGGTGAGGTCTATTTTACCGTTAGTAAAAACTCCAGGCGAACAAATTTGCTTCCAAACTGCCGGCCCACAGAGTTTAAACCAGGTACGCTAGGATTGTGATTTTGCAGTTAATTATATTATATTGGGTGGAAATATTTTGCAACTTTAATGGCTCTTGGGTCGACCAGTCTAAATTGACACACTGAAAAGTAAAGACAGTTAGTGTAATGTTGATCACATCACCTATCGTGTGCGAAAGTCAATGAAAATACGCCTAACACAGTATTTCCCAATATAGTTCTTAGTATGAAAACAGGTTTCTTTACTTTATATATCTATATTGTAACAAGATCATATTTTCTGGTGGATATATGTTAATGTTTCACCTAGTTCATAACCTCACCTGCCTTCACAGCCTCACCTGCCTTCACAGCCTCACCTGTCTTCACAGCCTCACCTGTCTTCACAGCCTGCATATGACATCACACAAATCTGGAAACATCTAGAGTCAGAAAGTGGTCTTATCTGTGCACAAGGGGACAATGAGTCTCTTCTTCTCCACTTATGGGATAGATTCCAGAATCTGCAGCAAACATTAAGAGAGTGGCGCCTGTATTTTAAACAGTTGGAACTGCCCGTGGGAGATGATTGTTCAATTAGTTTACAGGTAGATTATCTTCTTCATTCGCTTTATATCAATCACTTGTTAAACCACTCTTTGTGGTCAGTATGTGATTTGTGCTTTAGAATGTGAGTTCATTGTGCCAGTTGGGTGCCTATAGACCCACATCCACGAATCCAGTTTCTGCATGTCTTTTGTTCAGGTTTGCCTCCCTAAGTAGTATACAAAAAATAAAAACTGATCTAGAGTAGTCCATCTCCCTAGGCAAGCCAGAGCACTGTTAGTCTTGGATCTTATGATAAAAAATGTTTGATCTACATCACTGGAAGGTGGGGTTGGATTGTGTGTTCTACAGGTTATCAGCAGGCTACTAATGTAAGTAAAAGTAAAGTAAAGGAACTTTTGCATACCTGTGTATATAGGTGCAATCAGTGTTAGGCCTGTATTTCATTGACCGTCGGCACACGATGGGTGATGTGGTCAGCATCACGCCGCCTTTACTTTCCCAGAGCATGTCTGGTACCCAGTTGAGGCTGGAGTCGACCTGAGAGCCGTCGCGGTCGGGAAAAATTCCACGCGCATTGCGGGAGCTGAACCAGACCACCAGCCTTGCGAAGCGAGTTCACTAACAACTACGCTACAGCGGCTCTCAGGGCTACTAATGTACACCTTGCTTTTCAACTGAATATAATGTAATCATAGTCAGATATATTTTTTGGACTTCAGTCAGCCTTAGATTAAAAAGGTGGCTAATCGTATAAGTTAGAGAAATAAATATTAAACCTCCATAGAAGTTGCAGAGAGCATAGTTTATCATTTACACATTTGATACAAATCTGTAGAAAGTGTCTGACTGAATGCATTAGAGCGCAGACTCCCATTTGAGAGGCCTGGGTTCAATCCTCGGTAAGGCTAATGAGCTTTTTCTGTTGGGGGCATAAAGTAAAAAATCCTAACCTGAATAGTTTCATGGTGACTGCAATGGCAATGCAACGATTAAATTCCTCATTCTCATGTCCCCCATGCCCTACATTGCCCTAAAAAGAGGTAACACAGGCAGTAATGACAGCTGAAAGTGCCCAAGCAATTTTACATTTGTCAAAAATATAATTCTTAACCTATTTGATAAACAATTTTCAAGCACAATATTTGTATATCTAAAAGTTATAATATATGATATTCTTCCCCTTTCTTATTGTAAAATTGTCACATAATAACTACCGTATCAAATTATATTTTTTCTCTGTAATGTATTAAGGAGGCATTGGGAGTGAAAACTGAGTACGAAGCCAAGATGCAGAAAACTGAGGAGAAGTTTGAAGATATCAGTGCAGAGAAAATAATATCTGAACAAACATATAAGCAGTGAGTTCATTCTCTTCCCATTTTACTATAGTATATGTTACTAATATTTCATTATACAAATTAATTTAGTTAATTACTTAATTATTGAACTAATTTCCTCTTTGAGGAAGTGGTTGAGCTGTAGGTTTTGCGTCCCAGAGATTGTGAGTTTGAATCTGCATTGCATAGTTCGGTTCACGTACATTTTCTGGAGATCCTAGGATTGTTACTGGAGCCATGAACTTTGTTCTTTATGCAATACTCTCGACAGGTAGAATGCCATTTTTGCTGAGAGGGACCACGTCATATGGGGAAACCCAGTGCAAAAAAAGAAAATCTTTGATCTATAAACACCATTTTATATTATCTGTTAAAACTTATAATAAATTGTTGTGACCTGATCAGGAAGTCATTTAAATATTCCCTCCGTTTGTTTCGGGGCTCGCAAGAGAGACAAAGAATAGCAACACTGCGACCTACAAGGCATGTCGTAGAGCGACTGAAGTAGAGGCCTAGGGAAGCTACCTTAGTAAATAAAAAGCATTGCAGAAATTGAATGTGTTGTTGTACTTGTAGGTGCATAACTGGCACAACATACAATCGCTTTTAGGCTCAGATCACATACAAATCACGAGTGGTTTAACAAGTGGTCGATATGGAGCGTTCGAAGTAGATTGAGATTTTTGTGGCCTGATCAGTAAAATAATGAAAGATTACATTTTTGTGACCTAGTGAGTTTGTTTATCTCGTCTTTATTGTTATGGAGCAGTGTTGGAAGCTTAAGTTTATGTTGTTGGATCAGATCTTCACTGTTGTAGGCATAAGTGGTATTTTAATGAGCTTTATTATCATAAAGTAGAACCATTTTGTTTTCTTCTTCTACAAATCTTCTAATTAGTATGTCAGCGAAATATTTAATTTTGTTAACTGCTCAGTTCAACGTTTTCTGACTTTATCAATTTAACAATGAAAATTACATTTTGTCACTTGATCAGTATGACAATGAAAATTACACTTGTAACCAGATCTATATGTACCATATATATATATATATATATATATATATTTTATATATATATCTTAGCTAATTAACCGGCCTCGGATTCGAAACGTATGTGACGGGAATTTAGATTATTAAAAAAATTGTTTTAATCGTACTATTTTGTTTTAATTAGAAAAAATTACATAATTATTGTGTAAGTTTATTTATTTCTAAGTGAGAGCCTGATAGTAAACAACATTCCTTGTTTTCCCGTCATTTGCAAGCATAAATAAATTGTTTCCACTTTCAACTCTAGGCACACCACATATAACTGACCATGGTTAAAGCAAACAAATCTCAAATTAATCCCAGCACATCATTTACTACAGGCACGCTTTAAGTCCGCTTGTGTTGACCGGCCGGACTATGTCAGCGCAGATTGCAATTTTACTGTCGTCCGTGGGCAACACTAATCGAATGCCATCTTGAAACTGCTAACATGGCTTTTGCGTATATATTGCATACGTTGAATAGCTAATAACGTATTTTGATTAAGGGACGTTATCCATGCTTATGTTGTCATTTTAGTGATTATATCCCTTTAACTGGTATACCAACCTATCTTCACCACATGGTAAAAACAAAGGTGGTTAGACATGACAAATTCGATTTTATTTAATTTTAAATCTAATATTGATCCGATTTCAAAACTGTTTCTTTAGTTGATCTAAACTTTTCAAGATAAAATTTAGCAGAAAAAATGGTGAATATTGGATGTAAACTGAAGTCGCGTATAGCGGACACACATCAGACACTAAGGATTATATTAAGATACATATATATATATATATATATATATATATATATATATATATATATATATATATATATATATATATATATATATATATATACATATATATATATCTATATCATCATAAAATAGTTTTTCCTGAGCAGAACTTTGTCACCCTAACAGTCCTGGATTTCTCTCTCTCACAGGCCAGATGACCTCTGCAGACATCATGCTCAAATCATCAGCTACATCCTGAATCCATTTTATCCGTGGTCTTTGCTGGGATGACTCCTTCCATAATGGTTTTCCCCAACCCTTCATGTCTCTTTATGTGTCCAAAATACTTCAATTTTCTTCAAGAAACAAATTTACTTCCAGAAATAAATATGAGACCTTTATAATCTTCATGTTTCTAGCTCTTATAGTATATCTTTATTTGACTGAAATAATCACATTTTTCACTCCAAATTTCAGACAACTGACAGATTTAGTTAAAGAGAGACATGAAGCCTTTGCTCGCCTGAAAACTTTAGAAGATTTGATGGATGCCCTCAGGGCTGAGAATGAGCCTACGGCAAAGTCTGATCTTGAGTACAGGTCACCTTGCGGTCAGAACAGAAGATGGGGAGAAAGAGGAAAGTGAGTAGTACAGATCTAGTTGTTCGCAACTTTTATTATTTGATTATTTAGTAATAACTTTGTAATATTAATATAACTGATTTTTGCAGTTGATATGTGCTGGATACACCAAAAAGAACAATACCTACAACAACATATTGACACCTTGAACCAAAATTGTATAAATCATGACATGAAAATCATTAACACTAAAACTAAAATAATGAATATAAGAAGAAAACATAATAAACTAAACATCCATGTCAATGGCACTGCAGTCAACCAAGTGCAAGAATTTAAACACTTAGGAAGCATATTCACAGATTATTGAAGACTAGACAGAGAGGTTAGAGTGCAAGAAGCAAATGCTGTAACCTACCAGCTATCCGTAGTATTAAGGCAGCCAAACATCTCACTGACAGCTAAATAACAGATGAACAGCATGTTTATGCCTATCTATGTTATCAGAGCCAAACACGAACAATGAGCAAAGCAGAATCTCCCAAAATAACTATATGTAAAATACAAGCCTATGAAAAGTTGCCAACACCATCAGATAAGACAGAGTCACCAACATCAGCAAAAGAGAAAAAGTTGGGAACAGAACTTTGATTGAATTACATTGAGAAACAAAGAATGAAGGGGTTTGGCCACTTAATAAGAATCCAACCAAACTTCACTGTATACAGTCTTCTATGGCATAGCAGAATCCTGTAAAAAGCAAAAATAACTATCAACAAAGTCACTAGAAGAGTGCAAGATAAAAACAGAAAACAATAACACTGGACAACAACCTGGTAACGGTGAAACAACAAAAGAAAAAGAAAAGAAGAATATAACTTGATATTTTAGTAGTTTTTAATGATTTCGTTTCATTATTTTGTTATGACTATGATCTTTCTGAGCTATAATATTTAAAGACTTTTAGAGGTCAAAGGTTGAGTACATTGCACCAGGTTTCCCCACATGGCTCGATTTCTCTATGCATAAAAAGGGTTTAAAAGCCGAAGGATTGACTTCATTGCACCGGATTTTACCCCATACGGCTTGGTCCCTCTTCGCAGAAATGACATGCCACCTGCCGAGAGTATTGCACAAAGCACGAACTCCGTAGCTCCAGCAACAATCCTAGGGGTCTCTGGAAAAACTGCACTCGTGAACAGAATGGCGCGGTCCAGACTCGAACCCACAACCTTCGACTCTCAAGGCAAAGGGCTTAACCACTTAGCCACAGAGACCCCCTTCTCTATGCATAAATTTCATGCTACCTGCGGAGCATATTACACAAAGCATAAACTCGGTTGCTCTGGTAATACTTCTAGGGATCTCTTGAAAAAATGCACTTGTTAACCAGACAACTGGGTTCAAATTTGAACACCACAACCATCATTCATTTCTCATTGATACTTAGTTTTAACTGAGTCTGGGAAGTTCCCAAGTTCTGAAGTGTAAGCATGTTCTGTTGTTTCTTTCACATATGAATTTTAATTAGGTTTTTTTTAGGATTTATTGTTTCACTTTCAATTTAATTGTTTTTGACGTATATATGATTAATTCATTCTGCGCATGCTCTTTCCTTTCTGTATGATGAAATTCTGTTCATTAGTTACTAATTTTGTTTCTTCAATAGCTATTCATCTCATTTCACTTATAACCATTTTTTTGCATATGTTTTTCATTTTTAGTTGTTACTATTCATTGTTTATTCTAAGCAATCTAGGTTATTCGCTAACAACACTATCCTAATTTCTCTCTGTTTGGAGATCTGTTTCCAGTTTTCTGTTTCCCATTCCTTTTTGAAATGACATAATATCAGTGAGTAATAACGCAATGAGTGTCTGTAGTGTAAGCAGTAGTGAGCTCAATCACAACCCAAACGTACCTGGTTCAAACTCCACGGCAGGCAGTTTGGAAGTAAATTTGTTTCCGTGGGATTTTTACAAAAGGTAAAAATAGACCTTACTATTCAGAAAGCAATGGCAAACTACTGAATGTATAAGTGGTGCCTAGAAAATCAACGACTCGTTTACTGTGGTTGATGTCTACGTCCTGTAAAGGATATGCCATGATTTTCATATCAATAACGCAGTATATTATTGACCCCTGAACTACATTGTAATAAAAGCAAGCAGCTACAGAGACATAAAAAGTGCAAACTCTATATGAAGATCCATATGCCAAAGTGGCAGGAGAAAAAGACAAGATCAAATTGAGTGAACATTTGTTGTCTCTGCTATTTGACATGATGATGATGATGATGATCTACACTAGCTTAGAGATGCCACACAGTGGTCGTTAGGAAGGATCATAATTTGATATTTACTTGCACTTGTCACAATACTTTTTCAGGGGGTAAATTAGAGACCTTGCGAGCTGAGATTGCTAATCTGGTATCAAACAACAGTCAACTGATTAGAAGAAACAAAGTTTTAGAGTCTGAGGTGAATACATTACGTTGCCAGTTGGTATCTCGTGACAAAGAACTTACTGAAACATTTACTGAACTGAAGTCAATTCAAGTGGCACCAAAATCTAGTGCTGTCGACGAACAACTACAACATCAGAGGATCCAGTCTCTGTCTTCTGAGGTAAAATTGTTTGTTGTTAAATCCAATTTTATTAAATAATTTGGAGAGTTATTAAGTTTGGTTGCAAATTAGATTGTTCTTCACCTTTCAACTCCCAACAAAGCACAGGTCTTCAACAAACTTCTTCAAGCCCTTCCTCACTCTTGCCATCCTTTCCAATTCTGTTCATGTCTTGCCTATCCTTTTAATATCAGTCTCCAGCTCTCTTCTCCAGGTATTTCTAGGCTTTCCCCTACTACTCTTTCTCTACGGGTTCCAAAACAATCCCTTCTTGCAATGATTCCGGTAGGCCTTCTCAATGTGTGTCCTTTCCATCGCTAGCATCTCTTCCTTAGCTCTTTTTCCACTTGATACAAGTTCTTAGTTCATTGCTTAATGTTAGAAAATGAAACACTGGAAAGGGTTGAGCAGTTTACATATCTTGGTAGCGTACTGACACTAAATGGTGGCACAGAGGAAGATATAAAATCACGTCTAAGTAAGGCCAGAACCGCTTTTGCCAGAATGAAACCAGTATGGAAGTCCAAAATCTACAATAGGACCACAAAGCTTAAACTCTATAAAAGCATTGTTTTGCCAGTTTTGCTCTACGGATCGGAGTGTTGGAGGATGACCAAAGGAGATACTAGCAGGCTGTCAGTTTTCCACCACTCTTGTCTTCGCAGAATCTTGGGAATCTTTTGGCCAGTAAAAATATCCAATAACCAACTACTCCAAGACACAAGACAAGAGGCAATGAATGACATACTCAAAAAGAGAAGATGGAAATGGCTCGGACATGTTATGAGAATGAGACAAGAAATGCCTGCAAGGATAGCCCTCACTTGGACACCAGAGGAAAGAGAAAGAAAGGCAGACCACGGACAACATGGAGGCGCATGATGGAAGAGGAACTGGACACCGCATCTCTGACGTGGGGCTCTGCGCTGAAGGTTGCACGGACAGGAGAGCATGGAAAGTCCTTTCTGAAGCCCCATGTGTCACTAGGCATGACGGGATTAAGTAAGTAAGTAAGTTCATTGCTTAGTTCTTTCACTGAGTTCATCGTTCATAATCTTAACATCTATTTACAAAAGAAATTAGAGTATTACTAAGAGATATAACAATTTATTAGGAGAAAAGTAGAAAGAGAGTTACACCTAAACCAGTCTGGTGAAGAACAGTAGAGACAGAGACGCATAGTATTAGGCTTAGAACATCCTGTGAAGGATGGCATGAACCAAGTAAGATGAAGATATTATAAAGAAGAGATGAATTATTATATAAGTGATTCATCATTTTGTAGGTGAAGCTTTATGTGTATCATATAGTATGACATGGAGAGAGTAATAATTTATCACAAATGAATTTATATTTCTTCCTGTGATCACTTTGTAAATTTTACACCTCAAGACGATTTCTTCTTATCATGAACTTTGACTGTGGCTTAGATCTCTTCTTTACGTCCATATATTTTTATAAGTAGTCTTTCATTGTTGGACCAGTATTTTTCTATACTGCCTATACAAGAGACAGCGCTGTAGAACATGTTTGGCCATATGTTCACTTATGTCATAAGTACACACTAGAGAAACATACAATCAAAGTATTTTCACCTATTATGTCATCTGCAGAGCAAAGAAATGTGTCTCTGTCTTTGTCGGTCAACAGTATGGTAACAATCATTTAGTTTATTCTGTTCTTTCCTGACTGCCTGAAGGGCTCTCCTTTTTCTCAAAATATGTGATTTCAATATCATTCTTAGGTGGCAAGTCTGAAAGAAGAACTACATATGCAGTCAGACAGATATACATCTGTTCAGACAGAAAAACACAAGCTGGAGGCAGAGCTAAGAGAGATTAAAGAGGAGTTGCAAGCGATCAGGAAGAGAAACAGGGAGCAGGATATAGAATCCAGTTTAACACAGGTCAGTCACTGCACTAAGAATCTCAATCTGTACATTTTTCTATTATATTGGTTGCCACTTCTTCAAGGAGATTACTAACTCTAAATTTGTAGATTCTTGTATTATATAGGTTGTCACATCTTCAAGGAGATTACTAACTCATTGCTAAATCTGTAGATTCTTGTATTATATAGGTTGCCGCTTGTTTTCCCCTTCACCTGCTATGATAACAAGTGTAGTCTGTGACTGATATTTCCGTGAAGACTTTCTTTCCTTATCGCCATCACACGAGCATTAATCAGACATCAGAAGTACTTGTAATTTATATTCCCTAGTAAAGGTTCAGGGTCTCCTGTAGTTTTACTATGTGCACATCAAGTGCTTTTGGGGGGTGTCAAGCTGGCCTATAACCCCAAAATTTCCACCGTACTTGGTCACTAGCTCAGAGTGTTATCAACTTCGCTATTGGCAGCACCCTTCCCTCCCAAAATCTTCTGATAATGATACATATGTGAGAGTGTAATAATTTAACTGTAGAGATTCATTAAATTAATTCTTAATTTGGCTCTCATGTCTTCAAATATCCTTCTTAATAGAAAATTCAAACTGAGAAACTAGTAGCAGAACTGGAGAAGAAAGATGAGATAGTTTTTAATTTGACAACAAAACTCAATGAAAATGAGACCTCACTGTTCATGAAACACTCAGATTTAGTACTTCAGCAGAAAACACACCAGGAAATGGAGGCTCAGGTTAGACTTGTGTAACTGTTCAAATGTGTTTATGATTATTCTTCATTGTTGTGAGGAAGATTGTTTCTATCAAATCTATTCAAAGTAAAGTTTGCTGTTATTGCATACATTTTTGTATAATGCTAGTTTAAGCTTCGTAAATGGATGTTTACGTCGAATACAGGGACTGCGATGGTATGATAAGATTACGAGCGATGAAAGAAAGAACTAAGCAGATACCAGTGGAAAAAAAGAGCTAAAGAAGAGACACTGATAATGCATAGGACACACATTGAGAAGACTGACCAGAAGCATTCCAAGACAGGCATTGTTTTGGAACCAACAAGGAAAGAGGAGTAGGGGAAGGCCTAGAAATACATGGAGAAGAGAACCGGAGACTGATAATTAAAATGATAGGCAAGATGTGGAAAGAATTGAAAGGGATGGCAACAGAGAGGAAGGAATGGAAGAAGTTTGTTGAAGACCTGTGCTTCATTGGGAGTTGAAAGGTGAAGAAGAAGTTTCATGATGAAATTGACTTTACATATTTGGGAAGCATTTTTTCAGCATATGGAAGATTAACTAACAAAACCCAACATGGGTGCAATAAAGCAAATAAATCATATGACAAGTGTCACAATTTTTTTAATGCAAGCAAGTCAACATGAACCAAGGGAAACACTAAAAATAGCATTTTACAACATGATATTTCTCCCGAAATTTGCCATTATATAGAGATTCAGTGTCTACTCAGATTGCTGGGAGTATCAAGAAGAGACTTCTTTAGAAATGAATACATTAGGAAAAAAGTTGGTATAACATCAGTAGTGAACGTCATCAAGAAACATCAAATTAATTTGTTTGGCCACATAAGCAGATTACCAACAAACAGTGTGCCTCAAGGTCAATGCTACTAAGATACAGTCAATACAAGGCAAGGTCAGCCACACAAAGGTTGAGCAAGCTAGAAAAGAAAGAGAGGAGTGATAGGCAGTGTATGGAAAATAAGGGAGTTTAGATATTGAGAGAAGGCATGATCTTTGTTGAGAGCCTTTCTGAGTTGAGGTGGATTTCATGATAAATTGCATTTCATTTATTGAGCTTTTTAGCTTGGAAGTTTCCCTTCCATGGTCAATAAACTTCACTTCAATTTCATTTTTTTATCCTTGCAGTATTTCAACATTGACCAGGAGAACACTTAAAATTACATTTTTACAACATGATTTTTCTCCTCGAAATTTGCCATTTAGTAAACATGATTCATTTACCAGAGTTTCATATATTTTTAGAATGTTTAGGAAAAATTATATAACATCAAGTGAATCGTCTCAGAAATCCATCACATTAATTTGTTTGGCCACATAAGCAATTACACAAAAACATTGTGTCAAGGTCATGTGTTGTACTAGCATAAGTCAAACAACAAAGTCTCAACTAATTAAATAATCAAGATATACCATCTATCTGACTAACTGAACCAGTTCCTCGATCATTGGAGAAACATTCTCACTTATAACTGCTGAAACTCATGTATTTATCTGTATGCTTGTTATTCATTTGATGTTGAACTGATTAAATGAATTCTAAATCTATCAAATTTTCTGTTATTCAGCTAGAGTCAGTTAAGCAGCAACTAGATCAGAAATGTCAGGTGCTGGATACATTAGTGAAAATGAGAAAAACCAACTAGAGCAATTGAAATGTTCGGGGAATGATGTACACACTGAATCAAGATATTGCCCACAAACAGGGAGAGGTGATACATTTTTTTTAAATTGCAAACATTTATCAACCCTTTTTTTACAATATTTAGTTATAGTACTAAGATAAGGTGATCTCTGTGGTGAAGTAGTTAAGATGTTTGCCTGTCATTCTGAAGGTTGTGGTTCAAATCCAGACAATCATGTGTGCAATTTTTCATGAGATCCCTAGGATTGTTGCTGGAGCTATGGAGTTCATGTTTTGTGCAACACTTTCGGCAGATGATATGCAATTTCTGCTGACATGGATGGAGACCATGCGGGTAAAACCAAGTGCGATGAAGTCAATTCTTTGACTTTAGATCCGTTAGGTTAAACTTGCAATGATGTTTTGGGACATAAGTAAGCTAGACAAGACAAGTAGAAATTGTACGAGGCTGCAACATTGGCTCTTGGTTACTGAACTTACGTCATAACACTCCAGGCAGAGCTATAGATTCTCTGTCTCACCAGCAGATGTAGAAGATTATGCCTGCTGATGGTTCCCATGGCTCACGGGTTAAACACACTTCTTATTCTGTCTCTCATGCATTCAGTTCTGCTTTAACATGTTATTCCAAAACCTTTAAATCACAAGATAGATGCTATATTAGTTTTGGTGTACCCAACAGGTAACTGCAGACAAACCAAAGGATGTTTGTAAATATAACATAGAAACATACTTCTTGCTATTCATTATTATATTAGTAAATAATCTACTGATTTGTACTTTTTTCTTATCAAGCTTGAAATAATACAACTAGAACTGCAGCAAGCCAATTCAAAGATAGCAAAAGAAGTGCAGAATAATAGTCTAACTGTTGTCGGTACCACAAGTGCAGGGGAGAAAACTACCAAATCTAGTTCATGGGCAGCAGATCTGAGAGTCAGTGAGATTAAAGCTGAGAAAGAAAAGCTAGAAAGACAGATGATGGTTAGTATATATAGTTTGTTACTGTGATGGACTACAATGCATATGTAATAAGCCAAAAGAAAATATGGAGAGTAAGAGTTAACAAAGGCATCATCCAAAATGATAAATACCTTTAACTCTTTCCTACGCAGTTATTTCCTCAGTTGTCACGGTTAATTCAAGGAGACAAAAAAGCATTAAACACCCCCTCCCCAAAGTCACTACTCGTTAATAAATAAACGTACGTATATCTTATTATATATTAATTTGAAGAAAACTGGACAACCTATTAGAATAACATGGTTAAAAAGTAGTAGAACTAAAAATAGTAGAAGTAAAACTAGAAAGACTTGTGTAAGGGGAAACAACTCGAATGGCACAGTGTACGGCAAATGGCGTTCAACGGAATTCGCTGTATCGCAGTGTGCTGCAATTGGCCTGGAAAGAGTTACCCAAGTCAACTGGATCTTGTTGGGTGGCTCAATTATTTGATCTGGTGTTCCAAGTTTATACAAACAAGACTGACAAAATGTGACCAGACCCTGGAGTCTACATGAGTTAGACTAGATTATCGGTGAGCTATCCCTAGAGAAATCTATGGATTAGAATAGAAAGTCCTCAAATCAATGGGACAGATGCTAGTCCCACCTCCAGATGGACACATCTAGATCCCTATCACTACTTGTCAGAGAAGAACACTGGTTACATAAAGCAAAGTGAAGACCACTCTTCAACTCTCTGATGTCTTGTGGTCAGTGTTAGGATGTGGCGACTACAGCTGTTTAATTCTGGAATTAGTTCACACATGAGACATTTCACAGTTGTTAGCATTTGTATGATTTTGTTGGCACTGGAACAGAGCAATTATGGGGTGACCCATCGCAGTGAAGTTGGAACCGTACATATGAACTATGAACATGAAGACACTATTACTTCCATCACTAAAAATGAAAAATGTCAGCCATAGCAGGTTAGGGTCACTTTGGTGAAGTCGATAAGCAGATTACCTTCATTCTGAAGGTCATGAGTTCAAATTCAGACTGTGTTATTCAGTTCACAAGTGCATTTTTCCAGAGATTTCTCCTAAGATTGTTGTTGGAACTATGGATTTTATGCTTTGTACAATACTCTCAACAGGTGACATACTATTTCTGTGAAGAGTGACTGAGTCATGTGGGTAAAACTGGTGTAATGAAGTTAATCCTTCACAGTTAGACCACATTTAGGTGTGGATACACAGCAATAGAAAGAGGGCATATACACATCATGCAGTTTATGACTTGGATATTTCATGGGTTGCCACTGTTGACCATCCCTGATTCATGAAGGCAACTCATCTTTCTCTTCGAATTTCTGAGCTTGAGAAACTGATTACAGAAAAATAAAATAAATTTTTTTAAATTAGCTGTAGTGAAAGCTATACAGTTTGAGATTCCCTTAAAGAAATAATTAGGTATTAACACTTCTTCATGTAGTGGGTCATTTTATGAACTCGCCCTCATCACAGCCTGCTTGAAATATTTTCAATCTCTAGTCAGGTATCTGCCTCACCTAAGGCCTGGCCTCAAGTAGGACTTGGAAAAACTTGGTTGCGGACTGTTGCACCATGATGGGTGAAGAAAGAAGAAGAGAAAGTGACTTTGCCACAAGAAAGAAATATTTTTGTTAGATTTGTTTTCATGTTTTCTTCTCTTAGTTGAAATTTCTAACATTTCCCGTGCTATTTTTCATTTACTAACATTATACACAGCAAACAACAAATGCACTGGCCAGTGTACGAGAGGATTGTGTAATGCTTAATACAGAGGTCAGCAAAGTCAAGCATGAAGCATCTACTGCTGTGGCTAACAGTACAAAGCTAAATAATGAGAATGCTGCTTTAGAGAGGAAAGTTAAGGTAAATAAGAGAACTTTTATGTTTACATAAGTGGTAATGTTTACATAAGTGGTAATGTTTACAATTTTGAGACATTGTCCAGGAAACACAGGTAGGTGCCTTCACTGTGATTCTGCTAGCCTATGTTGTAAGCAGATATCTTAGCAATCGTGACAGTACTTACACTACTGCCTATACCAGAGTAGCTGTCCTTCGACTCTCTTAGCCAGACTACAACAATGCGGTAGTCTCTTTCCAAGGTCACCACGTGGAGGTAGGGTATGGTCTTGGTCAGTGTTAGTTCATCGGTCTGCTGTGACATTGACCTTTATTTATTGCGCCCGTGTCCCCCATCATCACTCCTAGGTGTGTTGGGTTATCTTCTTTCTTTAAGATATTACCATCTAATGTTAGTGCAATATTTTGATTTTCCACCTTGTTATGCCTGATGAAAATAGAGTAGGCTGTCTTGTTTTAGTTTAATTTCTATGTCTCATAGTATTTACTGAACCTGTTGAGGTCTTGATTTAGTTTGTCTTGCACTGAAGCCAGTGTGCTTGCTGGTGTGCTAAAGGACTTGTAAAGCATATTGTAGTAGGTGTTCAGGAAGGAGAGCACATGCGATTAAGTACAAACAAAGGACAAACAACATGACTGAAACACACACAAAAAAACACTCCATCTAAAATATATCAAAAATATATATAGATACAATTTCCTAAGTGTACTTTTTCCCTTACTGACCCTCTAAGGAAGGAAAATAGATAATGGAAGAGAGAAAGTTACAGTAAAATACTTGTGTAATACACATATAAGTGGGATGGATTAGCATAATGCATAAGCATCCGCCTATCGATTCAGACACAAGAGGGATGTAGGTTCAATCCCACAACTCGATGTCCCACATGCAAGGAAAGGAATTGGCCCTCCTACCTCCTGCACACTAGGGACTAGAAATGAGAAGTGAAGTGACTGCATATCCTAAGGTCTGAAAAGACAAGGAAATTTTATTTATTATTAATAGACATAAAATGTGATTAATATTTTTCTTTGTCAAATTTTTTTGTCAATTTCTTTATTATGCATGACTTGGCTGAAATCGGATGCACATGTCCTAAACGTGTAGAAGTCTATGCGTTTAGGGGCCTATCAAACCAATGTGCAACATATAGACGTTCTTGGCAAAGATCAAACCTATCACAAAGAGTGATTAAAATTGGTCGTAAAGAACGAACGCAAAGAAGAAGAAGATTATGCATGACAGAAAAAACATAGCAATCTCTATAATAATTTAGCACTTTTATTTTTTTGTTCTAGATATTGGAAGAACAGAAGACAGCAATGGAAGAAGCAATAGATATATACAAAAATGACATTAACAAACTAGAGGTCTCTTTGCATGAGGTAGTGAGTAAATTTGAGAGTGAGACAAAAATCAAGTTTAGTGGACTGTCTACTGAGTTCAGTGACAACTCTGTGCAGGAGCATAAGGTTGGTGTCTATGGTTATAATATCTGACTCAGATATTTCACTTCTATCTTTATGTGTAGAGATCATCCATAGGAAACTCAACACAATCTTTTTATCTTATTTGATCTATCAGTTTATGTTTTACAATATTCAGAGAGCATTGTTTTTCATGTTCTTTTTGTCCTGTAGAACAGCTTTTTATTTATACTTAATATTTTTGTCCAACTTTGATATAAATTGTTCTTTGTTTCTGTTCTGTTACTTATTATTATCTATATTTATCGCTATATTTTCTGTTGTATTCTTAGCTTCCAAATATTGTTCTAATGTCTGTTTTTTCTCATTTCCATTTTCACTTTATCTGTCCACTGGGATGTCCCATTTCTGCTCTGTCCAATTAGGACTTTACAACATAACTACTACTGCAGCTATTATTTTCTGAATATGCATTTGACAACACAACCACTGTGTTAACTTTCAAATTGATTTTTTAAAAACATGTAGTGACATAATTATTTTGTGTTCACTTTTTTTATTCCACAGGTGTATGTAGTAATTTTCAATAGAATTTGATACGGGATATGTTGTTCTATTGAACATGACAACAACTGGTCTTATTCTTTGTTTTTGTTTGGGAAGCCAACACTCTAGCCACTTGATATATCAGTATTCACCTTGAAAGCTATTATATTTTTTTCATTTGTCAGCTATGAATTCAGGCATATTCTTGGTGCCTTTTTTTTTTTTTTCTTTTTTCTTTTGTCCGCTTTCAACTCAGGCGAAGTTTCATCTCTGAAACTGATTTTTGCGTGAAAATCCGTTTTCCAATTTCTTACAATGGCAGCAGTGTGCGCATTGTAAATTACTTTACACTGGCAGCCGTGTGCTCAATGTACTCGTAATTAGTATTCCCTCGCCATACAGGCAGATTTTCTCCGACTTCAGAGGTACTCACGTTATCGTCTGAGTAAGACCAGGGGACTCGAACAAATGTCGGACAGTAGATTCAAACCCAAGCTATGAGGACTTCTCACAGCTACAGGCTCGAGCTATTATCACTACTCTAGGCATCCCTCCTCTTGGTGCCTAATACGGTGCCATTGACTGATTTTGCTGAAGCTTGCTTTCCTTATCATCAGTGTCCCTCTCCATTCAGGGGAGACTTGCTCTGACTTCAGAGGTACTTGTAATTTAGATACCCAAGTAAGGGATCAGGGTTTCCAATCCCATACCCTGTGCATAACAATAATTTATTTTGGCTAATCTGGTTTCAAATCCCAGAATTTCCACAACTAGCGCTAAGTGTTATCAACTTCGCTATCGCAGGTTCTAAAAATTATTATTATATTGACTTTTTTCCAACTTGCAGGTTAATGAAGAATTGCATCTGTTGATGTTTGCTAAAGAGAAGGAAAATGATATTATCATGGACAAGATCAAGTTAGTGTCTGAAATATGTTCTATTTTCATACAAATTGTAGACACATTTGTGTATAGTTTATCAATTACTATTTATGTTTTCTTGGTCATCTCTTCAGTTTCATGTTCATAAATTTTTTGTGTATGTGTCTGTCATGCTGCATCATGTGGCATATGGGGAAATCCGGTGTAATGAATTAAATCATTTGCCTTTAAACCCTTTAGAAAGAGGATGGCAGAGAGCAAAAATTATGTAGTCTAATTTCGTAACACATTCGTAACACATCAATATTTAAACATTGGACCTAATCATTAGTTCTCATGTTGCACATTTCTTGATAGCATAAACAGCGAACATGGGATATAATTATGATAATAAGGTGTCTATTTGGCTTTAGGTTTTTAACAACTTCAGACTTTCTATTTTGAAATTGTTGTGAGTTTTTTTAATGAATTTTTGTTATGAATATTGTTGCTAAATAACTTTTAAAAATTATATTTATTAGGTAAATACTAAACACAAATGACTGTAAAATAATAGTCATTGTAAATTAGTGGTATCTCAGCATTGAAAGAATTTGAAGTTGAAAAAGATGATTTTAGAGTTAATAGTTATAAAATTAGTAAGGTTTGTCAGACCAAATAATAATTCAGGTTTAAATATTTAAAATATCAGGTTTAATATTGGGGACCCTCGCCTGTTTTATGGAGTTGTGCACTACAGCTGCGATCTTCCTATGTAGAAGAGAAAGAGATCGGAGCACACACATGGTTACTCACCGAAGTGCGATGATGATAGTCCAATCAATTAATCAGGTTTATATGGGTGACAGAGAAATTCTTTTTTTTTTAAAATGAATTGAAATAATGCGTAACATTCTCTTTTTAGACGTCAGGAACAGGAGTTAAGGAACTTTGAAAGAATGAGTGCACTACTATATGGGGAAAGTGAACAGAGTAGAAAAGATGTGAGCAGGATTACTAATGAGCTGTTTCTGAAGGTAAGAAACGTTATCTGAAATGTGATTTTACTTCACCTTCTCTTACCTCTACTTTGTTATCAACATTAGAGAAGAGAATGGAGAAGGATTAGTTTAGAATTTACAGAAATCGGAGAAAATTATCTTTATCCCAATATCATGCAGGTGTTTGCGACAACGAGAGAATGAACATGCTTGCATCAAAAGCATAGATGGTTGGGGAGTTTATCATGGATAAGGAGGATGTTCTTCTGTCTCTTGGCTACTTACTGTTGGATGAGGATACTAAAATTGATGTTGAATCAATCCAACGATTTAAGTAGTTTGGAATTGCATTTTGTACAAGTAGTGCTGGATGCTTGAGGGGCAGAGAGAAGTGTGTGTTTAACCAGTGAGTCACAGGAACCATCAGTACACATACCCTTTTGACATCTGTTTGGGAATACTGAGCACCTTTGGGTGGAGTGTTGTGATGTCAGTTTAGTAACCAATAGCCAATCATTGAGAGAAAACAGATGTTGTTTTCTTTCCATATGTAAAGTTCTATCATATTTGTGATTAACTACATACATTCTTCTTCTTCAAATGCTCCATATCGACCACTTGTTAACCACTGTATGTGATCTCAGTCTAAGAGCGATTGTACGTTGTGCCAGTTATGCGCTTACAAGTAGCCCAGCACATCCGATTTCTGCAATGCTTTCTTTTTACTAGGGTAGCTTCCCTAGGTCCTACATCAGCAGCCTATTATGACATGCCTAGTAGGTCGCAGTGGTATTCTTTGCTTCCATTGCGTGACCCAGCACGACACTGGCGATCTACATACAGTCTATCAACTTGTGAAATCAAATTGTAAAGTTTGATTTAGGAAAGATGTTTTTACTAACCATTTATGCCCAGCGTGTTCGTAGCGCGTTGGACTACGGGTGACAAGTCCTCTGTAAGTGCGGGTTCAACTCCGCGGACTGGCAGAAAAGCTACAGGTTCCCCAGATTTACGGTGTTCGTGGCACCAAACCGAAGGGTTACGATGTGCATGACACCGAGCCAAGACTTTCAGCTCAAGTGCTTCTGGATCGAAAAAACCAAAAAAACTAACCATTTATACCATATCACACAGATAGAAAACATGTCATATGCAGATTAGGACAAGATGTCAGTCTGCACCTCAGTACAGGACACAACTGACTGTGAGATCACATGTATGCAAAATTCAAGATTGGAAATTCAGCTATATGCTTTTTTCTCACAGCTATAAATTTAGGCATAGTTTTCAAGCCAACTAATAGAGCGCCTCTGACTGATTGTTGAGTGATGACTTCCTTTTTAGTGTCTCTCGCGATTCAAGGAGCCTTTCTCCGACTTCAGGGTTACTTGTAACTCAGATACCCAAGTAAAGGATCAAGATTTTCTGTAGTCCAAACACATACCATTTGTACAGCAAACTTTTTGGCTGGCCTTAAACCTCAACATTTTTATAGCCTGTGGTCACTATCAGTGACCCCAGTTATGTGTTCCTGTGGACAGACACTCCAGACTAGTAGAACACATTCTTCAAGACTGTTACAAATATAATATTAGGCAAACTCACTTTTTCCCCTTCTTTTCTCGAATCCTGTTTTGCCTCACAGCATCAGGATAAGAAGTGATTTCTTGAACAAGCTTTTGTGTGTGCTTCATAAATAGTGTTTTTCCCTGCCTCTGTTATTTTTGAGGTCCACCTTTTGCATATATGGCCTTTCGCTTTGTATCCACTGTAACGGAGTAACATTGCTCTTTGAGATAAACTGTCTGTTGGTAATCTGCTTATGTGGCGAACCATTTAATTTGTTGTTTCTTGATGAAATTCGGTACTGATGTTGCACCAACATTTTTCTGATGTTTTCATTTCTAAACCGGTCACTATTTGATGCTCCCAGAGTTCTGCGGAGACACTTCATCTCTGTCTTGACTAGTTTTCTTCTATAGTTTGCTGTCAGCATCTAGGTGACATGTTTGCATATCGAAATTGATGTCAGATGCACTTTGATTGGCAAACTCACTGCCTTTTTGAAACAACACTGGAAAGAAAACTTCATGGATATGAGTGTGATCTACAAAAGACAGTGAGATTTGCATAAGAGACATCATTGTAGACAATATTTCAATTGCAAGAAAAGAAGAAAATATATAGAAATAGGAAATTACAGATGCTAGTCATTCATTTCACAAATAAAAACAAGCATTAAATGTTATGTTTCTAGAGATTGTACGTACATTATGATATGATTTTTTAAAAAAAAGACTTTTCTTTATTCTGTATGTTCTTCTTCTTCGAACGCTCCATATCGACCACTTGAGTTAAACCACTAATTGTGATTTGTGTGTAATCTGAGCCTAAGAGTGATTGTACTTTGTGTCAGATATGCGCCTACAAGTAGTCCAGTACATCCGATTTTGCTACGTTTTTATTTACTAGGGTAGTTTCCCTAGGCATCTACCTCAGTCACCTCTTACGATATGCCTGGTAGGTTGCATTGTTACTATTCTTTGCTCCCCTTGTGAGCCCTGGCAACATATGAGCAATTTTGTATGTTGAAATTGCCATCTATTTTATTCAGTTGCGCATGTGTAAATTGTTTGCTACTTAATTTCTTTACCCTCTGTCCTTCATTAGTTAATCGACACTTGCAGTATAATCATGAATTATGTTTCTTTCAGATGAGGGAGAATGCTACTACGCTAGATTTGAACAGAATGTTGTTGAAAGAACAGGCATCTTTACAAGCAAAGTTAACCCAAGTAGACACACAGTTGGAGCATGAGAAGGGAAGAACTGTGCAGGCAAGGACAGAAATCAGTGAGATAATAAAGAAGGTGAGACATAACCTTTTTGTGAATTATAAAGACTATTTCTATGTTAATAATTTTGATTTATTTCTATTCAATATTTAAGTAAAATAGTAGGCACTGTGTATAAGAAGTTATTAATTTTATATTATAATATAAATAGATTGGTAACACACTAAATAAATTATGGTTACCCCATAGGATAGAGAAAACATGTTGAGTTTATATAGATGAGTTACTAAGACCTGAAAAAGTTTTTTTTCTTGTTCGCTGGCTGTAAATTTATGTGTAGTAATAGCCCTTTGACTGTTTTTTTACATGAAGGTTCCCACTCCTGAAGGATTTCTTTCTCACAAGTGTTCCTTGCCATAGAGTTTCCCTGTTCAAGCTATCAAATGCTTTTTTCCAAGTCAACAAACACCATTTATAAAGAACTATTTGGTGTAGTGTCTTCTTCTTTGCGATCGCTTTTTGATGATTATACCGTTAGACGCGTTCTTATGATGAACTCGACTGTTGTCTGGAGCTCATCTCTAGTGCCATGTAGTTTTGAATATAGTGTTGTGTTGTAGGGCCAGCATTCCTTTCTTGGTCGTAGTGTTAAAATGTGGTCTTTGTATGATTTTCTTTTTCTAAAACCTGCTTGTTTTTTTTTTTTAAATGTTGTTTGTTATCAAGTGCTACTCTCATTCTTTGAAAGATCACTCTACTAAATATTTTACTTGTTAATGATGACAGGGTTATTCCTCTTCAGTCGTTACAGTTTCCCATATCCCCCTTCTTTGGTAACTTGATAATAGTGCCAACTCTCATTGTTCTGGAATTATTTCTTTATCCCATTTGTCATGTAGAATTCTGCACAGGAGTCTTAAGAGTTTCTGTTTCTTCTGTTATCAACATCTCTGTGCAGACTTCATCACTACCAGGTACTTTATTCTTCTTCTGCACTTTAATGACTTCTTTTACCTCAACTTCGAGATGGATTGGATGTTTATGTCTAATTCATTTTCTGCTATGTCAGTAAGTACAAGCAGATTTGGATGGTTTAGCTGCTGCTGAGAACGCTGTCTCCACCTTTTGATATTATCTTTCTCTCCAGAGATTATTTTTCAATTTTCTGCTTTTAATTCGAGATCTTGATTTGATACCATGTTTCCTCTCAATGTTTTCATTATGGTATACACAGATTTAATATCATGTTTGCTGGCTGCCTCTTCTGCATCAGTTGCATGTTTCTCAACATACATTTATAAACTTTTGTCGCTGCTTTAACTTCTCTGTCCTTTTTGAGAATATTCTGTTACAATTTTCTGTTTTAGTTTAGGTGATTTTTGTACTGAGTAACCTTTTCTTTCTCACTTTTCTTTGCTCTATTTTATCCCATGTTGCTGATGAATTCCATTCTTCATTTTTTGATATCCTTATTCCAGTACATTCTTTCCATCTAGCCTGACAGCTTCATTAAATTTGTACATTGTGATTTATGTCTATTCCTGTAGTAGACTAAACATATTTATTAAAGCTAATCTAAACTTTTGTTTTGTTTCTGGATTTAGCAATTTTGTGATGTCAAATCGCTATTGCCTTTGTCTGCCTATTTTAGCAGTCCTCTATTTTAGTAAAACTTTTAAAATAGAGTATAAGAAAATGAAATGCTGAGATTTGCATTTTTCCAACTTTCAGATTGAACATTTAGATCAAGCTAATGTTACAACATCTTTGACACTGCAACAGAAGGACAGCATTATCAATGATCAAGAATCTAAACTCAGACAGTTTACTTATGATATTCACCAAAGTAGGGAAGAGCGTGACACTCTGAAGATGAAAATTGATGAACTAACAGCAAGTCTGAGGTGTTTAAGTAATGTCAACTCTGGACTTGAACATAAAATGGAAGAAAAGGATGCCACAGTAAGTTTCTCCATCCATTTCTAAAAATTAACTTAAAGTAGAATATTTTTTATTTATATATTTTGTTTGCTCACTATGAATTCAGGCTTAGTCATGGCGTAACTGATTTTTGGGGAAGGCTTGCTTTCCTTATCACCAGTGTCCCTGGCCATTGAGGCAAGCCTGACTCTGATTTCAGAGGTACTTGTAATTTAGATCTCCAAGTAAAGGATCAATGTTTTGTGTAGTACAACTGCATGCTATGTGCACATCAACAATTTTTGGCCCAAGCTGGCCTCAGACCCCAGAATTTCCACAGCACTTGGTCACAAGCACAGCATGTTATCGACTTCGATATCGTTGACCCTATTTATTATTTTTAAATGGAGCACTAACTCTGCTGCATGTATATAACGCTGAATGTATAAGTGGTGCCTATAAAATTGACGACTTGTGTATTGTGGTTGATGGCGATTTCTGTAAAGGATATACCACAATTTTCATGTGCATGAATATCAGTTCTGACCCTCCGCTGTGATTAACTAGATTTGATTTGAACCATACTGCTGTAAATGTGGTACTAGAAGTTACTTTTGTTTGCAACAATTGTGTAAGTAACCCATCTGTACGTATTTATGTCCTATTGAACAATATTTCCCCATATTATTAGAAGTAGAATTAGGGTTAACAACCCAGATCTATGAAAATTACTTTGTTACAGAAATTGCAATGAAAAAACTGACATAGTGTTGGGAACAATTTCACCATGTTCTGTTAGGAATGCTGAATTAAAAAAACCAAATTTAATGATAAGATGCGGTCTTGTCCTCAATTGAGAATAAAAAGTAATGATAGAGAGATTAATCTTCTTCTTTCTTCTTCTTCGATTGCTCCATATCGACCATTTGTTAAACCACTCTTTGTGATCTGTATGTGATCTGAGCCTAAGAGCGATTGTACATTGTGCCAGTTGTGCACCTAAAAGTAGACCAGCACATCCCATTTCTGCGACACTTTTTATTTGCTAGGTAGCTTCCTAGGCTCCTACCTCAGTCACCTCAGCGCCTGTGTGTTGCCGGGCTCTCAAGGGAGCAAAGAATAGTAACACTGCGACCTACAATGCATGCTGTAAGAGTCTACTGAGGTAGGGGCCTAGGAAGCTATCCTAGTAAATAAAAAGCATGGCAGAAATCAGATGTGCTGGCCTACTTGTAGGTGCATAACTGGCATAATACAATGCATACAAATCAAAAGAGTGGTTAACACGTGGTCGATATGGGGCATTCAAAGAAGAAGTCACCTCTTACGACATGCTTTGTAGGTCGCGGTGTTACTATTCTTTGCTCCCCTTGTGAGCCCCTAAAATACACGGGCAAGATTAATCTAAAGACAAATAGAAATAAAGGATTTATTGTAAGATCTTCTTCTTAGTGTGTTTTTGTTTGTTCTGTGCTTCCTAACCCATTGTGTTATATCTTCACTGTTTCTAAAATACGGGCAAGATTAATCTAAAGACAAATAGAAATAAAGTTTATTGTAGATCTTCTTCTTAGTGTGTTTTTGTTTGTTCAGTGCTTCCTAACCCATTGTGTTATATCTTCACTGTTGTGAGCCCCTAAAATACACGGAAAAATGAAGCATATTGTATCTATAACGGTTGTTTTATTCTCTTTAGATTCATGATGAGCAGTCAGTTGTTAATGAACTGAAGAAGGAAACTTTAACACTGAATCACAGGCTACAAGTACTGGAGCATGAACATGCTTTAATGCTGAGTAACCTGACCTCTGAAAAACAAGTTCAGGAGAAGTTGAAGGTAAAAATTGACATAACTCTCATGTGAATTAAAGACAATTAGATTGCATTGTAATTGACATGAAATATATATTATATAATATGAATGAGGTTGTTGATAGCAAAGTTGATAACATGCTTCACTAATGACAACAAACAGGGAAAATTCCATAGTTCAAGGCCAGCTTGAGCCAAAATTTGTCAGTGTGCAGGATATCAATTTTAAAAATAAAATAAAAGACACAATATTATTGAAAGAGTAATAAAACAACTCATATTGGGAAAGTAGCAGACAGTCAGGATAAAACAAACAAGCAACCTGGAAATGAATCTGGACCACTGGCTTAAGAGGCGAGTGCACTAATTACTACACAATCACAGCTTTCACTTCATAACATGTATTGATAAAATTATCCAGGAGTTAAAAATGGGCACTGAGGAAATCAATGTATTGCTTTTTCCAAAAGTTCAATGCATGATTCACAAGAACAGAACCTACAACATTTTAATGACACTTGTAATATAACTGCACAAAGTGTGACATGAAAATAAACACAACAAAAAATAAAGACAATGAGTATAGGCAGGAATCAATTAAACATTCATATCAATGGTACTACAATAAAACAAGTACAAGAAGCTATTATCCCACAATTTGTATCTTATGTTAACAGGAAAATATTAAAGTGCATGAGGAACACAAAGAAAAACTGAATGATAAAGTAGCTCATTTAACTCAAGAACTGGAAATACAGAAAGGTCACTTGGTGGCTGCAAGAGAGACATTACAGCAGACAAAAGCAGAGAAAGAGACTATCATGAAAGGTATATTATTTTAATGATTTTTGTTTTGTCTTGTCTAACCACTTATGTTGATAACATTGTGGAAAGTTCAAGTTCCCGCTTTTGGACCTAGTGCTACTTGACCTTCCTTGTGTCCTAAGGCCAGATCTTTCACTGTTGTAGGTAAAGTGGTAGCTGACTGGTATTTATTCTAATTAGATGACAGAACCACCGTCTCACTGCCAGTTTCTCTACATGTTGTATGGCAGATATTATCAGTGTGTTGCTGGGGCTTGCAAGGGGAGCAAAGAATAGTAATACTGCGACCTACAAGGCATGTTGTAAGAGACAACTTAGGTAGGGGCCTAGGAAGCTACCTAGTAAATCAAAAGCGTGGCAGAAATCGGATGTGCTGGCCTACTTGTAGATGCACAACTTGCACAACATACAATCGTTTAGACTCAGATCACTTACAAATCACAAAGAGTGGTTTACCAAGTGGTCGATATGGAGCGTTCAAAGAAGAAATATGATAGAATGGTTCCTACAACTGTTCTCATGTCTGTGCATCTCATTCTATTGTTTATGGTGCCTTTTATCACTGTGTACATTACCTCCTGATATACAGTAGTACACTAGATTCTATTGTTTTCATATGTTGTAATGTATATGCAATCTCCATGGTCGCCAACTGGATTTAGGAGTTCTTGATAATGTTCTTTCCATCAAGTTGTATGCTGTTTGTTACTGAATATAAATCTTCATTCTGATAATTTATATATGTAGCAGGATTGTGTCTCTCATTTTTCATTGCTGTGATACTCTTATAGAGATATCTTTATCGTTCTTTGCATATTGTTGTGAGTTGTTCTTCATATTTACATTATTAGTCTACTCATTTAACTACTTGTTTAATAAATATTTGCCACAACACTTTTCTTTTATTAATATGCATACTTTCCTGTTGACTAATTAATTACTTCCTCACTTCTGTCTGATTGTGAATGTTGCCAATGTTTTATTCTACTGCCTTCTTCTGGTTCCCTACGTTTTAGCTTGAGTTCAATTGAATTCATTATTTTGTTTTTGCAATTAGATTTTTATCTATTCTATTCCTTATTTACTCGTATTTTATTGTATTATTTTGTACATCCATGATACAGTGGAACTCCAATATTCGTCATTAATCCGTTCCGAGGGATGATGAATATCGAAAAAGACGAATATCGAACAATTTTTTCCCATAGGAATTAACTAAAAATGGATTAATTTGTTCCCGGCCTCGAATATTGCGTATCTATTCTATAACAAAATAAATTTTCACTTGAGAATCGATCTCCGAAATCATTTCAAACACTGTACAATTTAACTACAGCACATATTAACCAGCGTACTGCCATAAATAATACATAATATGCACTGTGTAGGCCTACATAAATACATGTAGTACACTAAACACAAATAAAATTTCGGCAGCATCAGCGAATGTTAATGGCCTAGGCCTTTCATTCTGTAAATCTTGATAAAGTGACCTCGCTTTTTCTCAAATTATAGCTTCTGAAACACTATCACCAGCCCTTTGTTTTTCAGTTATCCAAACTAATAATAACTTTTCCATGTCCTCAATGATTGGCGATCTATTAGAAGCAAGAATTGTTACACCTTGTGCGACTTCAGCTGATTTAATAGCATCCTTTTTTTATTATGCTAGCAATGGTAGTTCTCGGCATTTCAAATTCCTTTACTAAATCTGCGACACGTGTTCCAGCTTCAAACTTAGCAATAATTTTTTTTTAAAAATCAATGGTACTTTGCACTGCTTTTCTTTTTTTTTTTTACCACCATTATCGTCACTACACTTCTTATGTTCCATGGTCACTAAATTTTGTAATAATAAATTGCAAAAACTGCAAAGATTAAAAATAACAAGAGTTTTATTGCGTGCACTTTCAAACAAGCGCTTCAGCCAAACAACCGACATAAAATGGCGATCAGCTGCTTTCTGCCGGCTTCCGGAGTTAGGACGAATATTGACTTTCGGACGAATATCGAAAAAAATTTTGCGAAAAACAGGGCGAATATCGAAAAAGACGAATACTGGCGGGGACGAATATTGGAGTTCCACTGTATTGTGTTTTTCATTCTTTCAATCACAATACATAATTTTTTTAAGTTTCGTATTTGCCTAATTGTAACTTTGACAGGCATATGAGTAGGCTCATCAGTAAAAATCAAACTGGTACGGTCAGTCACTGGACACTGTTGGAGATATTGCGAAGGAGATCTGAGCACCTATGGACATGTCCAGAGTGCAATGAAGATATTCCAAACTGAAACTGAAACTTTGACATGTTTATTGATGAATCTGTTTATTATAATTATGATTTAGTTTTACTTTATAATATTTTTGTTTCTTTTGTTGTAATTGCTTTATTTTTTATAGTCATTTTAAATTACTCTAAATGTGTTACTTTTATCAGACTATCAGGATATTTGCCGGCGTTTGGGAGAAAAAGAAATCATTTGGCAGGAATTTCACAAGAAAAAGGATGAGGAAATGACTGAGATAAAACAGGAAACATTAAAGCAAACTCATGCTGTCAGTTTGGAGAGAGTTACCACCGAAAGAGATTTGGGACAGCTCAAGTAGGTTGATATTAAATCATCTAGAATGATTGTCTTGAGATTTCGGAACAATTTGTTTTGTAACTGTTCATATTAGTGTATATTTGTGATACACTTATTATTGTAAGATGGAAATATGGATTGTATTTCATGATTTAAAAAGACCCTTAAAATTATGTATGTACTTGAGTTTTCACACAATACATAGTTTTTAAATACAGTGTTTTCACAATACTGAAATAGCGTAGTGGTTTCACAACACTGAAATAGCATAGACGTTTCACAACACTGAAATAGCGTAGACGTTTCACAATACTGAAATAGTGTAGTGGTTTCACAATACTGAAATAGCGTAGTCGTTTCCAATACAAATTAGCTGTAGTGGTTTCACAATACTGAAATAGCATAGTTGTTTCACAATACTGAAATAGCGTAGTGGTTTCTCAATACTGAAATAGTGTAGTGGTTTCACAATACTGAAATAGCGTAGTGGTTTCACAATACTGAAATAGCGTAGTGGTTTCACAATACTGAAATAGCGTAGTGGTTTCACAATACTGAAATAGCGTAGTGGTTTCACAATACTGAAATAGCGTAGTGGTTTCACAATACTGAAATAGTGTAGTGGTTTCACCATGCTGAAAAAGCACAGTGTTCTTTAATCTACAGAGAAATAGCCTGTCTGCCAGCGTGTTCGTAGCGCGTTGGACTACGGGTGACAAGCTCCCTGTGAGTGCGGGTTCAATTCCGCGGCTGGCAGAAAAGTCACAGGTTCACCAGATTCACAGTGTTTGTGGCACCGAACCGAAGGGTTGCGATATCCACAGCACCGAGCCAAAGAGCTGATAGCTCAATTGCTTCTGGATCGGTAAAAAAAATATATTTAAAAAAATCTACAGAAATAACTGTTTTCACTAGATTAATACAGTATAGTGTTTCTGCTATACTAAAATGTCATATTATTTTTACTGTACTAAAACTGTACAGTGTTTTCTCTATCAATCGAGGCGCAACACATTCATGTTCTTAGTGCAAATCACACAGATCCCAAAGAGTGATCTTGGTGGATACTTGGTGGATAAAAACAAACACAAAGAAGAAAACTATACTAAAATGTTATTATTGTTGCTATATAACTTAGTTGAAGTAACAACATGAACATAGGTAAGGAAAATGCTTATGACATTATTAAGTCTGTGCTAAAATAGACAAGTTACTGAACAAATACTTGTTGTCATACCATCATCATCATCAAATAGCTTCTCCTGAGCAGAGCTTTGCCACTCTGTCTTACGAAATTTCTCCCTGTCATAGGCTAGATGTTCCGCCTTTGCAGCTGTCATGCTCAAATCCTCAGTTACATCTTAACCCTTTGGTCCCCAGCACATCAAAAAAATTACCTCATAAAAACACTAAAAGGGAATAACTCCTCAAAAAACGCAACATGTCTTTCTAAAAATTAATAATAATAAAACTATTGCTTGTAGAACATTCAAATAATGAGCAACAATACTGTGAACTGGATAAAGTTTCACAAGAAACTTACAATGAGGCAATGAAATAAGACAAGTGCTGAAAATATGCTGTGAAAGTTGGAACAAAATGAAAAGTGAAAAATTTTAGAATAAGTTTTGTATAAAAAAATTGAAAATTTACTCACTCCGGTCAACTGTGGAGTGATGCATGGTATTTGGAAAAGCACTCCCCTTTGCACAGATGTATTTGGCAGAGGTTGCATCCAAAAACTGACTCTCGGGGCCTCTTCTTCTTCTTTTTCTCCTTGCGGCATGCCCTACACCAATAACAGGTTTTGGATTTTCCCAGCTCTTTTCTGACGTTGATCAGCGTACAAATTCGTTTGATCTGCCATAAATTCAAAAAACTGCTCCTAAAAAATTAAGCTGAAATAATCGAATGGTTCTGCACCCTCCTCTAGTGTATGAGAAGGCCCACTCTCTTCCATAAATGGCTCCACAACTACTGGGGAAGTGGTATCACTCCAACCATCCCTGTCAACAACGGGCACAGGGCCTGTCTCCTCGATGTCGGAAGAAAAATCCTCTAAATCTAATTGAACATCGTGGTCGACAGGTTCAACTCGTCATCACTGGACAATTCAACATCACTCTCAGAATCACAAGATCTAATGTAATCCCTATCTCACCTAGCTGCATGAAATGTCCCTCAAACTCAAAGTCCTCACTTTCACTATCGGTATTGAAATTAGAAGCCATTTCCCAAAAAAATTTCGAACTACGAAGCACAATTTATAAAATTCACAAAGAAATACTACCTCCGATCAGTTTTCGGCGTGAAATAAGGAAAATTTCCCTCGGTTCGTCCTACTTATAGGTCACAGTTCAAGCTATATAAAATTTGGACTTCTCGTTTTATTTAGCGAATTCTTCTGAAACAATATAAAAACCCGTATATTTCCGTATACGGCGTCCTAGTAAACCGTATATTTCCGTATATGGCGTCCAAAGGGTTAAATCCATCTACTCCGTGGTCTTCCTCTTCTCCTCTTTGCGGGATGCCTCCTTCCATGATGGTCTTCTCCAACCCATTGTATCTCTTTATATGTCCAAAATACTTCAATTTTCTCATTTTTATTTGTAGCACCAGCCAGTTATCTTTTATTTTGAGTTCTAACTTGATAGATCTAATTGTTCTCTTCTCTGTCCATGATATGCGGATTACTCTTCTGTAACACTTATACTCAAAAGCATATATATGTTTTTCTACTGCCTTGTTAAATGTCCATGCTTCACACCTATATGTTGCCAATGGGAATATGCATTCTCTTAGTATTCTGATCTTTGTTTTCTTATCAGTTCCATTCCATACTGTTTTTAGTTGTTGAAATTGTTTGTCGTATATTCTTCTTCTTCTTCACCTTTCAAGTCCCAATGGAGCACAGGTCTTCAACAAATTTCTTCCAGCTCTTCCTCTCTCTTGCCATCCCTTCCAACTCTTTCCATGTTTTACCTATCTTTTTAATATCAGCCTCCAGCTCTCTTCTCCAGGTGTCTAGGCCTTCCCCTACTCCTCTTTCCCTGCTGGTTCCAAAACAGTGCCTGTCGTGCAATGCTTCCGGTCTCTCTTCTCAATGTATGTCCAATCCATCGCCAGCATCTCTTCCTGAACTCTTTCTCCACTGGTATCTGCTTAGTTCTTTCTCTGAGTTCCTCGTTTGTAATCTTATCATACCATCTCAGTCCCTCTATTCTACGTAAACATCCATTTACGAAGGTCTGCAGTTTTCTGATGGTTTCTTTTGTTGTCATATATAGTTACATTAAAATAAATAATCTTGTGAGAATCGTCAACATTTATCAAATACAGTCTAGCCTTATCTGGTTATAGCAAATGTAATATACTGCATTTACTAATATGGCTGTATCTTTGTTTACAGACAGGAGATTGATGATCTTAAGAATCAACTCCAGAGAAAGGAGGATCAAGTGTCCAACCTTGGTCAAACTCTAAAGGAACTGGAGGATGCTAATAGGCAAGTCACCATCATCATCTGCAATGCTGTCTGGCTAGAGAGATCATGCATCTCTTATTTCTTGTGTACTGACTGTCATTTCTGATTTTTACTATTTTTCATGTCAGTTATACTGTCCATAATTTTTTTTCTCTGCCACCATTTTGTCATTTATCTTGTCCTCCATTAGTTTTTTCCAATGACATGTGTTTTATACCTCTCTTTCACATTACATGCCTGAAAAATAATGATTGCCTCTTTTTTATGCTGATAATTAATTTTCTCAATGCATTAGCATCTTTATTGGACCAATATGTTTTCAAAAGTGCTTGCTAAATTTATTTTTACTTAACTTATTCAAATAAAAATTTTTTTTCTTCTGGAGGTAGTTTATCAAACTTTTGTTTTTGTTGTCAGTGCTGCAGTGCTACATCTAGTCAATTCTGAGATACCCAAATTAGTTATGGACCGTAAATAAACCCCCCAAATTTATGAAGATTCTAGAGATGTGGTTTTACAGAAGAATATTGAGAACCCTACGAACTGATAACAGAATTAATGATAAAGATCAATGCACAGAAAAAAACTAATTATCAACATCAGAAAGAAACATCATCATCATGTTTTTAGCATGACTTGAGAAAAGGATGTTTCGAACACACAGTGGGGCCTCAGGTGCAATAAAATAAAGTGATATGGCTGTCTCAGGGCCAGTGAGATTGCTCTGTCCAAGACCCTACTCCACCTCCACAAGGTGACCCTGAAAGCAGACTTCTACACTTTAATCTGGCAAAGTGGGTAGGAATTGAAGAAACGCTTCAGTGCAATTAGGTAGTAGTGTAATTCCAGCCGCCAATGGTATGAGATCTGTTTGCACTACAGATGAGTAGAATATGCAATGTGTTTTGGAGATCCCTAGGATTGTTGCTGGAGCTATGGAATTCATGCTTTGGGCAACACTCTCGGCAGATGGCTTCCATTTCTGCAGAGAAGGACGGAGCCATATAGAGAAACCTGGTGCAATGAAGTTAATCTTCTTCTTCTTCTAACATTCTTCACGGCCAATTTGATCATTCTTATTGTGATGTATAATTGGTCCACTGGCAAGAACGGAGTGATCTCGCGGAGCGATTGTCGCCCATGGTAACTAGGCCCGCCGTCCGTTTCAGCCAGCTTTTGATTTACTAGGGTGAGCTTTCCCTAGGTACGATCCTTTCGGATCTACGCCTTTCGATCAACTTTGCCGTATATTTGGGCTTTGTGATCTACGCCAAGACAGTGAGTTACGCTGCTTTACCCGTTCTGACTGAGAAATATTTCTCGGGCTTGTCAGCTTGTCCTCGGACGGCGTCTTACTCGTATAAAACACTGTGTAAAGTATCGGCCTTCGCCAATGTTCAGGACCGGGCTTCCTGTTTGATCCGTACATTGTCGGCCTTGCTTTACCGTACATTTTGAGTTTGATCCGGGAAGGAACATTCTCAGCCTTTTCTAGACGCGTATCGGTTCGTGGCAATTTGCAATTTACCTCGAAAGCACTGGCATGGGGCAGAGTACAAACAATGTAGAGGGTCGTTTCAGTGGGCACTACAAGCGTAACTGAGGATTTTGCGCTCGCCATCACCCGCCCCAGTTATTCCGGGATGTTAGTTACGACTGCAATCGAACCTTGCCCAGTTGCCCCAAGGCTGGCAGTTCCGTTAGGCATCACCAACCTCAGTTCTTCCGGGATGTTAATTTTAATCGCACAGTACCTTGCACGGTTTTCCCAGGGCGGGTAGTTTCGTTATGCACTAAACGCAACTTGTTCTTTTGCGCTCTGCAAACCTTGCCCAGTACATGTATCTGCACCAGGCTACCAATGCGGGGTCAGCTGCAATCTTCTCTCGCACCAACACTAGGGTAGACTTTCATTCGTTACGGTCCTGTCTTATTTATTCTTGCCGACGGGCTGGCAATGTTTGCCCCTCCTCAGGGCTTCGAGCTTCGCCCTACGTGGGCATACGTTTGGTCACTGGATGCACCTCTCATCCATGTCTGAGACGTTTCGTTGCTGTTTCTTTGCGTTCAGGGACTTAGACAATATCTTGTTGGACATCGGTCAGGAGAATTGTGCATTTTATTTGTATGTATCTTTATCGTATTTCCGTAATTGCACTGCTACCACTACCAGTAGTTTCCTCTCCCGATCCCTGCCCCTCTTAGCCAGACCAGAACCAGAGTCTGTTTCCAGGGTCACCGCGTGGAGGTTAGGGGCAGGGTCTTGGTTAACGTGCGCCCTCGCTAACCCTGGCTCATGTTACCACCATGACCTCATGAGCCTTTTGACCCCTGAAGTTAATCGTTCGCCTTTAGACCCTTTATTGTGACTTAATTCTATCATATTTAAACATTTTTACTTGACAGGGGTTAATAATTGGGATCTATATCTTCGATTTTTGGTAAAATATATTTTGTTAAACCATCTTTCAGGAAAATCGTCAACTTGGAATCTTACACAGCAGAACAAACTAAAATTGCAGCAGAGACAAAAATTTTAGTTGAGTCTTTGAGAAATGAGCTCTTCTCTGTCAGAGATAAGAACGCTGAGCTACATGACACAATTGCTAGAAAGGAGGTGGTCATCATCGACCTGAAGGACAAACTCCGTCACTGTGGTGAATCCACAGAAACACAAGTAACTGAACTGAGACATACACTTGAAGGCATGAGGTCACATCATGAATATGAGAAAAAGTCTCTGAGAGAAAACCACAGCAAGGTGAGACATAATTAGTAGCAAATGTCCTATTCATAGTTCATAGTTCATAAGTACGGTTCCAACTTCACTGCAACGGGTCACCCCATAATTGCTCCGTTCCTGTGCCAATGAAAATCACACGAAATGCTAACAACTGTGAAATGTTTCCTGTGTGAACTAATTCCAGAATGAAAAGCCGCGTACCGCCACAAAAACAACATGCACCGCATAAAATGCATATGGCCATCGCTAATGTAGCAACACAAAACTGTTCATCACTTGAATTGCAATTCTTGTCGAAGGAACATCAATCATGACAAAATCCAGCTTTCTGCACTCGCAATATAACTGCATACGGCAGATTGAGCTTGTTCGTCATAACCGCTGTCCGCCATTTTCTGAATACACACAACAAACGCACGGTTGACACAGCAAAAGCATTCCATGTAACAGTCATAGCTCACAGCATTGCTCAAGCACTAACTCAGTAGCTCGGCAACGAAACCGGAAAATACCCGACCAAACATGTCGGAAATGCGCTAGCAAAGTCGTGTTCAGAATCAAACAGTTCTGACTCTGAATGGTCCTCCCGCATTCCACCATTGCTGGCTAGATTTTCTATGTTTATTATGAACACTGGTAAATAACTTTTAGTTCAAATATTTATTTTAACTGTACTTATTTTTGTGTGTTGTTTTCTTACAATCACTCTCATTATTTCTTGCTTCAGTAGGTGCATGAGACCACCACTGAAGATCACTGCTGTTTAGAAAAACTTAGCCAAAGCATGTGTATCAGTTTTGTTTTATAATCAAATAGTCTGTCCTGATCAGAACTTTGCCACCCTAACAGTCCTTCGGAATTTCTCTTTCTCATAAGTCAGATGTTGCGCCTCTGCAGCCGTCATGCTCAAACCATCAGTTATATCCTGAATAAATCTTCTCCATGGTCTTCCTTTTTGCCATGATACCTCCTTCCATGATGGTCTTCTTCAACCCTTTGTGACTCTTTATGTATACAAAATACTTCAATTTTCTTATTTGTAGTATCACCCAGTTTTCTTTGATTTAGAGTTGTTTCTGGATAGATCTATTTGTTCTCTTCTCTGTCCATGATATATGGAGGACTCTTCTGTAACACTTATATACCAAAAAACATACATGTTTTTTCCACTGCCTTGTTAAATGTCCTTGCTTTACACCTATACGTTACCACTGGGAATATGCATGCTCTTAGTATTCTGATCTTTGTATTCTTTAGTTCCATTCCATATTGTTTTTAGCTGTTTAATTATTTTGTAAGGCCATGTTTGTTCTTCTTTTAATTTCCTTCATCCCATTTCCATCTATGTTATTTGATAATATTTTTAACATCCTGCTCAAATCTTGTTGACCTCTTACAGTCTAGTTCACTCATGTATATCCATATTTAAATTTAGCATTTTAGATATTATTGTTGATTCCAATCTCTTCCCACAAATGATATATTTGTTACTTGATTGCTGTATCACAATGCCTATAACATTTAGAGTGAAATTTTTTTATGCTACCAAATGCAAGTTAACTTGAAAAAAGGATTTGCCTTTAAAAGGTCAAACGCTAAAGGATTTTACCTCATATCTCTCAACCCCTCTCTGCAGAAATGGCAAGCCATCTGGGAAGAGTATTGCACAAAGCATGAACTCCGTAGCTTTTACAACAATCCTAGGGTCTCTGTAAAAATGCACTCAGGAACAGAACGAGGTGGTCCGGATTTGAACCCACAACCTATGCAAGGCAAGGGCTTAACCACTTTGTCACAGAGACCCTATCCTCCATCCTCCACTGCAGCAACCATCCAAAAGTTCACTTGCTCACAGTACCAATGAGAAGTTGATTAGTATATCTTCTCTTTCTACCACGAAGACGGTACTGTCTGGCATGTTGAAACTTAACTCCTAATTCTCGCATTCATTCCAGTATCTGAGACTCACCCATATCACATAAATGAGCGCGTACAGCATTGATGACATCAGCTCTGCCCATACTTCTGCCCACTTGAGTCGGGGCATTATTGTTCTATCTCTTTTCTCTTTCCAATTCCTTTACATTCCCAATGAAACGTTTAGCTATACCATCACTAATGTCTTCATTGCAGTCAGTTTCTGTAACAAAGTCCTATTTATAGTTTTAGTTTGTTAGCCGTAACCCAACCTTCCGATTACCTAGAAGAATTTGCTCAATAAGACACACATTTTTGCAGATAGGTTACTGACATGATTTTAGAAACATAAAATTCAGCATTATAGTACCATATCTAAACTGAACTATATTGTAGCATGGTGTCAGATCTAATTAGTCATAGAGGTGGCTATCAGAAATTGACTCATGCTTGTGTGTTATGCAGAGTTTTGTTATTTCTTTCGGTAAAGTTTATATGTCCTTTCTCCAAGGTTGAAGAAAATCTTAAGTCTTCTGTACTTGAAATCCAAGCCTTGAAGAAGGCTCAAGATCATCTGACAGAGCAAGCAAACAGTCAAGAAAAGTTACTCAGAGAGGCCAACTATAAACTCAGTCAAGAAGAAACTGTATTGAAATATTCAGAGGAAAAGGTGGACAAGCTTCAAGAAACTGTGAATGATCTAACAAGGAAGAAGGTAGGTTTTAAAAATGATGAATTCTCAGGAAACATGACTGAGAACAAACGATAAGTGATTATTTTGTCATCATTGTAAAGATACCTCTGTAGTCATAAGACTGTTCAGTTTAAGTGGGAATTTCTGAAAATAAGAGTACTTACATCATGTGACTCATGTATTCCAGTATTCTTAGATAAAGCCAAATTCATTTTAAAAACAGCACAACATGTGACAAGATTATATTGTGTTACAAATTAAATTTGACATCAGAAGATACTTTTGACCTTACCAGTGGATCGAACATGGGATGTTTCCGTCAGGAAAAACCAGTGTTTAAGCATTCGGCCATCTGCTAATAAGCATGAAAGAGCCGTTTAGTATTCGACAAAGGATGACTGTAGACCAAGTGTGTTGGAAAATATGTTTGTTGTTAACATTAACGACATCACCCGGCCTAGAGAAACTGATTGCTTTGTTGGTCTCTGGTCTAAAAAGTAAAGTAGAATATGCAGTAATTCACTCACTCATATGTTCATATGCTCCTACATACATACACAGTTTGCTGATGCATACTATTACAAGTATGTCATTTGTTGTATTAATACGATTACAGACGTGATAGTGTGTCTTATCTTTAATGTGTTATTTTTTTTAACAAGTGACAACCCACTCTCTAGTAGCATACCAGAAAGGATGGCTGGTAGGTAATCGTGGTGAAACTGGAACATTTTTGATTATTATAATCACAGAGGAAATGTTATTTTTGAAAATTAATTTTCTAGATAAGATCATTGTGAACACTGAATGACCTAATGTTTGTTGGGTCCTGTTTACTGCACATAAGTTAATATCATTACATTTCTAGGTTTTGCTCATCCACTGTTTAAATATTTTCTATGTTTAGTTTTCGATGTTCTCTTTAGAGAATTTATCTGAAACCCATTGTACTGTATTATCAATATCAACTCTATCATGTTTCTTGAATTGGCAACATTCTTCTACTTTTTTTATGCTGCTCTGTTCTCTATGAACAGGTTACTATTGAAGAGAGTGCCAACCAATTACAGATGTCTCTTAATAAAACAGAGAACGATCTTACAGTTGTGAAAGAAAGATCTAAATACCAAACTTCACAATTGAAAAATGTACAGGTGGCGCTAGGTGTCAGCGATGAAACAGTGAAAGAAAGAGATGAGAAGATTGAAATTCTGAAGGTAAGATGCATATAAATAAATATTGTATTAAAGATAACATAAAACCATCGTAAAATAAACTCAGATCATGATTAATTTTTCCAGTGCAAGAAAAAAATTGTAACTGTAAATCTTTTTTATTCTTCTTTGCTTCGTTCTTTGCGACCAATTTTAATCACTCTTTGTGATATGTTTGATCTTTGCCAATAACGTGTATATGTTGCACATTGGTTTGATAGGCCCCTAAACGCATAGACTTCTACAAGTTTAGGACATGTGCATTCGATTTCAGCCAAACCTCCTTAGTCGCCTCTTACAACATGCGTGGCAGGTAACAGTGGTTCTATTCTTTACACCCCAAATTTGGGCCCGGTAACCACTCGGGTGAAACGGTAAATCAAATGACTTACCTGTATGATGACAGTCATTGTAAGCAACCTTTATCCTCAGTCTAAATAATCATTAGTAAGTAACATAAGTAACATATTTCATACCAATTGCCGCAGGGTGCACCAAAAAAATCTTTGTTCAGTACTGTCCATCACACATTTTTTGATACAAAAAAATGAAATGTCTCGTAGCCCTTGCAGACTGTAAGGTATGAAGTGTCTGTCACCTTTAAAAATCTAGCATCAAACATGCAGAAGGTAGGAGGTACAATTCCTTTTCTCACTTGTGGAACGTCAGATGCAGGAAATGAATTCACAACCCTTCTGTGTCCATTTCAAGAAGTGAACGCTCTAAACATTGCACTAATCCGTCCGACGAATGCATTAATAAACACATTAATTAAAATTATAACTCATCTTCAGTGCAACAGAGCTTTTATTCATCAAGAGTTTGGAAATCAGTGATTGTGATTTTTATTATGTTGTCTACTATATTGTGATTTTGATAATGCGTACTATGTAAATGCTTGTTGTCTTTGTCGAGGTAAGGTCCATGTTCAATTCACAATTTTGCTCCCTTAAATTCTAGACTTTCTTCATTAGAAATGTCAAATGTTAAAATTTATTGATATTGAAATGAAAAGTTGGCAGTATGATTGTTAGTTTATGACTCATGCCATGATTCATTTGAATGTACTAAACTATAAATTCAAGGAAAGAAAATTGATTTGTTAATAAGCTGAAAATATTTGCAAATTCAAGGCTAAACTCAGTCTACTTTTCAGTCAAATCCACATTTGCAGAACTCAGAACTTGAAGAAGATGGATTCAGGATGTGACTTATGGTTTGAGCATAACACTGCAGAGGCAGGACATCTTGCCTATGAGAGAGAGAAATTCAGAAGTTCTGTTAGGGTGTCAAAGTTCTGCTTAGGACAAGCTATTTGATGATGATTATAAAAAAAGATTTTCATCTCCTGTGCTTTATAAACAAAGAAAAGTGACAGTAAAAGATATTTTTGTGCCATATTTTCCTAAACATTAATCACTTCTGTATGTTTGTCATCTGTAGGCAGAGATTATCCGTCACCAACAGATGTTAGAAGATTACAGGCAGCATTCCACTAACAAACTGCAAAAGCTTGACCAAGAATTAAAAAAGAAAGGGTATGGACTAATTTGTGGCAATCGTCCTCTACACACTCTATTCCTATTTCCTGTCAAGTAGAATTTATTCAGACTAAGTACTTGATGCAGGTTACAAGAATTAATCACAAGAAAATTGTAACTTTTTTACCAGATCAGTGTAATAGTTGTAACAACTAAACTTTTATCTAGCTATACCTCCCTGTTCAAGAGTTATCTTGCTAAATCGCAGATGGTAGTGACATCAGCCTGAGACTGATTTGTCCTGATTAATAAATTATATATGATTTAAAATGGACAATTTCTTTCACCTCTCACATCTGGACTATTTGTTTGCCCTTTCTGTAATTCACTCTTCATCCACCCATTCTGCCTAAACACATCAGTAATAAATAGTAAAATAAATCTACTGATGCACATAGTTTTCTCCTTTACACCTCTTCCAATTCTCAATTGTATCGTGACTCATTGCCATTCTCCCAATTTCTCCATCTTCACTGCTCTTGTAGGGAGGATGATGACATTCTTGGCAGGAAGTTCTTAGCAATGAATATAAAACCTCGTCCTCTGACAGGATAAAGATTGTCTTTCCAGCTCCATAGTTCCCAAGTTTACAAAATCTTTTTCTGGCACCTTTCCTTTTTCCAATCTAATCCAAGAAATGTAAGTATTTATTACAGTTTTCATTTGTACCTTACAGATGAGATACAAATCTTTTGGGCTTCTTTGTTCACATAAATTGAAAACCTGTGGTCCAAGATTATGTTGGCATCATCTGCTGTGACATTTGGTGATGCAATACATGTGTGTATGTGATAGAGATTTGTACTGTTATAATTTCCTAAAACCATGTTTGTTATTAAAAATGGCTTTACATATGAGCTGTGTAATATCATCTATGCCAATATTTGTAAATATTATGATATGACTTACAAAGGTGAAACTGGTAAGAGTCTTGGTGACCTTTTCTGCCAACAGTTGTACATTATATGCCATTTCTTTTGAACCCTGTGTCCACTCACTTTAATAGCAGTGACCAGGAATTGAGTAACAGCCATTTGATTGTGTTCCACTAATGATGTCAGTCAACATGCCTTTGAAAATCATTAGGTTTCCTATATAGAACCTTCCAGCTGTTTAAGTTTAACAAGATAGTTTTTCTATGCTTTGATGCACTTAATATTACCCACTCCTTTTTGTTGTCATGTACTTTTGGGATTTTCTTTCTTTGCAGTTTTAAATTTTCATTTGTTTTTGTTCCACTTTGAGTCACCCTTTTTTAAACAGATCTTATATGTTTTTTCTACTCTGTTTTTTTGGCCTTAAATATATATTGTAGTCATTTCAGTTTTTATGCTATCACCTGTTGGAGGAAGATACTAAAATTGCTATCAAATCTATCTAGTGATTTAAGGAGTTTAGAATTATATGTTGCACAAGTCGAATTGAATACCTGAGGGGCAGAGTGAAGAGTATGTTTAACCAGCAGACCACAGAGCCATGAGTATACATACACTTCGACATCTGTTGGGAGAGGCTGAGCACCTATGAGTTCTATGACTTTGGTTCAGTAACTAATAACCAATCGTTCCTACATAACTCAAAGCAAATATATTTTATGTGCATTACCTCAGCTTTATGTTACTACTATTTTTAAATTTCTCTTTTATTAGAGAATCACAAGAGAAGGACCAGATGAAGCTAAACAACCAAGCACATCAGTTGTCAGTGGATTTGGAACAAGCCAGAGAAATTATAATTATTAAAAACAAGGAGAATTTAAAGGTGAGATTGGCCCTTGTGCCCAGCATGTTTGTAGTGCGTTGGACGACAGGTGACAAGCCCCTGTGAGTGCGGTTCAATTCCGCGGGCTGGCAGAAAAGCAACAGGTTCTCTAGATTTATGGTGTTGGCACTGAACGAAGGGTTACGATGTCCATGGCACCGAGCCAAAGGGCTGAAAGCTCAAGTGCTTCTGGATCCAATAAAAAAGGGGGGAGGTTGAAGATATTTTAAAATATTGATGAGAATAACACTGGATGAGTAAGATCTTAGCATCAGAGCACAAACTCTGTAGCACTAGCAAGTGTCCAAGATTTTAATTTTGAGGATGGTGATAATTTGTAGGAATTGTATTTTAATTGTTGTTAATTATTTTTGCCGGCATAGTTGGTTTTCAGCCGATTCTTATCAATGTTCAACTACCAAGGCTTCATTTAGATGCTTATACAGTCTACATTTTATCATCTATCTCAAATAGGATTTAGCACTTGATTTCACCTACATTTACACCAAAAATCATTAGACAGAATCCTGATTGCTCTTTTTTAGCATAAACAAGCACAATACATCAACAATATATTTCATAAGCCTGCTTTATTTTAAAACATAATGCTTGATAATCATAATTTTGTAGATATGTGATGAGAAGCTGAGGTTTAGAACACATAGTGGCACCCAGTAAAATCAATAGGAGATGTGACAGTATGAGAGAGAGAGAATTCTAGAACAGTATGGAGAGTATGAGAGAACAGTGTGGTGCTGCAAGATTACAAGAGGAACTTGCATAGCTGGGAATCATTGTACATGCTGATGTGCAGAGAAAATAAACTGCATGAAAATACATATATACACCCACATATCCAACCCTAATCATGTATACCCCACCTTGGAGGGATAGCATTCCAGAATTGAATTATACAGAACCTCAGCACACACCAGAAGTCGACAACACACTTCTTAGACTGTTGTCGTCATCACTTTCAACAGACGGCTATTATAATTATTATTACTTATACAGAAACATAGTTGCCTACACTTCTCTTAACTCAATAGGAATTCTACCAGTGATGCAGAGCTCATTTGAAAACTATCTGTGGAGAAGCTGAAGAATGTTATAAAAGAAATGCTAGTAGGAAAAGCTCCAGGATAGGACAGTATCCCCACAAAAGTAATCTAGTTTGGAGGCAACATCCTGTTACAGCACCCTTATGACCATCTTTACAAGGGTCAGTGTCTCAGAATATGAGGAATGTAAATAATGTTGATCTGTACATGAACAAGGGTGACAGAGGAACTGAACGGGAATATCTTTTCTGAGTACTGTGGAGAAAATATATGTACATGTCATCCTGAAGAGATTGAAATAGCTATCTTACAGGGTGTATCCTGAATTGCAGTGTGAGTTCTGTGCTATATGACAGGGTGTACCCAGAGTCGCAGTGTGAGTTCTGTGCTATCTGACAGGGTGTACCCAGAGTCACAGTGTGAGTTTCATGCTATCTGACAGGGTGTACCCAGAGTTGCAGTGTGAGTTTTGTGCTATCTGACAGGGTGTACCCAGAGTCATAGTGTGAGTTCTGTGCTATCTGACAGGGTGTACCCAGAGTCATAGTGTGATTCCATGCTATCTGACAGGGTGTATCCAGAGTCGTAGTGTGAGTTCCACGAAAACAAAGCCAACTTTAGACATGATCTTCTACATGAGGTAGATATACAAGAAATGCAGGGAATAACACGTCAATGTGCTTCACATGAATAAACAAGACTGGAAGGAGCTTGTCAGTGCTAGATCCAGGTGGAGACAGGCTTGGAAAACGGGTCTGAGAACTGGTGAAGCCATGCTAAGACAACTTGCTGACATAAAAATCTGCCAGGAGAAATCCACCATCTCTAGAGATTAACAGAATACCATCTTCATTGTTGTTTTTTTTAATGTGTTTGAAACCTTATTTTCTCATGACATGTCCAACAAATTATGATTCTCTGATGTCTTAAATGAGTCTTTTTGTCCAGTTACATCTTTCTTTACATTAATGTTATTCACTTTGGAAGTACATGACAGTCTCAGAATTCTACTGTAAATGACATCTGGGTGGCTTTTGGATAATATATTATCTCTTGTATTTATAATTTTTACTATTTCAAAGTTGCAAGAAAGAGTTCTGGAGTTGGAGAACCGACTGAGAGAAGAAGAGACAAGACTGAAACATACAGAGAACTCTCTGAAGCAGGAGGAAGAAATGCAGTCCAGACTAATTTACAGGTGATTAGGATCTAAGTTAGATAAACAGAAGATTATATACATGCCTTGTTAGGGGAACTTTTTTTGTTTAAGATGTCTCTATATTTCATTGTAGTACATTCAAATTGTAGTAGTATTTGGTCATTGATTGTTGTCTTTTCTCTCTGTACCTTGGTTTCTCAACACAAATGGAAGGTGGCAACCAGTTGCCCTGGTTAGATCCATTCAAGCCGGAGGGTTTAGTACTCTTTCTGCCTGGTAGGGTTCCATTGGATGAGCGTCATGGTTCTTTCTATTCGATTGTGAGGTCATCATTAAGTGAATCATGCACTATTATCTTTGACCTGTGGTCCAGTGCATTCGATTTCAACATGCCTTTGTATGAGGTTAGCCTTCTTTATCATTTTGGACTGTCTTCAGTCTGACTGCAGCAGTTATTTGGTAACAGAGCTGTCTCTCCTAGGAAAGCTGACATTCAGGACTAATAAGCCTTTCATACTGGTTCTGTTTAGAGTTTTCCTTCTTCTTTATGGATGTCACAGTAAAAACCATAATCCTACACTGACATTTGTATAAAGCTTACTCCTTGACCTTAGTTTAACCTTAGGATTCTCAGGCCATGTCCTTTATGGAAATATTGGTCATGTCCACATACAAATAGTTCTGATAATTCTGCAACTGAAAGGGGGACAAGATCCTCTGGAGAGTTTCTGTAGGGGCTCTTACTCATAGTCACGTAGACCCATGGAACCGGTTATTTGTCATAGCATATTTGACATGGTTGGAAGTATTTTCATTATTTAGATGACATCAAAAAGCAGTCCTTGCTCCAGGAAAAGTAGTTTTACACTGACAGTTTTGTTTAAGCAAAGAGTGTATTTCAAATTAGTAAATAAATCATCACTAAAACCTATAAATGACTGAAACTTGTTCATTTGCTTTCAGATTTGAGGAACAAGAAAGTGAACTAAAAAAGCTGAGAAATTTTCTAGCAAAGAAAGCTGATGAAGGTGGAGATGGGAAAGAAATGTGGTAAGTACATGTTTGGGCTATCTGATATGTGATTTTTAATAATCAGGTTTTTGATTAATTGATTGATTGATATGACCATCATCATTGCACTTCGGTGAGTAACCATGTGTGCTTCGATCTCTTTCTTACACAGGAATATCTCAGCAGCAGTGCATTAACTCCGTAGCACCTCCGAGGGTCTCCAGTGTCATTTTGAAGATGGTCAAAATATTTTATAGGAATTTTATTTTTGATCTTTCTAATGAGTTTTGCCCAGGCAGTAGCTTTCAATTTTGAACTGCCAATGGTTCTTTTACATGCTCAACTTGAATATGAGACCTACGTTTTATCATCCATTTCTGATAGGACTAGGAGCTTGATTTCTCTTACTCTAAGATCAGGGATGTCTGGAAAAATATTCAGATGACTCCAAGAGGGAGCTACTTTTGGAACAAGAGTCAAGCACCTAACCTCTATGACACAGAGACCCCCAAAGGTCATTGATGTTAGTATATACATTCAAAATTGAAGATTGTATAACAAATAAGATTGCTTCTGCGTGGATTTTTGTTAAAAACATTCTTCGGTCAAGCCTAAATATTTTTTAGATACAAACAAGAATACAAACAAAGAAGAAAAAAATAGCTTTTTTTGACTGCATTTTAGATACAAACAAGAAAGTATAGTACAAATTGTCAAAACAACATCAGCTTTTAAAAGTCTAAATAAAATATGGATCTCTTAAGTTATATAGCTTTGAAACTAAATAAAAAATGTTCAATTCCAATATTTGTCTCAAGTCAGTGAGAGTTAGAAAATGATTACAGATATGTAATGTAAGTTTAATGCAAAAAATAGTGAAATTAAATTAGACGAATTCAGGAGAAGTGTTGAAATCAGAGAAATATCTGGTCAACCACTAGAAACAACTGTTATAAGAAAAAGAAGATAGAGATATGTTGGGCTTTCTCTAAGAAGAAAGGATCAAGAATTGCAGAACAGACATTGAATTGAGAGGTATAGGGTTCAAGAAAGAAAGAATGCCTTAAGGAAACTCTGAAATAAATGGAGAAAGACCAGAAATATCAGACTCAATTTCATAGAAGAAATTGTATGAGGTGCCTTGGATAGAATAATATGAAAAAATTGCTTGCAGGCTTTATAAAACTTATAATGTTACAAGATAAATACAATTCAATGTCAAAGTATATGTGTTTGATCATATTACCAATGCTGCAGTTCTGGTTTAGAAAACAGTAGAGTTAAACCTCTGAAACCGTGGTTTTGCTGTATGATTTTGGCTGTAAATTATGAACCACTGCTGCAGAGACAATATGATATAACCTGCAGAGAGGAGAACTATTCACAGGAAATAAAATGAGTATTTGCCTCTTGTAACAGATTTTGTTCTCAAGGTTTTTTTTTTTAAATCAATAAGTTAATTGCTATAAAGTTTTGATGTGTATTCTCGATATTTCCTTGTTTTCATAGATTTTTAAAAACTATTAAAAATTGTGTCTGAAAATCTATAATTCATTTTGCTTTCATTTATAGAATCTGTTTTGTCATTATCTAATTTCCGCAACAGAAATGAGTATTTTACAAATACTATAATATTGTCATTAAAAAAAAATTGTAATTTTTTTAGCAAATGTTACTTTTTCAATTAGTGCTCATTTGTGCATGCTTTTTCAGTAAAATCTCATGTCACTTCTCTAGGCAGGAGATGAACCATGTACTATCTGAGTTGTCCCAGCAGCTTCAATTTCTTATAGAGACATACGTTTTGAACCAAGGTAAAGTATCAAAGTGAACTTTGTTCACAACTGACGTCTTCTGGAAGTAGTTCCCAACTAAACACAGACAGCTTGCATGCAGTGACCAAGAGTTCTATGAATGCCTTGAGGAAGACTGTACGTTCAAAGACCATTCATGCTAAAGGAGGCAGAATGCAATCGAGAAGTTGGGTCATTTGTTTATGAGAATAAGCAATGGTCTGTACATTGACTAATCGTACCATTGACTAATCTGTACCATTGACTCAATCTGACCATTGACTTCTTCTTCTTTGCTTGATTCTACGACCAATTTAATCACTTTGTGATGTGTTTGATCTGCCAAGAACATGCACATTGGTTTGTAGGCCTTTTTTTTTTCTTATCCGTTTCAACTCAGACGAGTTCATTCCTAAACTGATTCGTGAAAATCCGTTTCCAATTTCTTACAATGGCAGCAGCTGCACATTGAAATTACTACACTCACCCGTTCTCAATGTATCTATTAGTATCTCGCCATCAGGCAGATTTTCTCGACTTCAGAGGTCTCACGTTATAGTCTGAGTAAACCAGAGGACTCATAATGCGACATAGTTCGAACTCCGAGCTAGAGCGTCCACGCTAGAGGCCGAGCTACTATCAACTATTTCTAGGCAGTCCGTAGGCCCCTAAATGCATAGACTTCTACAAGTTTAAGACATGTGCATCCGATTTCAGCCAAACCTCCTTAGTCGCTCTACGACATGTGGCAGGTAAAGTGGTTCTATTCTTTACACCCCAAATTTGGGCCCCCGATAACCACTCAGGCACCAGAAATCATCTGTTACTCTTTTAAACATCTGACATCATACTTATTATCAGACATAAGGGGCCAGACACTCTGTCCCTCTTTGGGGACTACACACAAGCTGCATGGGCTTGTAGCAGTCAACGACCCATAGCTGACTGATAGCATTAGGGTCAGCGCAACAACAAAGCTGACCAAGACTTCGCTCCGCATCCCCGTGGCAGCCCTGAAAACAGACAACTACCAAGAAGTCTGGCTAAGCGCGTGGAGATCGAAGATGGAGAAGCTAACCCGGTACCCAAAAAAGGTTATGCTGAAATCGGATGTGTTGGACCAAAAAGCACAGATACCACACCTCACGCTGGAAAACTGTGGTACAATGCATGCTTCTGGACTTCATCTTGCTATTACATTGAGATTATGAGACGAACGAGGAAGAAGAAGAAGAAGATATCAAACATCATAATGAATAGCAGTTACTATAACAGTTCTATCAGATATAAACATCATTAACGATAACAGTTTAATTATCAGAAATACTAGTTATCAACATCTGATGTCATCATTATTATCTGAATCCAGTTATCACCATTATACGTCACCATTATAGATCACCATCATACATCACCATTATTATCTTAGATATCATACATTATTGTTTTGAGACATCATAATCAACATCTGGCGTCATTATCTTAGATATACATTATTAACATCTTCATCATCAGCAATTCTTCTTCTTCTGCATTCAACTTCTGCTATGTGACTACTCCGGTATGTGTCATAAACAGGGGGTGCTTGAGGTCTTCATTGATTCCCCATAATTTGTTTTGTAGGGTTGTTTCTGTTGGCCAGATTTCCATTCTCACACTGCTCAGGTTGGGGCAGTCTTGCAGGATGTGCTCTGGGGATTGCTTTGATGCTCCACCGGTGCAGGTAGCAGAGTCCCAGAGACTCATTCTATATCATCAGCAATAAAATCAAGCCATACCGTCAACAAAAAACAAAATAAACAAAATATATTTCATAATTGACATTTAGTATTGACCTTGAGTCTAATCATTTCAATATTTGTGTTACAGGCAACAAAAGTCTCGCACAGAGGAGATCAATGAAATCATAGCAAGATCACAAACAAGGGCCCAAGTTTTAATGGCAAGTGGAGAGTTCAGCTTTGATGGTTCTTTACGTAACCTCAATCCATCACGTGACTACAGCATTGGTGAGGCCAACTTCTCACCTGACACATCTTTTGCTAGTGATACAAGTTTTGGTGGGGCTCACCTGGCTAATCTATCTTTTCTGAATTTGTCTGGAAATTTAGGAGCATTCAGTCCCAGTAAATAGTTATGTTTATCCTATTTGATATTCTTCTTGTCTGTCTGTTAGTCCATGAAGTTAGTTAAATAGACAAGAATGTACTTTAGTCCTTCTTAAAGTTAGCTAAATAGACAAGAATGTCCTTTAGTCCTTCTTAAAGTTAGTTAAATAGACAAGAATGTACTTTAGTCCATCTTAAAGTTAGTTAAATAGACAAGAATGTACTTTAGTCCTTCTTAAAGTTAGCTAAATAGACAAGAATGTACTTTAGTCCTTCTTAAAGTTAGTTAAATAGACAAGAATGTACTTTAGTCCTTCTTAAAGTTAGCTAAATAGACAAGAATGTACTTTAGTCCTTCTTAAAGTTAGTTAAATAGACAAGAATGTACTTTAGTCCATCTTAAAGTTAGTTAAATAGACAAGAATGTACTTTAGTCCATCTTAAAGTTAGCTAAATAGACAAGAATGTACTTTAGTCCTTCTTAAAGTTAGATAAATAGACAAGAATGTACTTTAGTCCATCTTAAAGTTAGCTAAATAGACAAGAATGTACTTTAGTCCATCTTAAAGTTAGTTAAATAGACAAGAATGTACTTATAATGTCATTTATAATGTACTTAGTAATTATAGTGTCACTACATTCTAAACACACTTTCTAAATCAGATATGTGGCGTGACAGTTGTAAAACAACAGTTGTATATGTAGCTGACACAATGAAAGGTATCATTAAAAGGAAGATAATGAAAGGTATCATTAAAAGGAAGATAATGAAAGGTATCATTAAAAGGAAGATAATGAAAGGTATCATTAAAGAGAAGATAATGAAAGGTATCATTAAAGAGAAGATAATGAAAGGTATCACTAAAGAGAAGATAATAAAAGGTATCATTGAAAGGAAGATAATGAAAGGTATCACTAAAGAGAAGATAATGAAAGGTATCATTAAAGAGAAGATAATAAAAGGTATCATTAAAAGGAAGATAATGAAAGGTATCATTAAAGAGAAGATAATAAAAGGTATCACTAAAGAGAAGACAATGAAAGGTATCACTAAAGAGAAGACAATGAAAGGTATCACTAAAGAGAAAACAATGAAAGGTATCACTAAAGAGAAGACAATGAAAGGTATCATTAAAGAGAAGATAATGAAAGGTATCATTAAAGAGAAGACAATGAAAGGTATCACTAAAGAGAAGACAATGAAAGGTATCATTAAAGAGAAGATAATGAAAGGTATCATTAAAGAGAAGATAATGAAAGGTATCATTAAAGAGAAGATAATGAAAGGTATCATTAAAGAGAAGATAATGAAAGGTATCATTAAAGAGAAGACAATGAAAGGTATCACTAAAGAGAAGACAATGAAAGGTATCATTAAAGAGAAGACAATGAAAGGTATCACTAAAGAGAAGACAATGAAAGGTATCATTAAAGAGAAGATAATGAAAGGTATCATTAAAGAGAAGACAATGAAAGGTATCACTAAAGAGAAGATAATAAAAGGTATCACTAAAGAGAAGACAATGAAAGGTATCACTAAAGAGAAGACAATGAAAGGTATCACTAAAGAGAAGATAATGAAAGGTATCATTAAAGAGAAGATAATGAAAGGTATCATTCAAGAAAAAGACAATGAAAGGTACAGAAATATAAAATTAAACTAAATTAGAGCAACAATGAAGTGCCTGTCACTGACAAGGAGGACAAGAAAGGTATCCTAAGAGAAGACAATGAGGTATTAATCAAGACGAGATCTAAATAGGTTAATTCAAGAAAGACTAATGTCCACACGTATTATATGTATATAAATTAAACTTAAATTTCATAGCTTTTCCATACCTTATGGATAATCTGCACATACATTTAGGCCCACGTGAAGGATTAAGAGGACACTTTAGTGAAGTTGATCGGGATTGATCACATCCGTCTTGTGTCCTAGTTGAAGGCGAATGCACAATTGAGCTAATCGCTTCAACCGTACTTAATATATGTATATATAATATATATATAAATATATATATATATATATATATATATATATATATATATAATTGACAATACTTGAACCAAAAGTATTGAGCATCAAATAATGTTATTGCAACATATCTTTATGTAAGGATCTACATTTTATCAGCCGATGATGTTCACCGTCCAGTTTTTTTAAATTGCTGTTTACACAATGTGATCATTCATTATTTTTGCGCTTACTTTATATATTTTCTACATTTGATTATAGTTGAAATACATTACATATCTAAGGATATTATTCAAAGTACTATATTTGAAGATGTTTTCTGTGTTATTAACTAAAGTTGAATTTTGTTAATATATTTTAACATGTCAATACTTTTTTCTCTCTTCTCTTTATGATATCAGATTTTGTTAAAAATGCATCGCATAAATATGTTAATATATTTTAAATCATCGATACTTTTTTCATTTACTCTCTTTATAATATCAGATTTTGTTAAAAATTGTATCGCATAAATATGTTAGTATATTTTAAATCATCTATACTTTTTTCTCTCTTCTCTTTATGATATCAGATTTTGTTAAAAATATATCACATAAATATGTTAGTATATTTTAACTCGTCAATACTTTTTTCATTACTCTCTTTATATCAGATTTTGTTAAAAATGCATCGCATAAATATGTTAGTATATTTTAAATCATCAATACTTTTTTCATTACTCTCTTTATGATATCAGATTTTGTTAAAATTGCATCGCATAAATATGTTAGTATATTTTAAATCATCGATACTTTTTTCATTACTCTCTTTATAATATCAGATTTTGTTAAAAATATATTGCATAAATATGTTAATATATTTTAACTCATCATACTTTTTTCTCTCTTCTCTTTATGATATAAGATTTTGTTAAAAAAATGTATAGCAAAAATATTTACAGAGTTTATGTTAAAATGTAAATTTTTTAAAAATGTTCTATTATGTGGAACTCTCAGGAAACAAACACACAAAATGGCAGAAAGGAAAAATTAAAAAGAGACTGAACTTAAATCACTGACTTGTTAAACGGCCATGGTGCTTTGTCAGGAAGAAAAATACTTACTAATTAATTAACTAATTAATTAATGAACTTGACCAACTGGATGCTTCCGAATAAATGCCATCATTTATCTATTCCTACTTACATGTATCTCAAACAAACTAAGAAATATGGACCTAGTGTATTTATATATATTTATACACATATTTTATTAAGCTTCTGCAAGCATAGACCTAAGACAAAGAGAGAGAGCGGACATCAAAAGTATCGATTATTGGGGAGTTTAGAATGGATAATGGGGGTGTTCTTCGGTCTCTTGGCAACCTACTGCTGGATAAGGAAACTACAATTAGCGTTGAATCAATGTAGTGATTTCGAAAATTTGGAATTACGTGTTGTACAAGTAGAACTGAATGTTTGGGGATAGAGAGAGAAATGTGTTTAACCAGCGAGCCACAGGAACCATCACTATGCATACCCTTTGACATCTGTTGGAGGAGACTGAGCACCTATGGGTCTGCCCGTAGTGCTGTGATATCAGTTAAGTAACCAATAACCAGACCTAAGGCAGTGATGCTATGTGATAAATGAAACATTGTCATGACTAAGGACTGACATAGTAGTCAGTTTCTGGAATATTCTGTTGTATTTGTTAGTAACAGCGAACAAAATAGATCTAATAATGAAAATCACATACCTGTCTAGCATTTGATTCAATATTTGTAGCTATGTTCACTAGCCTACGTGCACAAAAGTGAGAAATCAGGCTGATGTTTTCTTGTCAGTGTCTGCTAGGGTCAATGCCTAGCACAATAGTGCATACAATATTTCCAGTATGAGGATTGAGGGTCATTGCAGAGTGAAATGGTGCATACAGGACAACTGCTTCCAGTATGTGAACTGAAGGTTGAGGCTATTACTGCTGGCTTCCAATGACTCTCTACGACTCTTATGGTGATTATTGTGTCAGACTTTGAAGACATGCTTCAGAAGGTCAAAATCAGTTTGCGTAAATGTCGTCTATTGATGTTTCTAGCCTCGAGGGTCTTATGTTGACCTACTATCCTGGACATTCAGGTGTTCATGGCGCTCAGAGAATAGACAGACTTGTATCAAAATCAAGTTTTTAAGAATGTCACTTTCATTTCCTTGTATAAGTGTAAGATCTGGTTCAGCTCATCTGAGGCTGTTGTTTAATTATTGTTGCTAGTAAATTTAATTTTATTACAATGAAAAATATTTATGATATAATTTTTTGCCTTTTCATGTTATTTTTCTTACAATCAAATCTGCTTTTCTGGTGCTAAGATTAAGTTGTGTATCTTACTATTGATGACTTTGTAAAATAAAAGTAATGTGGTATATGTATATATTTTAGTGTTATTTTTATGTGTTTATGACAAGCATATTTCTGCTGTTCATGTCATAATGTTTTTGATGTTCTCCCTCTTCCAATTTTGATTCTACCCCATTATTAGTAGATGTTACCACCCCAAACAAAATGAATCCTACAATCGACAAACAAGTTCCATATCCGATACAGTCTCCTAGCTATGTAGGCATGAAACAGCATTATCATGCTTTTTGGTTCAGATCATGTACAAACCACAAGAAAAGGCTGAAAAATGGTTGCTCTAAAGCCAGTACAAATTTCCGTCCATATGAATAGGTGGTTGCCCATTATGCTCTCCGATGCAAATCACTTACAGATCACCTGGAGTGGTCAAGACATTTTCATCTTCCGTTTGATATCAACCAGATGATGATTAGATCGTATGTCTGCTTCACTCCTCGTTCTCACATCTTGTAGTAATGCCCTCCAGTGTTGGCCAAGTGCCACATGATCAATCTGGTTTTCAGTCCGATGGTCTGGCGAAATCCATGTGGCCTTATGACACCTTCAGGGAAGGAAAAATGTACCCCCAATGCGCAACATCTGTCTCCGACACAGAGCCCTAGTTCTTCTGAGACTCAAGTTAATAGTTTTGAATAATTTTGTTTTGGGTTTCTGTAACTACATCCTTTTTTAAATGGATGGGTAGTTCCCACATTTGTCTGGCCTCGGTCATTTGACCAGTTCGGCTTGGGTAACCCTGTCAGTATAGCTTTCCAGATCATTGATGTATGCAAGCCCACTCACCACTACAAGCCTCATGGGAAATAATAATTACTAATGGTGTACAATATTCATGCTATATTTGAATACAAACATTTGTTTGTCAATGCTAAATAAATGTATTACTGTTTAATTTATACCATTTTATGACATGCAATTGATAGATGAAATATTATTCTATGTTAGTTTTTTTTACACATTTTACATTATATACATATATATATGCTTTTATTTAGCTACTCTCTCAAAAAACTTGCCAGGGTGATTATATATTATAAAGAATGATATTATATAGATGATATAACTTATTGATTGTATTTCATTTAATCATCATTATCATCATCTAACTTGTCCTTGTTGGAACTAAGCTTCCATGACTTCAGTTAATTCATATCCTTTACAGGACTTTGCGAATCAACCTCAGCTTTTAACGCTGTTTGTGATTTTTCTAGGCATTATTATGTTCAGTAGTTTGCCATTGCTTTCTGAACACGTGGTGCCATCGTACTTTTGTAAAAATCCACGCAAAACAATTTGCAACCAAACTGCCAGCAGTGTGATTCGAACTCAGAACGTCGGGTTAATAGACCGAGTCACTATCCCCTAAGCACAGACGCCACCAAGCTTCCATGACAGCAGCTCTAAATGCCTCTTTGTCCTGTGTGAGGTGTCCAGGGTCTGCCACAATTATGCTCAAATCATTTATAACATCCATCACCCATCTTCTCCTTGGTCCTCTCCTTCCTCTGCCTGGTATCTTGCCCACCAGAAATGATCTCCAAGAAATCATGTTGCTTTATATGTCTAAACTATGTCAGTTTTGTCACTTTTATTTTCTTTATCAATCACTTGTGGGTCTGTGATGTCCCTTGAGAGTCCCTGGTGTCACTTGAAGGTCCCTGGTGTCACTTGAAGGTCCCTGGTGTCACTTGATGGTCCCGGTTTCACTTGAAGGTCCCTGAGGTCGGTCACTTGAAGGTCCCTGGTGTCACTTGAAGGTCCCTGGTGTCACTTGAAGGTCCCTGGTGTCACTTGAAGGTCCCTGGTGTCACTTGATGGTCCCTGGTGTCACTTGAAGGTATCTGATGTCACTTGAAGGTCCCTGGTGTCACTTGATGGTCCCTGGTGTCACTTGAAGGTCCCTGGTGTCACTTGAAGGTATCTGATGTAATTTCAATGGTGAAAATTTGTAGAAATTTTAAAAATTTGTATTAATTTTTCCCAGGCAGTGGCTTTCCAGTCTACTTCTATTGATTTTCAACTGGTGTTCTTTTACATACATACCCTAGGGGAATGCTGGCCATACATTTTTCGGACAGGACTTGGCACTTGATTCACCTACTCTGAGATCAGGAATCATTTTAAAAAAATATATCTGGGTCGCTCCACATGTTATGCAAACACATTATTTTTGGAGCATGATCCATAGCTCAAATATAACTCAGCGCCACAGAAACAAGTAAAGTATGAGTAATAATGGCCACCAGAGGGGCATGTATTTGACCATGGAGCTGCAGAAACCACAAGCATGCATATTTTTTAACATTCAGTCTGCCCACGAAGCTATGATGTCAGTTGAATGGTCAACTAAGTATTATTTACTATCACATAAAATATGTTTATTAAATGTGTATGGGATTTCTCATATCTCAAATTTCCCTTGAAATCACATTTTTTTTAAATTTACAATTTAATGATTTTTCACATTTTCCTGTCTTTGTTTATTAATAATGGTGTACTTAATAGAAATTAACATCTCATTTTTAACATGATTATTTCTCAACTATTTTTCTATTGCTGGTTAACTGTTGTCATTTTTTCCATTCATTTCTGTTGGAGTCAGGACCTGATATTGATAGATCGGAGATGACAAATGTTTAAATCTATCAGTACAGTATGTGTTCGCTTTCATAATGAAATTAAAACTCTGCACATTCCACTTTCCAAATTGTTATTATACATCCTTTTATTTACCTTGCAAAACTGCATAATTGTGACAATAAGTTATTGTTTTATTCTTCTGTTTTGTTCATTTGAGTATAGTCAAATTAAAAAACATTCTATGTGATTTTTGTGAGATTTAAGCATGATTATGTTGTGCTATATTTCATTAGCGAGAAAGAGTTTAAATTCAAGGTCTGTACATTTATTACACAGATCTCTGCTATGCTGACTTTTCTTGTGCTCTTAGACTAAATATTTCTTCCTTTGTGATATTTTACTTATGTTTTTATAATTTTAGATTTAGTTACCATTTATTTTTGTAGTTGAGGTTCTACTGTATATATTATGAACTGAATATATGTCCATCGGGAGAACTGAACAACAGTTTCCTTAAAATTTTATTACAATGTGCTGCATAAACTTTTATAAATTTCAATAAATTAACTGATTCACTGCGGTGTATTTTTCTGCCTCTGGACGGAATTATTTTTTTGGGCTTGAAAAATATTGCACACATACTTTAGCTAAAATAAATTATTGTTTCTAAATATGATTTAAATTTAACTTATTATATATCGAATTAAAGATAAATGAATGTACTTTCATAAACTATTTATTGTATCTGAATATATAATGTTGTGTTGACTATGCATGAAAAATGTTAGCATGTATTAAAAACAACTGATTGAAATTGTGAGAGCAAAAATTGAACTTACCAAGGGCTTTGATGAACAATATGTTGAATAAATCAGTGTAACTGCTCTCTTTATATATGTAATCCATTTATGAATACACAAACACTAATAAAATAGTGAAAGAATGTATGGTTTATTAACTGTTCACAAACTAGCAACTGTGATTTTTTACAGCTCGTTTTAAAGAGATCGTTTGATTTCAGTGACAAAAAACACATATAACAATATACACATTACAAGTGGACAGAACGAAAGTATGCCAATAAGTGATGTTAAATTTACTTATTATTCAACATATAATCATGATCTTAATCAAACTGAATATAGTATTTATAAGCTTTTTTTATTGTCTTGATATTTAATTTGTGTTTGTGCTTTATTTAAACTTGCCATCTTTTCATTATTATTGTGTCATCACAAGCAAGTATTATTGAAACTGTCATATATAAACAGATCTAATGTATTTTTTGTGTACAAACATTTGACATGTCGCATCTTTTCAGCTGTATCATACCTGGTTGTTTTTACATCATTCTCTTTCAATCAATGTTTAGAAATGTTGTCCTTTCTGTTAACCTCACTTTTGTTGAAGGGTCCTTGATTTATACTCAGGAAGAATCTTCAAGCTGTGACTATTTTAAGGCTGTCATATTTCATTGAAAGTGCAATGTGTTTACTGAACACAGGGAATTATGAATGTTCCACTTCAAAGTGAGAAATGATGAGCATCACTCTTTATCTTAACAGCTAGGTTTGAAAATACACAGAGGGAAGACCAAGGTCATGAGAATAAATGCAGTAAATGTAAACCAGATTATGCTGGAGGAAACAGCTCTACAAGACGTAGAATTATACACATACCTTGGTAGCAACATAGACACAGAAGAAGGAACAAACAAAGATGTCAAGATAAGAATACAAAAAGCAAGGGGAAAGTTTATTGCATCGAGTAAGATATGGCAGTCAAAGGAGATCAAAACAAACACCGCTGGCTGAAACCGGACACATCGCCGAAGTATAAGCACCAGAGCTCCAAATGGTGCTGAAGATGTGATGTAAAAACACCAATGCTAAGGTGATGAATCAGATTTCCACATAAATAGAATTTATGGGGAAATCTGGTACATCGGTCTGGATGGTGATCGTGAGAGAAAACAAACACAAAGCTGAGAATCTTTCAATCAAATGTGAAGTCAGTGCTGTTCTATGGCTCAGAAACATGGAAGACAACAAAAGAAACCATCAGAAAGCTGCAGACCTTCGTAAATGGATGTTTAAGTAGAATAGAGGGACTGAGATGGTATGATAAGATTACAAACGAGGAACTTAGAGAAAGAACTAAGCAGATACCAGTGGAAAAAGAGCTCAAGAAGAGACGAAGGCGATGGATAGGACATACATTTAGAAGACCTACCGGAAGCATTGCAAGACAGGCACTGTTTTGGAACGCCAGGGAAAGAGGAGTAGGGGAATGCCTAGACAGACCTGGAGAAGAGAGGAGGCTGATATTAAAAGGATAGGTAAAACATGGACAAAATTGGAAGGGATGGCAAGAGAGAGGAAGAGCTGGAAGAAGTTTGTTGAAGACCTGTGCTCCATTGGGAGTTGAAAGGTGAAGAAGACTTTTTATCACTGCATATTCAAACCTTGTTGTGGCATTAGTTGCCATCAAGAATAACCTTTTACATGTCAGGTTATGAACATTTTGCTCTTTTCTTATTGCTGTTGATGTATTCGTTTTTATTTCCATATTGTATAACATTTATCACTCTGATCCTTGTCTACTTCTTCGTTGATCTATATCAACCAATCTTTGTGGTCTGTATGTGATATGCGCCTTAGAGCGTGAATTTGTTGTGCTAGTTAGGATCCTACAGACTCATAGAACAAGATCTGGTTTATGCATGCCTTTTATTTAGATTTGCCTTCCTAAGCCATGGACAACTATAACCTGGGGGAGTCCATCCCCTTAGGCAAGCCAGAGCCCTGTGTGTTCTACTGGTCATCAGCAGGCTACTGAGAGGTTAGCTGACCCCCAACTCTGGGACTTTTACAAAAATCTGGCCAGTAATGGCGGAATGCGGGAGGACCATTTGGAGTCAGAACTGTTTGATTCTGAACACGACTTTGCTAGCGCATTTTCACCATGTTTGGTCAGGTATTTTCCGGTTTCGTTTGCTCTGAGTTAGCTTGAGCAATGCTGTGAGCTATGACTGTTACATGGAATGCTTTTGCTGTGTCAACCGTGCGTTTGTTGTGTGTATTCAGAAAATGGCGGACAGCGGTTATGACAAACAAGCTCAATCTGCCGTATGCAGTTATATTGCAAGTTGCAGAAAGCTGGATTTTGTCATGATTGATGTTCCCTTCGACAAGAATTGCAATTCAAGTGATGAACAGTTTTGTGTTGCTACATTAGCGACGGCCATATGCATTTTATGCGGTGCAGGTTGTTTTTGTGGCGGTACGTGGCTGTTTCATTCTGGAATTAGTTCACACAGGAAACATTTCACAGTTGTTAGCATTTCGTGTGATTTTCATTGGCACAGGAACGGAGCAATTATGGGATGACCCGTTGCAGTGAAGTTGGAACCTGCTTATGAACTATAACTATGGATTGATAGCTATAACTTTAAAAAACAATATAACGGATGAAATTTGTGATTAAATTAATGTTAATTGTAATATTTTTTAATAAGTGTTGTTTTTTTTACCAATGAAACAGATCATCTTTTTAGTGAAACTTCTGATATGGAACTACTATGCTATGGAAGTGTGTTTTAAATTGTTCTTTTTTATATTGCTATTTAAGCTTATAGTTAAGTAAACACACTTTCTATGGAATTTATTAAAAAATACTTTCATAGTGTCTGTATCTGAAATTTTTTTGGTTAATTAAATTTGGCGTCTATGACATAACAGTCATGCCATTATGTGGACACCGCTGGGACAGCGGGAATAAAAGGAAGTCTAGGGTACATGGAGGCGAATTTTGAAGCAGAGCTCAAAGTAATACATAGGATCAGGTTTGAGGTAGAAAGAAAGGCACAAGATAGAGTTAAGTGGAAATTTTTTATCTCTGCTTTATGTGCTCTTTTGCCCGCCTACCCAGCATTTTCGTAGCGCGTTGGACGACAGGCGACAAGCTCCCTGTGAGTGCATGTTCAATTCCACGGGCTGGCAGAAAAGCCACAGGTTCTCTAGATTTATGGTGTTCGTGGCACCAAGCCGAAGATCTGAAAGCTCAAGTACTTCTGGATCAGGAAAAAAAAGTGCTCTTTTGAGAGTGACAAGAACTGATGATGACATAACAGTTATCGCTAGGTAGATCACACAGAACATTTTTCATTCATATGAAAACAACTTTACATTTTTAACCATCTCATTCATATATCACCCTCAGTATTACCCTTGCAACTTTTAAAATACATATCACTTCTGAACTTCAATACTCTCATATATCTGTACTTACTTATAGTGTGATGATAATAAATTGTTTAAGATCATATTCTTGTATTTGTCTTATTTTACATGTTTGTTGATTATAAAATTAAATGACTATTACAGAGCTGATCGTCTACATTGTTTAATGATGACAATTATAGGTACAATGCAACTGAAAACAGATCAGTTAAAAAAAAACTATGGCTGCAAATTTGGAATATAGAGACATCATTGAAATAGAGCAAAGAAATAGTTGTAAAACTGCTGAAAAAATTAGACCTTGCAAGACTGCAATAATCAAAGAGGAATTATTCCATTCTCAGTGATTCACAAAGTTCTCAGCAGAATCATTATAAAAATACTCTTTAGATCCTGAATCTAAGAAAGCAGCAAGCAGGCTTCAGAAAAAAAGGATGCTGGTCTTCTCCTTAAATGATCCGGTGGCATTGGGCTCTTGAGAGCTGAAGTAGCATAGTTGTTAGTGAACTTGCTGCATAGGCTAGTGGTCTGGTTCAATTCCACAGTGGGCGTGGAACATTTTCAAACAAAAATGGCTCTCAGATCGACCCAGTTTCAATTGGATACCAGGAAAAGCACTGAAAGTAAAGGCGATCAGCGTGATGTTGACCACATCACCCATCATGTGCAGAGGTCATTGCCTGCAAGCCTGACACTGTATTGCCCAACATACCTTAAGGTATAAAAGGGTTTCTTTTGGTTTGAGGTTTCTCCTGGACTGCCTTTGCCATGATGACTCCAACCTTGAAACTGGAGGATGTTACCATAAAATTGGACTAGATGTATGTATAACCAAGAGACTATGGGAACTCAGCATCTATCAGAACTTTAAAAAAAAAAAAGGGTTTCTTTATTTACCAGTCACAATAGAGAACCAGGAGCTATCAGCAGAAAATTATTCACATACCTGGGAAACAGAGTAGTCCCAGATGGTTGAGCAAGTGAGGATGTCAGCAAAGTTAGAGTGGCTTTTGACAATCTAAACAATATTTGGAGATCTTCCCAGTGCAATAAAAGAATCAAATTAATGGTATATGAGAGCTGTATGCTTTCAGTACTTTGTATGGATCAGAATGTTGGAGAACAACAGAAACTGAAACATCTTGACTGTCAGTATTTCATACAATATGTCTGAGAACAATTCTCAGAATATTTTGGTAGAACACATTAGCAGCCAAGAACTGCTGAGCAGGTGCAATCAGAAGGAAATGTATACAATGATAAAAGGTAGACCTGGATAGACATGTACTCCGAACGTGTAATGTCAGAAAGTGGCGAGGGTCCCCGATGAAATTTTAAAGATGGTAAAGATATTTTGTAGAAATTTTATTTTTAATCTTTTATAAATAAATTTTGCCTGGGCAGCGGCTTTCCAGCCTGCTCTTATGGATTTTGAACTGCCAAGGGTTCAAATTGAACACTGACCTATGTTTTATCGTAAGTCTCTGATAGGATTAGAACTCGATCTCACAATGAGATCAGGATCCTGGAAAATATCCTGATGGCTCCAAGAGGAAGCAAACCAAGAACCTTGGCACGAGAGCAGACACCTAACCTCTACGCTACAGAGACCCGCTGGTAAAGATATACTAATCAACTTCATGGACAGTGAGCAAATGGACTTTGGGATGGCTATGCAGCAGAGGCGGACCACACATGGCCCAATGTGTTATGAGTCGACGAATACACTTATCATGTACTCAGAAGTGATCTAGAGACCATCCTTAAAGCCTGGAAGGAAGATGATGGAGGCTGAGACCAAGGACAACCTGGCAAAGAACATTGGAGGAAGAGAGGCATAGTGTAGGCTGTCATGGCCCATGTAAAGGATGACCACTGTCCGATCTAGAAGACATCTTTGGAAAGATTTATGTATTGTGATTAAATTATATCGCATTACTCTGAGGTTATTGGTTTTATTATTATTATTGGAGAAAATATGATCTGATAAGTGTGAATACTGAGGTTTTCCTGACTGCCTTTGCCATGATGACTCCCTGAAACTGGGGATGTTAACATCAAATTGACTAGATGTGTATAACCAAGAGACTATGGGAACTCAGCATCTATACCCTTCGAAAATCTGTTAACTTAGTCTAAACGCTTCTGAGTCTGAAAGGGGTCTCATCATCATCATCAAATAGCTTGTCCTGAGCAGAACTTGCCATCCCAACAGTCTTCCAAATTCCTCTCTCATAGGCCAGTGGCCTGCCTCTGCAGCCGAATGTCAAACCATCAGTTACATCCTGAATCCATCTTCTCCATGGTCTTCCTTCTTTGCTAGTATGCCTCCTTCCATGATGGTCTTCTCAGCCCTTCATGTCTCTTTATATGTCCAAAATATCAATTTTCTTTCCTATTTGTAGCATCAGCCAGTTTTCTTTGATTTTGAGTTCTTTCTGGATAGATCTATTTGTCTCTTCTGTCCAAGATATCAAAGGACTCTTCTGTAACACTTATATTCAAAAGCACATATATGTTTTTCCACTGCCTCATTAAATGTCCATGCTTCACACCCATACGTTGCCACTGGAATATGCATGCTCTTAGTATTCTGATCTTTGTTTTCTTATTTGTTCCGTTCCATACTATTTTGAATTGTTTAATTTTGTAAAGCCATGTTTCTTCTTTTAATAAGGGTCTAGTGATATTAATTGTAAATAACTAACCAATTATAACATTTATGGTCACATCTAGGCCATAGTTATCCATGTTTCTAAAATCTTACATGATGCATCCTGTCTTGGGGATTTTTAAAATATTTTCAAGGTGCAACTAATGTTTGTAAGTATGGCCTTTTCATCTTTACAGATGGCATTTGGCAAATATATTACGTGAGACGCTGAGTTTGCCATTGTTTCTGCTCATCACAAAGTTTCTTAAAGATTCTGCACTTGTGAATGTTGTTTCCACATAACTATACCATCAGTTAGTTTTTTCCCATTTGTTGGGGCTAATAGTAAAGTTATTTATCCAGAACTTGCAGATATCCTTATATCTGAGAGGTGAATATATCTATTGCTCGATCAATATACATTACATAGGGTCTGCAAGTTATTTCTACATACCGCTCTGTCCTGAGCAACTTGTCAATCTCTTCAATGGAATTTAGTCCGATATTTCTTTCCCTCTAGCAAACTTTGTTTCAGGGTTTCCTAGGTGTCCCTCTTCTAAACCTTGTACCACTTCAATGCCTGCTTTGTTATTTTGATCATTTCTCTCAAGCTATGCCAACATATTCCATCTTCCTTCTTAAAACAGTTGTTACTACTGGTTGAGCATGACACTTCTGATTTCATCACTTCAAAGGGTCCCATTTTATGTCTCAGTATTTTTCGAACATACTACTTCAAATGCATTCAACTTACTTCATATCTTTATAGACATTTTCTAACACTCGCTGGCATATGTTAGAATTGATACAGCATTGGAATTGAAAATTAGTAATTTAGTTTTAAAAGTATACAGTGAGAATAAAGTGATGGCATCAAGAACAGCTTGAATGAAAGAGATATTACAAGTGCAATAGAACAAGTACCACAAGATCTACATTCCTCCTCTTAACACTTCTATAAAGAAGTAAATGTGGAAGAGAAGAAGACAGTGTGAATCTTTTTCTTCTTCCACCATTTACTTTTATAGAAGTGTAGTTAGGGGATAGTATCTTGTGTGTGCTTGTTTTAAGGCACTTTGTAAACTGATATTCATTTTCATAAGGCTGTTCTTGATGCCGCGCTCAATCTTTGCGTGGTCCTCCTCTTGTTGTGTACTCGTATACCTTTTCTGTGTGGCTCTCTGTGGTAGGCGATACCAGGGCATTCTAGTCAGGTGTCCAAACCATTTGATTCAACAGTGTGAATAATAAGTAATAAATAAACAAACTCTTCATCATATATTTTATAATTCATGTTTCCAATTTTACAATGGACAAACGATACTGGAAGGAAACAATTTAAATACCAGAAAATAGCACAACATATAGAGATCACCATATTACATACAAACTTCATAATATATATATATATATATATATATGACTGCAAAACTATTTATAAGACATTGTCTGGCTAGTTCCAGAACTGTGAAAAATAAGACACTCAGAAAAAGGTATTTCAACTTTTTGTTTTTTTTACACAAAATTATTTTGAACATCAGAAATCTCAGATTCAGTGACAAGGGCAATGAAAACTTTGAACCCAATAAACACAGGCTGTGTTTCTCCAGTTGTCAACATAAAATAAAATGACTTAATTCAGACTAGAGCACACATAGCAATTAAATGTATCCACTTGGGGGGTATACAATCATAAAAGAACAGCCATCAAATAATAAATACAATTAGCAGGAACAGCTTGAAGTAAAATAAAACATATTTTATTTAAACACATTAACTACTATGAGCTTTGCTAAAAACCAAACAGAAATGACTTCATTTAACTTGTTATAAATAATAAATAATTTATCTACAAAATGAGATACACCAAAATCTGTTGAATAAAATTAAGAAAAACTACAGCTTAATTTATGCATTCAACTGCATGGTAAAAATCTGATAGAGATCTGATATGAAAGAAAGTTCAAACACAAAGTACCTACAGCCATTAAAATGTGTAGACTCATTAGAATGTTTATAATCTAAAGTAAATAAATAATAGTGGAGAAAGAGCTAAGGAAGAGACACTGGTGATGGATAGGACATACATTGAGAAGACCGACCAGAAGCATTGCAAGACAGGCACTGTTCTGGAATCTGCAGGGTAAGAGGAGTAGGGGAAGGTCTAGACATACCTGGAGAAGACAGCTGGAGACTGATATTAAATGGATAGGTAAAACATGGAAAGAATTGGAAAGGATAGCAAGAGAGAGGAAGAGCTGGAAAAGTTTGTTGAAGACCTGTGCTCCGTTAGGAGTTGAAATGTGAAGAAGTAATAAATAATAATTAACAAAGAAATAATATGTTTTCTTTTCTACTTTATTTTAGCAATAGACTAAACAAAATTATGCTGTAATAAAAAAGACTGAATAAAAACTATGCAGACAGGAAACTGGTTATAATGTATCTGTTCTTCCCAAGATGATTTGGTAGAAATTCTTAACTAACAGAGCATGCACAAGATGAACAGTGAAGCAATGAGATGATGAAATCAAGAAGAGATGTTTTAGTTACTTCAAAACTGTGGAATACCAGAAAATGAAACAGCAGACTGAATTGTCAAGGAAGGGGCTGCAAGAGAGCAACTGGATGTGAGTTACCTACCACCAAAAGAAAAAGATGATTCAATCAGAAATCCATAAATAGCAACACAAGACAATTATTATAATATGAGCAGATTGGAACAAGTTGTCATTCTGCGCCTTAGAACAGGACACAATGACTCCTCAGTCACATCAGACTGCAGAGCACATTCTTTAATACTGCCCCAAATATGATATACTGAGGCAAACTCACTGAACTAATGAAACAACACTAGAAAGAAAACTGCACAGATGTCTGTGTGGGCTACAAAAGGCAATGAAGTTTATACAAGAGACAACATTGAACATATAGACAATATTTCAAGCGAACGAAAGAAAGTTACTTCACATTGTGATGAAACAATGCTATTGTGTACCAAGTGGTATGAAAGATGGTATCAGTCTTCAAGCTGTGTCAATAGTAGGAGCCTCCTAACATTCTTGAGTTTCATTTCATATCTTCTCCAAAAGTAACCTATCTAAAGGCTTAGTATTCAATTTATTTTTAGTTGTGAATTTTCCTTGAAGCTACCTCTGTCAATTTTTTTAATGCCACCAAATAAACCGCAGCTTTTTATTAACCAGATAAGAATGATGGAGAATAAAATAGATGTTTATAGACTATACACTTTTCACTGTTTAATAAAAAAAACTTGATGGTCATAAAACCATTAACCAGGACAATTTTTATGGACACCAGCCAAGAAGGGATGAAGAATACTTGAAGCCAAACAATGAGAGATGAAAATGGCTGGTACATGTTATTAAGAGTGTGACTTGACAGATCTGCAAGAACAATTATTACTTGGAACACTGACGAAAAAAAAGGAAGGCCAAAGAAATCTTTGCAAAAAAAGGTGCAAGAAAGAAGAAAAAATGCATGTGTATCTCTGACATGAATTACTGCACTGAAGGCTACAAAAGACAGGAGAGCCTAGAGAGTCCTTGAGGAAGTCTCACATGCCACATGGCATGATGCGGACTAAGTAAGTTTCTATGAATCCATTCACCCGCTAGGCCAAAACTCATAGTTTTCTTAGTCTCGCTGTGACACATATCACTCATGCCCTTTTCAGGGCTAATGAAGAAGAACTGCAGAGATAGCCTCATGTTCTTGTTGGAATGAATATAATAGATTACGATTACAAAACAACTATAAAGATTTTCAGTAACAGCGTACATGCCTTCAAATCACCTACAGAAACAAAGAAAATATACAATATTTCAAATGCAAAACTAGAAAATAATAACTAATAAAGAAATCATGAATTTAGTTATTTGATATTAGTGTAAGCTTGTGTAAAATAAGCTATAAAGGCACTTTTTAACTAAAAAGAAACACAAATAAAATGCAGGCTTTTCTATGCAAACATTAATTAACACAGCAACAATAAAAAGTCAGAAATAAAACTTGCTCAATATTATCAGTTTATGGATACTAAAGTGTACATCAGGAAATGCTACGACAAATATGCAGTCATCAGAAAAATATACATAGTCATTCTGGAATTTGAGCGTATGTTAAAAGTATTTTTTTAGTATAGTTTGTTAAACTTGATTAAAACAGTAACAATATGGAATGTACTTACTAAGCCAACTAGAAAATAGAGAGTGTGTGTTAAAGAGAGAGAGAACAATATCCAAAATCACATATATATGTACAATCTTATGATATAAAATTACATATTTTTATATCAAATTTGTTGTTAAATCAAATATGTATTTTAGAAATGTTGAAATGAGTGAAATAATAAATTATAAACTTTTTTACCAAAAAACAAGGCAAATTAGGCACTTGTATGAAATTGAAAGAAAGAAATAAATAAAATTTAAAACAACACTGAATACATATTTTTAAACAAAAGTAATTTCAAGTTTCATATAATAGAGGGAAAAACTAACTTCACTTTTAAGTTTTATTTCTATGATTATTGAACATTTTTGATATAGCCTAGACTGAAGTTAAACTGTATATTCCAGAGTAGAAGAAAAATCACAACGCAAAGTTTAGTAGTTTTTACAAAGTATAAAAATTGTCATAACCAACTATCAATAATGGTATAAATTGTCTGCAATTTCATTCTAATAAAGTTCCTCGTAGCCTTTTCAGAACTTATGGTATGAAGTGCCTGTCACTTCACATGTCTATGCCCTAGTGTGAAGGAGTAGGTGGGCCCAATTTCTTTCCTCACGCATGAAACGTTGAGTGTGGGATTGAACCCACAACCCTCATGTGTCCAAGTCGATAGGAAATGCTTATACATTACACTAATCCATCCCATAATTTCATAATATCTGTGACATATGTCTCAGTGTTGACACAGGTATGAGGAAGGTCAAGTTTTATATACATATCCCGTCCCCACTGAGCATTTCTACAATGATGTGTAGATCACTTGCAGCTGGATGATCTGGATATATCGTTGCATTATAAAATCTCCAATAAAATCACTATATTGAGCAAATTCTATGCAAATGGGAGTTTTGCAGCACTCAAAACAGAATCAGACTTCTGTAGATAAATCATAACATGCTCTGGTACAGGTCACTACTACGCAGTTGCTGCAAGCAAGCGGCACTTCATTTACAAAATCACAGCATATATTATCAGAATAAAGACAGATCTGTCATTGTCTTGTACACAGAATGGACAATGAGTTAGTAATCCCAACTGACACTGTAACAAATAGGGAAAGAATCTTTCCTTCTTTCTTTTCATGTGCATGAAATATTGTCTATATATTCAATTTAGTCATTGGTATAAACTTCAGTCTTTTGTAGCTCACACAGAGGTACACAGATGTAGTTTTCTAATGCTATTTCACTAAGCCAGTGAGTTTGTCTCAGTATATCATATTCAGAGAAGTGCCACAGTATATCAAACTCAGGGCAGTATCTCATGATATCACATTCAGGGCAGTCAAATTATGTGCTCTGCAGTCTCGGGTGCCTGTTCACATGGCTGAATTGCCCATCTTGAATTTTGTCCCAATATGGCTGCAGAGTCGATTGTATCCTGTTCTGAAGCACAGAATGACAACCACGAACATACTGTACAATATGACAAGGATCATCACTCTTGGACTGGTGTGTAGAGAGGAGTGCAATAGTAAGGTGGATTTATAGCCAGTAAGAAACTACTACCTGATAACACTAAAAATACTGGCACCATAGCTTATGTGTCTGTGTGGGAAGAAATCAGACTGCGTTTCTAGTTGGAGTACAGGGCCAAATTGTTGTTGAGAAATGCAGTATATCTTTTAACAACCACCTCCAGCATGAGGATGGAGGCTGAAGCTGCTCTTGGACCCAGTTCAATATCATCACTCTCAGTGCATGCTTCTCAAGTTAAAAACAAATTTGGTTGCAATATAAGTGGATAGGAACTTTAACTGCTTCAATTATCAAGTCTGTAGTGGATATAATGTCCTGAACATGCAGGAATCTCAGGAATTGCAATATTTGTGGAACCTTCTTACCGAGAATGTACAAAGAAAATCATATCTCAAAATACAACATGAAATTCAATAACTAATCTGGTGCTGATGAAAGATTTTCAGCTCATGTGGTTGATAACATTTCTTTGTAAATTTCGTTGAATGAATTTATACCATCTAAACAATGAAGATCATGACAAAAATGAACTAGTAACTTTCAGCCTCAAATAAATTTCAGTTAGGGGTCTCTGCGGCGTAGAGGTTAGGTGCTCATCTTTTGTGTGAAAGGTACCAGGTTCACTCCCTTGTAGCCAGGTTCACTCCCTTGTAGCCAGGTTCACTCCCTTGTAGTGCCATCTGGATATTTTTCCAGAGACCCCTGATCTCAGTGTAGGTGAGATCGAGTTCCTAGTCCTATCGGAGACAGATGATAAAATGTAGGTCCCGTGTTCAAATTGAGTACATAAAAGAATCCTTGGCAGTTCAAAATCGAGAAGAGCAGCCTGATAAGCCAGGCAAAATTCATTAGAAAAGATTTTTTTTTAATTCCTACAAAAATATCTTTACCATCTTCAAAATTACACAGGGACCTTTACGGTGCTACAGAGTTCGTGCCCTGCAGCTGAGGTCTTCCTGAGTAAAAAAGAGATCGAAGCACACATGGTTTCTCACCGAAGTGCAATGATGATGGTCCCATCAATCAATCAATCAATCAATCATGCTAAGATATTTACTATATTGTTCTAGTGAACCACATGCAGATGGCATCTTATTTTTTATTAACATCTGCTGACAACCATACAAGTTCTGCATCATAACATATATGCCATTTCAGAAAATTATGACAATTACATGACATTCTAAAATATAGATCTATGTAAAATGTGAAAAGGTCTTGCAAACAGTGATGAGAAAAATATAGAAAATTCTATGACTTAACTACTAGTGGACCAAAACCACACTACATGTCTTTTGGGTTGGACCCCTTTTCACAGGAGTCACACTACGGGTGTTTTTAAATTCTAAAAGTTAAACAGTTGAAGTTAATTTGTTACATAGCTGTTAAAGACATAGCTGTTTTTGAATTTAGTTGAGTAAATTGTGATAAAATCATCAAAAAATCCAACAACTATTTTTCAAACATAATTTCAATTTAAAATAAGGGCTTTACCTTCGGACACAAAAACTGTAAAACAATGTGATTTATCCATACAAAATGATAAAACTTTCCCAGATCTTGTAAATGTCGATGTATGAACAGAAACACGTTTTATGGCTTGCAGATGTATATGATTCATTTAAATGGAGTGAGAAATAACAATTTTGCCCTCATTTGATTCATTTTGATTTTTTTCTTTCCTACTAAAAATAATTTTGAATTTCGCTTTTCGTATTAAGAAATTTGTCACCAATGTAAATAAACAGAGAATTCAATTCTAAACACTTTGACATGTGGTACATGTTCCATATTTTAAAAGTAACAGTTTTATGACAAAACTAGTTATTGGATATTGGTTATTGACAAAACTAATGACTGCTGTCATTAAAAACTGGATTGTAAAACATGGTTTTGCCCAGGTCCACTAAGAGTTAACTTTACAAGAATTGACAGTCAACTATAGTGATAAACTCTAGCGAGAACCTAGTGTAATATTTTCAAGGTTGCGTTGTATATCATATGATTAAATATAACACAAATGTGTTTGAAACAAATAATTAAAGCATAAATACAGCAGTTGTTCAACTAAATAAAATAAAAATACATAAAATAGAAGCCAACAAATCTATAATAAGATCAAACTTAAACATAAGTAAACATTTTACCATTTTTATTTTCTACAACAAAAAAATTACAAAATAAACTATATAATTGATTATAAATATTATTTACATGATTTACACTTACAGATTCTGGTTTTTAGTAAGTTAACCACAGTCACATTAGCCATTATTGAGTAACTGTAACCAATAAACACCAAGGTCAGTACAGTCTGAGAGAGAGAGAGAGGGTTAACTGTTAATTTACAGCATTAGATATTTCAATTATATCATCAATTTTCCTACTACATTTTGATCTTAATGGACACATTCTAACAACAACAACAACAAAAAACACTTTACATAACAAAATCTCTAACTCTTCAGATTATTATTATTTATTTTCCTCAAGTATCTTCTTTACCATGAAATGTTTTTATTTTGTTGTCAATAAATGAATGTTTGTCAGGGCCAGCAAGGAAAGCAAAGAAAAGTACAACTGCAACCTACTAGGCATGTTGTAAGAGGCGACTGATGTAGGATCTAGGAAGCTACCCTAGTAAATAAAAAGCATTGTATAGGGTGTTCAAGATAAAAGCAGCCTGTGAATGGAGCTAATCTGGCATATATGTATGGAAATGAGAAGGTTCAGTTATGACGTAGTTCAAGGTTGTGTGATGGTGTGTAATTGTAGTGCGGAAGGGGCGATGAACAAATGTGACGTAGGACAAGCTAGTCAGAACCGGTTTAAATAGTAAATAGACGAGATGCAATGCATACCTGGAAAATTTATATTTATCACTGTGGCTGCTTTTAAGTTGAACACCCTGTAGAAATTGGATGTGCTGGCTTAATCGTAGGCGCATAACTGGCACAATGTACAATCACACTTAGGCTCAGATCACATACAAATCACACAGAGTGGTTAACAAGTGGTCGATATAGGGCGCTCGATGAAGAAGAAAGAAAATGAATGTTTTGTGCTACTTCTGATGCTTTCATCACTATTTGTCCAACTTTGCTTTCAATTATATTTTGTTTGTAATTATTACTTATCTCTCATGTGGTCATTAAATTCCTCAGGCTCTCGCCCACCGGTCACACACGCCCTAAAAGCTTTACTACAGACAGTAACAACAGCTTTTTATACCTCCAGAATCCACAATAAAATTGAATGTGACATTATTATATCAAGGCCAACAGTTGAAACACCTTGGAACTCTGATAACATCCTAAATTAGATAAGGTCAGACGTAGTGAAAAGAATAGGTAGAAAATACTTACCAGAATTTGAAGGTTACTATATGCAACAAGTTAATGTTATAATAGTAAGAAAAAGAGCCATGCAGCAAATGAGCTGGTCCTAAGATGCGGTGAATGAGCTGGCAGCTAATGAGAGCTGACCAAGACTTTACTTAAATATTTTAAAGTGGTGATCCTAGTAAAATGATGCATTACTTCAGTCAGACTAAGTGAACATGGATCAAAGTGAGAATGTAAATCTGGCCTTAAAAATGCAGCGTTGTAAACAAACAGGTTAATATTGTAGCCTCATTATAACTACTATAGTTCGTTCCAAAATTCGTGAACATCTTTACCGACCCATATAAAATCATCCCCTTGACATAAATTCTTGATTTTTACATAGGTAACAGTGACGACCTTCCAAAAGTATTTTTGCCCACCCAAACCTTTAGTTCTGCAAGATTTTTATTATATGTTAGTACTAAAATTACAGTGATGTTAATATGGTATACTTGTCGAAATTTTACAGTACGATTTGTCAAGTTTGTCTAAAACTAAGTATTTCCGTGTTCCATATGCAATTCAGTGCAAGTCAAAATCGGGAATTCCGTGAAATTAATCAGTTCACAATGTTTCCTACCGACTGTCATTGCATATGAGCAACATTTACTTTCGTTTATAGAAGCGGAAGGTATCATTTGTTCACTATGTCACCTTTCCTTTTATAATATATAATAGGGATACACCTTTGCAATCATTCGCCACCATTGTGTCTATTACTGTAAATTCTAAACTTTGATGGTCATTTTGTTGTGCTCATGCAAAATTATATAACAAAAAACGTTTTTGCATCAACCAAGCTACCTACCAATTAGTTAAACATGTATTCATAAGGTCGTGAGATATATAAGACTGCTTGCAAATAATCACTGGTATGCATCAGGTAGATTTCGTACAAATTAAACTCTAGTGTGTTCATGAATTTTGGGACGGACTATACAAAATGGAACAAATCTATTAATCAGATTAAACATAGAAGTATTTTTATAAAACTAATTTACTTCATGTTTTTGATCCTTTGCATTCAATAAAAAAAATTAAATGAAAAAATTGTCACTACTGCATGTAGTACCGCTTTTTAGGACGGTCTAGGACAGGTGGGATGAGAGCCTGAGAAATTTCATGGCCGCATGGCTAGTGCAGTTGCAGAGAAGCTGTTCAGGTTAGATATTTTCATTTATGCTCGAAATAGAAAAAATTCCTTGGTGTTACCGTGAATTGAACATGGGTCTCCCGCATGGGAACCATGCTCTAACCATTCGGCCAGACGCTGCCTCAACTGGTTACAACCGTCTCTTTCTCTTGACTTATTACAATCGTCTCTTTCTCTACTCTGGTTTCAATAGCTTGCAATATTGAACAGATTCATATCCAATTTCTCAGTATAAATATATTCCTGGTAGTCTATTAGAATAAATATACTGCTAAGTGTATCTTTAAGATGTTAAGCTTACTAGATACTCTATACCATTACATTAGGGACAATCCGATGGCAGAGTGACAAACAAAAAAAAATACTCTCATGATAGAAAACTAAAATATGAATAATTATTACAAATATGACAAAAATATTGAATGCATGTCTTATCTATTAAACACAAAAGCTTTTGATACGTTTAACATCTATTAAAAACAAACTATTTGAACACATGTAACAACTATTAAGCACAAAGCCTCTGACACATGTACCAACTATTAAACACAAAACCTCTGACACATGTAACAACTATTAAACACAAAGCCTCTAACACATGTAACCTATATTGAACACAAAACCTCTGACACATGTAACATCTACTGAACACAAAGCCTCTGACACATGTAACCTATATTGAACACAAAACCTCTAACACATGTAACATCTACTGAACACCAAAACCTCTGACACATGTAACAACTATTAAACACAAAACCTCTGACACATGTAACAACTATTAAACACAAAACCTCTGACACATGTAATAACTATTAAACACCAAAACCTCTGACACATGTAACAACTATTGAACACAAAACCTCTGACACATGTAACATCTATTGAACACAAAACCCCTGACACATGTAACAACTACTGAACACAAAACCTCTAACACATGTAACATCTACTGAACACCGAAACCTCTGACACATGTAACATCTATTGAACACAAAGCCTCTGACACATGTAACATCTATGAACACAAACCTCTGACCATGTACATCTATGAACACAAAACCTCTGACACATGTAATCTATATGAACACAAAACCTCTGACACATGTAATCTATATGAACACAAAACCTCTGACACATGTAACATCTACTGAACACAAAGCCTCTGACACATGTAACATCTATTGAACACAAATCTCTGACACATGTAACATCTATTGAACACAAAACCTCTGACACATGTAATCTATATGAACACAAAACCTCTGACACATGTAACATCTATTGAACACAAAACCTCTAACACATGTAACATCTATTGAACACAAAACCTCTAACACATGTAATCTATATGAACACAAAACCTCTGACACATGTAACATCTATTGAACACAAAACCTCTGACACATGTAATCTATATGAACACAAAACCTCTGACACATGTAACAACTATTGAACACAAAACCTCTGACACATGTAACAACTATTGAACACAAAATCTCTGACACATGTAACATCTATTGAACACAAAACCTCTGACACATGTAATCTATATGTACACAAAACCTCTGACACATGTAACAACTATTGAACACAAAACCTCTGACACATGTAACAACTATTGAACACAAAATCTCTGACACATGTAACATCTATTGAACACAAAACCTCTGACACATGTAACATCTACTGAACACAAAACCTCTAACACATGTAACATCTATTGAACATAAAACCTTTGAAACATGTAACATCTATTGAACACAAAATATTAAACTCCTGTAACATCTAATAAATTCAAAACATCTGAATATTTATATATTTATCAGAAGAAGTTCATTATATGTACAATAAACACTTTTAAAAAACAAAAATATTTGTAAATTAAATGCGATAAAATTTTAATAGTTCATTATATTTACAACAAACACTGTGAAAAAAAACCCAGAAGTATTTGTAAATTAAATGCCATAAAAATCAAATAAATATAAATGTGCTGACTAGAAACTGTTTAAATAAAGACAGTAGGCTTTGACTAGATTATCAAGTCAAACATTAACAAAATGATACAAATATATCAACATTTCTCACATGTTCAGTTGTAGTAATGTGTTATACATAGCACCTTTTGTATAATATGAACATTCTTGGTAATGTATAAGGCTAGGCAGTGAACTTTACTATGAAACATTGGTTACAATGATATGTTTTTGTTCTCATTAAAAGTATACATAAATATATACTGTACTATTCAAATATTATTTGTTATGTGATCAGGTACCTGCTTTCTGGTTTCAAATTGAGTGGAATAATGTTAGAGACACCTTTCGAATATCACATATAAGTATGGGTTAGAGAGCGGCATTAGGGTAACTGTTACTGAACTCGCTTGTTTGCGTGTGATCTGGGGTCGATTCCTCAGGAGCAGTGGAATATTTTACTAACCGTACCGGCTCTAAGGTTTACCTAGCCTCAATTGGGTACAAGGAAGAGCACTATGAAGTAAAGGTGTCAGGTGTGACGTTAACTACATCTGCCTAACACCTTATTACCCAACATACCTGGAGGTATGAATAAAAGGCTTCTGTGCTCTAAGTAAAATATCAATGTCTTTGTTGTCTACTGGTTGTTTTTAATTTAATAATTCCTCTCGATCGTTATCGTTACATAGGGCCTGCAAGTAATTTCTCCATACCGCTCTATCCTGGGCAACTTGCTCAATCTCCTCCATGGAACTGAGACCGATATTTCCTGCCTCTCTCAGCAAAGTTCGTTTCAGGGTTTCCCTAGGTCGACCTCTCTTTCTTGAACCCTTTGCATCCCACTTCAATGCCTGAAGTGGTTGTTATAATACAAATATTAATCATTTATGTGTGCAGGATGAGAGCCAAGATAACATAGCAGTTAGTGCATTTGCTAAGTAGGCTTGCAGTTCCCAGGATCAAATTCCACATTTAGAGTGGGACTTTACTAACATTAACAGTTCTCAGGTCAATCCTGTCTCATATGGGTACCAGAGTAACACTTGTGAAGTAAAGGTCACCAACATGATGTTGACCATATCAACCATCTTGTGCTGCTGATTAAATCAAATACGGATCCAACAATGTTTCTCCCCATATACTCAAGGTATTAAAATGGGGCTCTTTACTTTTTTCATCTTATATAACAGATTAGAGATCACAAAACATTACGAGCTTTGACATTAGAGAAATTACTTTCTAAATCTGCTATAATTTTATATCATATGCATGTGAGCATCTGTAGCTTAAGCGGTAGTGAGCTCGATCACAACCCAAGCGTACTTGGTTCAAACCCCGAGGCGGGCAAATTTGGAAGCAAATTAGTTCCCTTGGATGGTAAACAAATGGTAAAAATAGACCTCATTATTCAGAAGGCAATGGCAAAATACTGAACATATAAAGTGGTGCCTAGAAGTTTGACCACTCATTTACTGTAGTTGATGGCTACATCCTGTAAAGGATATGCCATGATTTTCATTTCATACATGTTTCTAGATAAATGTATCATATCAAGCATTCTCTGTGGGTCTAAGAAATAACCCAAGTTTTAGTATCTTGTGAGTATTTTTTAAAGTATATGGCAAGCCCGTCTGCCCAGCGTATTAGTAGCGCGTTGGACTACGGGTGACTATCCCTCTGTGTGTGCGGGTTCAATTCGCGGGATGGCAGAAAAAGCCACAGATTCCTCAGATTTACAGTGTTCGTGGCACCGAACCGAAGGGTTACGATGTCCATGGCACCGAGCCAAAGAGCTGAAAAGCTCAAGTGCTTCTGGATCGGGGAAAAAAAAAAGTATATGGCATTAGTTGTATGTCGTCTTGTGATCACAGTTGCAACCCCATCAAAATTGGAGGAATGGATTCCAAATGATAAATTGTTACGTTATTATCAATGATTGATTGATCATTGCACTTTAGTGAGTAAACATGTGTGCTATCATCTCTTTCTTACACAGGATGATCTCAGCGGTAGTGCACAAACTCCATAGCACCAGCAAGGATCCTCGATGTAATTTAGAAGATAATAAAAATATTTTGTAGGAATTTATTTTCTATTGAATTTTGCACGCGCAGTGGCTTTACAGCCTGCTCTTCTCAGTCATTTTCATTACTTCTGGAAAGGAATGTTGAGATTGAGACATAAGGAAAGTATGTATCTAAATTAATGAGCAGATGAAGTTGTTACAAACCAGAAATGGAGGTTATTTGTTTATGTTGCATGATGTATCTATGCGGTGTCATGAGAAATCTGAGTCTTTCCAGCTAGCGCATATAGTCCAGCCATCACTAAGTGGTACAGAGAATACAAGACAAAGTTACACAGTAGTGCACCAACAATAATTCTGAATCCATCCCACCCTCTTTGAGTCTGGATATAAATTTATTACCTGTTTAGACAGTAACTGACTACACCAGAAACTGAACATTACATGTTGCTGCACAAATCTAGCTTACTGCCAGTGTACTATGTCGACTTCCTTTCAGTTTCATAACATCTTGATTTCATTAAGGACATGTCCATAACTGCTCAGATCTCCTTTGACGCCCGAGTGGCTACTGGGGCCCAAATTGGGGTGTAAAGAATAGAAGCACTGTTACCTGTCCCGCATGTGGCGACTAAGGAGGTTGGGAGTGGGGCTAGCTACCCCACACCGTAAAAACACTAGATGGCTGCAGAATGGAGAGCGAACCGAGTAAGCGCTGGCTGAAACTGAAACATCGCCGAAGGATAAGCACTAGGGCTCCAAATGGTGTTAAAGATGTGACATAAAACACATCAACGTTAGGGCTGCATGAATCAGATGTCCACATGAATAGAATTTATGGGGAGGTCTGGTACATTGGCCTGGGTGGTGATAGAGAGAGAGATCTCCTTTTCAATATCTCCAAGTGTCCCGTGACTGACCATAGCAGTTCGATGTTGATTAATAACTTCCCTTATTCTACTCAACATATTTTATTACAGTAATCTTCGTCCGAGTGGTTACGGGCCCAAATTTGGGGTGTAAAGAATAGAATCACTGTTACCTGCCACGCATGTCGTAAGAGGCGCTAAGGAGGTTTGGCTGAAATCAGATGCATGTGTCCTAAACGTGTAAAGTCTATGCGTTTAGGGGCCTACAAACCAATGTGCAACGTATACACGTTCTTGGCAAAGATCAAACATATCACAAAGAGTGATTAAAATTGATCGTAAAGAATGAACGCAAAGAAGAAGGAGACTGTAATCTTAAACTTTTAAGTGTGAATAATATCTGGATAAGTTCACCACTTTCAAATGTAGTCTCTCCTTTATTGAAATAAATTGCTAGAAATGCTATTGCTATCAGCTCATGTAATAATCACCATCTAGCAAGTTCCTGTTGGTACTTGGCTTCCATGAGAGCATCTCTAAATACATCTGTATTCTAAATAAGGTTTCCAACGTCTGCTGCAGTTATACTCTACTCATCTATGACATCTTCCACCCATCTTCTACTTGGTCTTCCTCTCCTCTGTCTGTCCAACATCAATGTCCTCTAAAAATAATCTTCTCCAGAGAATCATGTGACTTTATACGTCCAACCTATTTCATTTTTCCTCATGTCTCACATACTACAAGCAATAAAATTGCTAGAATGATCTGGCATTGCTATGAGATCTATTCCTGCATTTGATAATTGCTTTCAAATCTCTCATTACCCTGTCACATTCAACTGATGAAGAATTATTTTTTTTTAATTTGTTTAATTTGTTTGGGTCCTTACCTGGTAGTGACGCAGCGGTGGACCCAATTACGCTTGAAACATGTAAAACTCAGAGGGTTGTCATTCTTTTGAATGACAGCTGTTCGAAATGTGTTTAGTTTAGTTACCTACTGACTCTATGAAGGCTCCACCCTTGGCTGCGATCAAGTGAGCACTAAACTATGATCTTAGCCCAAAAAAATGAAGAATTGTTTGTATCTTGAGATGTAGAAAATGTATGCAGTTGTAACATATCTAAGTAAGTTCATATCTCTGTGAGTGATCATGGTTACACATGCTAAAGATAGCATGCATTTCAAACATGTCTTTTAATATATACTCGCGTGTAATGGCCAGTATTGCACATTTCCATTCATATGGTCTCATTTGTTCTCTAGATTATCTATCAGCACTATCATGGTGTATCTCATCAATGCATTCATTCATTCATTTTGATCTTAACATGTGAGTTCGATGTCTATAACCTCCCTTGTGGAAATAAACAATAACGTTGCTAAAATTTACCAATAGAAAGTTTTTATATAACAATTGATCTTGAATCAATTTTTCTAACCAAATGACATGGTTATAACTCTATACAAAACAAACACACAACTAGACATGAAAATGTAAAATTTACTGGGGAAAAAATGAAACTTACTTGTTCATATTGATAAAATATAATGCATGTCACAAGACACTGCTACACTTTATACAAATCAAATATTACCATTTAAAATTGTATTAGTTAATGGCAACTCCCATCAGTTTCGTAATTAATTAAAGGAATGAACGGCAGCACTTTAAAATCAAACAAAAGACAGTCCATCACAGTATAGTAAGAAAACAGAAAAGTCACAATATTTGTAAAACTGTATAAGAAGGAGGAAAAAAGAAAACAATATACAGGAGATCATGGAATGTATAAAATAAAGCACATAAAGTACTCTTGTGTATCAATATCATGAATATTTTTAGAAAAAAACAATTAATATTGTTACAGCAAAGTCCACTAGAAATATGAAATGTTATAACATTTTCATAGATAAATGTAAACACATGTAAAGATATTAGACAAGTTTCCAACAGGAATAGTTTTTTAATAGAATATATTTAACGAGGGCAGCTGTAGCTTAAGCGGTAGTGAGCTCGATCACAACCCAAGTGTACCAGGTTCAAACTCTGCGGCGGGCAAGTTTGGAAGCAAATTTGTCCTGTGGTAACAAACGGTAAAAATAGACCTCACAGTTCAGAAAGCAATGGCAAACTACTGAATGTATAAGTGGTGCCTAGAAAATCAACGACTTGTTTACTGTAGTTGATGGCTATGTCTTGTATAGGATATGCCACGATTTTCACTTTTAATGTTTAATGACAGACATGGACACAATTTTGTTAAAATGTAGCTTAAGCAACAAGTAAATTACCCATACAGTTTTTTAAAAAGGAAATTTTAAAATGTTTCAAAAGATAGAAAGCATTATAACAACCTTTAAAATCCTGGCAGAAAGCCAAATGAAAATATGTTTTCATTATCACAATATAACAGTAAGGAAATTTCAGACAGATTCGTTGTAAAGTGCAAGTCTGTCTGACAAAGGAGTACCAATACTGCTGGTCTGAGTGTAGTCAAAGACATGTTCTTTAGTACATGGTAACTCAAATGCACAGTCATCTGGAAATGAGGAACTCTTGGCTTGAACCTTGTACTGCAGCTGTCTTAGTAGTTCTGAGGCGGAATTGTTTAGGGAAAGACTAGGAGGGAGAAGTCGTATAGATGGGTCAATGTGTTGAGATACAGTGGTCAAGTATGGCTGAAACCAAACTAGGTTGTTGAGATCTTTGCTGGGAGGCAAACTTAAGGCACTAGATGGGAGAGGAGAAGATGAGGAAGATAATGGAAGAGACTGTGATGTACATGCAGATGAAGTTTGCGGATGGCAGAATATGGCAGGTGGAGATGAAGAGGAAATAGATGATCTAGTAGAAGATGAGTCATTGAGTTTCTTCGATGTAAAGAGAACATCATCCTCTGGTGTAAGGCTAGAATCTCTGTCTGTGGTTTGGGCTACTGTCAATACCACGGAACTCTTGGAACTAGAACAAGGTGACTGGTTGTCTTTTGCTTTCTTCTGTCTCATCAGATGTCGTTCTTTGACTTTGTACTCTAAAGTGGAATGAGGAACTCCAAAATAACTGCCAGCACGATGTACGCTCATTTCTCCTCGCTGCACTGCTTTGACAGCATCCATCAGAAGTTGGGAGTTGTACCTGCGATACTGACCCCTCTTTGGGCGTGTTTTCTTTGCAGATGAAGAGCTAGAACTAGTCACAGATATGTATGAATTGTAGTCTGATCTGCAATCATCTTTCCTCAGACGTTTAGGTGGAGAGCAACAATCATGCGGGGGTTTTAATTTTTGCTCGCATAGGAGGGAACTTCTGAATCAAGACTAAATAGTTTATCATCTCTAGATTTTCCCAAAAGAATTCTGTGTGTTTCAGGTGTGGATGGTGGAGAACCTTCATCAGAACTTCCATTCCTGAATCTAATTTTTTCAGAAATAGTTTTAGCAATGATGTCTTTGAGTGTGTCTCCTATACGACTGCTTTCATTTACTTTACCAAAAGGCCTGCTGGTTAAAGGAAATTCTTCTTTGCTTTTGTAGAGGCTACCCATAAAGTGTCTGTACAATGGAGCTGAATGGTTCTCATCACTGTGGTTGATAGCATGGTAGGATGACAATGTGGGAAAATATGCATTAAATGGACTAAAAAGTTTTGTGTCCTGTTCTGAATTTATCTCAAAAGAATTCTTCCACCCATGATCATGTTTCACTTCCATGAACCTTTCGTGAACGAGTTTGCGGACGACATCAATGAGCAATGGTAGCTTGAGATGGTGTACGTGTGCTGGTCGAGGTTGCACTTCACTCAGACCATTCAGGTTATGCATACGTCTAATTTGTCTCAAGCGATGTTCAAGAAAGAACTCATGATCATTTGCTTCAAGTTTGATACTTATGGGATATGTACATGCTGGCATACATGAAACTGATCCTCTGTTACGGTCAGGTTTATTCAAGCCAAATATGCCAACCTCTGACATTTTAAAATTTGACTGATGAGGAGCAGAAGCAGACTTATGAATATCTAGGTCAGCTAAACAAGGCCTTTGATTTTCATCCTTAGGAATAATTTTTTCACCACGTTCTGGTTTTACTATTTTGTTGCGGAGAGTTGATCGTGGAATCCCATAAATCATAGCTGCTCTCCTAGTACCTAGTCTACCACTTTGAATATCTGATACTGCACAGTCCAAGTCTTTCTCTGTATAAGCTTGCCTACCTACACTCCCTTTTTTACTTGGCCTAAAGAAAAAAAAAACTGTGTAAATATTTTAGTATATTTCAGACTCATGCAATTGAAAAACAAAAGTAAACTATAGATGTTTCACTTGTAATATAAATTATAAAATTGCATTTTTTAACAAGAAGTCTTCTTCTTCAAATGCTCCATATAGACTACTTGTTAACCACTCTTTGTGATTGCTATACGATCTGAGCCTAAAAGCGATTGTACATTGTGCCAGTTATGTACCCAATACATCACCAAACCACAGTCGATTTGACAAATCTAAACCACGTACATGGGCAGACCCCACTAGCATCTATTACAAGAAGATTACCTAGTAGGTTCGCAGATTTACTATCTTTGTACCTGTTTCTAGACCCACTCAGTCTCTTACAACATACCTTGTAGGTTGCAGTGTTACTATTCTTTGCTGCTGTTGCTAGCCCCAGCAATATACAGGCAACAAGAAATCAGGCATTTGATAAACTTTTCCTTACTTAAACCAGTTATGTAAATATCTCACAACTTGGGTGTCATGCTCACTCTTTTGTCTTGACATTTATTAATGTTTTATGTTTCATGTCTATATATATATATATATATATATATATATATATATATAGTTTAGTTTAGTCGTCGGATCACCATCACTGCACGTCGAACAAATTAGTCCATAAGTGCTCCGATCTCTCCCTCAGTATGTCCATCAGCGTGTGGCGACTAACGACACCGGTGCTTTGTTGGTTTACAATTCTTCTTTGTCTGCCAGCATAGCGTTCTTGTCGAGCTACACCACACTTAACTTTGAGTTCTTGCAGTCTGGTTAGTGTTGTGATTCACGCTATTACGTGAATCATGTACACGCCTGTCTCCCTTAAGGGGATTCGGTCTTGAAAATCAAGAATCTATTTTCGTTGTTTTCATATTAATATAAAAATTGTATAAGCATTTTGAAAGAGTATGACTTAGAATAGTAGAAAAAATTAGTAAAAAAAACAATACAAAATGGCGCTAAAAACAAAATTTCAAATCCTAAGGCTCTGAATCTAATGAATGTAAATGAATTCTGTTTTCACTCTAAGGTGTGCAATTGTAATATCTAAAATATTACACATGATTTTTAGGATATATTAAATATTTAATTTTTATAAATTTTTGGGTAAAAATTTCCTCAAAATTTGGTCAAAAAAGCTGTTTTTGGAGGGTGTGTTTACACAAAAATTCATATAAAATGTAATATTTAATATATCCTAAAAAGAATGTGTAATTTTGTAGATATTACAATTGCTCACCTTAGAGTGAAAACATAATTCATTTATATTCATTAACTTCAGAGCCTTAGGATTTGAAATTTTGTGCTTAGCGCCATTTTGTATTGTTTCCATGGCAAGCGTTGACTTTTTTTACTAATTTTTCTACTATTCTAAGTCATAATCTTTCAAAATTGTTATACAAATTCTACATTAATACCAAAGCAACGAAAAAGTTTCAAGACCAGAGTCCCCCTTAAGGAATTATAATATCAGCCTGGTCCATTGCTCGTCCGCTTTGGACAGCAGCCATACCTGCAAGCCTATCCACGTATATATATATATATATATATATATATATATATATATATATATATATATATATATAATGTATATAGATATGTGAACGTTGGTAGCTCAAGCGGTAGTGAGCTCGATCATAAACCTAAGCGTACCTGGTTCAAACCACCCAGTGGGCAAGTTTGGAAGCAAATTCGTTTCCGTGGGATTTTTACAAAAGTAAAAATAGACCTCACCGTTCAGAAAGCAATGGCAAACTACTGAACGTATAAGTGGTGCCTAGAAAATCAATGACTCGTTTACTGTGGTTGATGGCTACGTCCTGTAAAGGATATGCCACGATTTTCATATATATATATATCCTCTTCATGTCATAGTTGACACATATGGTTGTAATAAGTAATCCCCATTTCTGTCAGTCTGCTGCCTTTCTACCCATGGTATCCCCCTCATACACTTTTCATTTCTCTTTCTACCGAACTCCACGTTTTGAAATGTGGTCTTAGCATGTGGTATGATGTTCCTGGCATGGGCTGTTCTCTACCTCCATTTGAGTATTTTCCATGTCATTGGCCCTTTAGTGGCAGAGGACCTGGCACTGTACCTGCTTGAATGTTCATTACAGAACAGGTGCCATAATGTATCGAGGGCATAGACATATTTTCATTACACTGCTGTGTGGCATCTTGAATGCTACTGTGTGCCTCATGACCAGTTGTCTCCGTCTTCAACACATTAACTTGCTAGAATAGACTGTGGTGTTTACTCGGGTGTTAAGGGCCTGACCAGACATAGTTGTCACTCTGGTGGATGCCGTATGCATTTAATGTGTGTGTAAGCTGCTGGTTTGTGTCAGGACTTTTTCTTTGCTTCAAATGGTCGAGTTCAAATGAGATTAAGAGTAGCATTTTAAGTGATGTTTGTTGGCACAGGAAAAGTAGCAGTTATGGAGCAAAACGTTGCTGTGAAGTTAGAACAGTGACTACGACTATGACAAAGTCGGACAGAGCAAAATATACCAGACTAAATATATAAATATAGAACATATTTGTGGAGTAGTAGCATATCTATAAAGTAGTAAATATAATGTGATCAAAATGAAACTCAATACTCAAAGAATGGGAACTAATACAAACTAGAACATAAGACAGCAAGCAAACATGAAAAAAAAATATACAGAAAAAGGCTAGTTAGTTAACAGAACCAAATGTCACTAGACCCCAGCAAAACATAAAAGTGCTCTGTCTCTGATTATGGACTAGTATATGCATGCTGACAGTTCTCGTAGTTTCATCCATCCTTGACAAGGTACCTACTGCCTTATGTTACATTTGATAGCAAACTCCTCTAGTGATAAGAGCACATCCTTGCCAATGGCAGTCATATTATAGAAAAGGCAGTCAGAAAATAAATCCACAATAATTAACATGCAACGGAAAGATTTTTATTTTCGACACGACCCACATCTCTCTCATATGCTAATTCCAGTGTAAATAATACAGGGTGTTCAAGATTCAAGATAAGAGTAGCTCCATTAACAAATCAAAAGTTGCCAGTTACACAGTGAGTTGTGTTTATTTACTATTTAAACCGGTTCTGACTAGCTCATCCTACGTCACATTTGTTCATCGCCCCTTCTAGCACCATAAGTACACGCCATGACAAAACCATGAGCTATACTACGTCTTAACTGAACCTTCTCATTTTCATAAATATATGCCAGATTAGCTCCATTCACAGGCTACTTTTATCTTGAACACCCTGTATAATGTAACTAATCTTTGAAATACTTTAACATATCTACACATCAATGTAAAAAATGGAGTATAGAATCCTTTTTCGTACCATGAGGTATACTGGGGAAAACAGTTTTAGGTCTATTATTTTTTGACCAGCGATTCAAAATGGGTGATGTGGTCAATATCACACCAGCTGCCTTTACTTAAAAGTATTTCCCTGGTACCAAACAGAGACTGGATAACCCTAAAAGCTGTTAAGATCTTAAAAAATTACAGAGGCTGGATCGTCCTAAAAGCTGTTAAGATCTGAAAAAATTCCACACGGGCTGGGGAATTTGAATCTGGGACCATGGGCTTACGAAGGCATGATTGAACTAACCACTATGCTATCGCAGCATACACACACTAATGTGAAGAAAACAAAAAGGGATGGTCCCGTTTGATTCAGCCCAGTGTCATCGCAATCTCTCTTATGTGGTCTTAGCTGTGGTTTTAAAATATATCATTAAAGTACCTAAAATGTATCCTGATCAGCTTTAAACATTAGATTAAACATATATACTTCTTCTTCTTTGAACGCCCCATATCGAGCACTTATTAACCACTCTGTGTGATTTGTATGTGATCTGAGCCTAAGAGCGATTGTACGTTGTGCCAGTTATGCACCTACAAGTAGGCCAGACATCCGATTTCTGCAACGCTTTTTATTTACTAGGGTAGCTTCCCTTTTCCGACATCAGTCGCCTCTTACGACATGCCTTGTAGGTCACAGTGGTACTATTATTTGCTTCTCTTGGGCCCGCACCACACGAGCAAAGCATATATACAACTAATGTTATAAACTAACTAACCTGGAAACTGTTAGATGGGGTACTATGAGTTTTGCAGGAGTATCATTTACAACAGACACAGGTATATGTGGCTCTGAATCCTCTTGAACTTCAGGCTGCTGGCTGGAGGTGAGGAAGTAAGTCTTCACAGCATCACTAAACAACTCTTGTCCAAAGCTACCAGTGTAAAAGTCCACACAGAAAGGCATGAGGTCTTGAAGAGATCTCAGACCTAAGAGAGAAAATTTATTGAATGTTATGAGGTAAATGTACCCCACACCTTATCTATAGCACAAGTACTTTGTAGTGTCAATAAGTATTAGGGAAAATATAGATGTTATAGAAAATGTATTTTTGTACCAGGTGATGCAGAAGTACAGATAATGAACATGCAGATGTCCTGGCTGATATAGCAGGGAATCTCTCTCTTGCGATCATCACTTAGACTGATATACCAGATTTCTCCATAAATCTTATTCATGTGAAAATATGAGTCATGCAGCCTTTAGCAGCGGTGTGTTTACATCACATCTTTAGCGCCATTGGAAGCTCTGGTGATGCTGCGGTGATGCGTCTGGTTTTAGCCAGCGTCTACTGGATTCGCTCTCCGTTAGCCTTGGGCTGCCCCAGCCAACCTGCAAGGCAACAGGTTGCTATTTTTGTTTAGGGTAGCTACCCTTAGACAACCTTCTCTACTGGGTTGTTGAGCGTCATCTACCCAGGTTACCAGTCTTTTTGGACTACTTGGTTTGTCCCCAATCAAACTACAAGGCAGTAGTAGTTATAGCAGGGAATGAGGAAGGACAGTCAATGGATAGTGCAGATATCTTCAATGTGATTAGAAAGGTAGGTTGTATGGATTTTTTCCATTTACCCGCTATGAAATCAGGCGCAGTTATGGTGCCTTTGACTTTTTTCATGAAGGCTTGCTTTCCTTTCACCACAGTCCTTTACCATTCAGGCATGCCTTATTCCAACTTCACATGTACTTGTAATTTAGATCCTCAAGTAATTATCAGGGTATCCTGTAGATCAATTGTGCACTATGTGCAAACATTTGGGGGCAAGCTCACCTAAATTCCAGAATTTTCCCGGCGCAGGGTAACTAGTGCAGAGTGCTTTAAGCTTCCCTATCGGTGACCCCGGGCCATATAGATGACTTTGAAAACATTTTAGAACCTTCATTCTTAGCCAAAGTGAAGGAGATGGAAGTGGAAATGGGAACTGTTAGACAAGAACACTTTGTTAGAGACACAAGACATTTGACTGATCTGAAACGTAATGGGTGTGATAAGCATATCAATATTAAGAGTACAAAAGTAGAATAAACTTTTAGTGTACTGATAAATATATAGAAATGAAAAGGAATAAAGTACAGTACTAAGCTAAAGACATTTAACTGTCAGTATTTATGTACAGGAGGGGACTCTGTGGCTAAGCCTTTGCAGTGTGTTCTGAAGGTTGTTGGTTCAAATCCAGATAATGGTGTTTTGTTCACGAGTGCATTTTTGCACAGACCCCTAGGATTGTTGTGGGAGCTATGGAGTTTGTGTTTTGAGCAATACTCTCTGCTTTTTTGGCATGCCATTTCTGCAGAGAGGGACAGAGCCATATGGGGTAAAGCTTGGTGCAATAAAATAATTCCTTTTTATTTATCTACGGATCAGCAACTTGAGAAAAAATGGCTTCCAAACTGACACAGAGTTTTATAAATGGGTGCTTGTGCAGAATTGAATGGTGGAAATAGTATGGCAAGGTTAATGATGAGGAACTCATGGAAAGAATCAAACAAGTAACAGTGAAACACAAGCTTATGGAAATACACTGATGTTGGATAGGACACATATTAAGACAAAAAAATAATATAGCAAGGAGGGCTTTGTTCTGGAACCCACAAGGATAGAGAAACAGAAGGTGACCAAAAACACATGAACGAGACAGCTGGAAATGGATATTTGGATGATTGAGAAGACATGGAACAGTTTGGAAAGGATGTGACAGGATAGCAAAAAATGTTGAAAGATTGTAAAGGACCTGTGCTCCAGAGAAAGCTGAAAGGTTTATTACTTGTATTCATAAGATTGATTGATTAATTAACAGGACCATCATCATTGCACTTCGGTGAGTAACCATGTGCTCCGATCTCTTTCTTACACGGGAGGATCTCAGCTGCAGTGCACAAACTCTGTAGAGCCGGGAGGGTCCCTGATGTAATTTTGAGGATGGTGAAGATTTTTTTGAAGGAATTCTATTTTTAATCTTTCAATTAATTTTGCCATGGCAGCGGCTTTCCAGCCTGCTCTTCTCGATTTTAACTGCCAAGGGTTCTTTTATGTGCTCAAATTGAACACGTGAACCTACATTTATTGTTTATCTCCAATAGGACTAGGAACTTCTATTTTTAAGAGAAAGAAAGAAAGCAAAAAATAGCAATATCGGCATAACGAAATGAGACAAAAATAGAGATAGCGAAGAATATTATAGTTTAATCTAGAAAGCAAAAATAAACAGAGGAACAAACACAGATATTAAGTTCACTACAGTACTTTTAGTTCACTTACAAATTTTGCCATTGGTTTCTTTTCCCTTCTTTGCATCATTGATAATTCTCTGTACACGTTTCTGAAACAGACAAACTTTCAACTTAGAAAATGAAACAAGATTCAACTCTGCAACTGTCTTTTTTGCACAACATTTCAGAAGCTGATACAACTTTAATGCAACTGAGAATTGCAAAAATATTGTTTCGGACAAAAGATTAATTTCAAATTGAAAAATATCAAGACGCACAATTTAATGAACAAATTATAAAATGAAAAAAATGAAGGGTTATTAAGAATTGTTAGAAGAAAACTGATTACTGGCAACCAGAGAGGCTATAGTTATTAGTTACATGAGGATTATCGTCATAGCAATCCGGACATGTTCATAGGTGCTCTGATCTCCACCTCAACAAATCCAGCAGCATCCAGTGGCTCAATAAGCCAGTTTGATGTTAATTAACCAATTTTTTTTGCATATTTGGTATGTCGTTCTATTTAGGCTGTACCAATACTGACACCCATTTCTCTAAAAAGAGTGTAGTAAAACTACTAATGAAATAGGATGAAAAATAGAATAGGTATTAAGGGTAGTTTTCTAAAATTTATAGAGAAGTTAGAGAAAATTATCAATCTGTGGATCCTGATGATGGCAACACCAGCTAAATCTACACAGAATAGTGTAACAACAACAGTTTGTAACATAAGCTAAATTAATTTTTTAAATCCAGAAGCACTTGAGCTTTCAGCTCTTCGGCTCGGTGCCATGGGCATCGTAACCCTTCAGTTCGGTGCCAGGAACATCGTAAATCTGGAGAACCTGTGGATTTTCTGCCAGCCCGCAGAATTGAACCACACTCACAGGGGGCTTGCACTCATCATCCAACGTGCTACGAACACGCTAGGCAGGCGGGCAACTAAATCTATAAAGAATAGTATAACAACAGTCTGTAACATAAGCTAAATCTTTGAAGAATAGTGTAACAACAATGGTCTGTAACATAAGCTAAATTTATGAAGAATAATATAACAGCAGTCTGTAACTTAAGCTAAATTTATGAAGAATAATATAACAGCAATCTGTAACTTAAGCTAAATCTATGAAGAATAATGTGACAACAATGGTCTGTAGCATAAGCTAAATCTATGAAGAATAGTGTAACAGCAGTCTGTAACTTAAGTTAAATCTATGAAGAATAATATAACAGCAGTCTGTAACAAGCTAAATCTATGAAGAATAATGTGACAACAATGGTCTGTAGCATAAGCTAAATCTATGAAGAATAGTGTAACAGCAGTCTGTAACTTAAGTTAAATCTATGAAGAATAATATAACAGCAGTCTGTAACTTAAGCTACATCTATGAAGAATAGTGTAACAGCAGTCTGTAACTTAAGTTAAATCTATGAAGAATAGTATAACAGTAGTCTGTAACATAGGCTAAATCTATGAAGAATAGTGTAACAACAATGGTCTGTAACATAAGTTAAATCTATGAAGAATAGTATAACAGTAGTCTGTAACATAAGCTAAATCTATAAAGAATAGTTTAACAATGTTCAGTAACACGCCATAACAAAAGCAAAGTCTATGAAAAATAGTGTAACAATGTTCGAAACCACAAGCCAAAACCAAAAAGAATAATGTAACAACGGTCGCTAGCACAAAACTATAAAACTATAATGCAAATATGGCCTGACAAATGAAGAATATCGAGCAACCTATTAGGAACTCTCGAGAAACTCCAACTAACATGCAGCTTCGTGAAGCAACACATTCCACAGTCTAGACTGAGCATATGAAACTGATTGCAAAGTAGATTACAATTTTGTGTCAGTGAAGACATCAATATATATTCTTCTTGTACGTACCATTATACGGTACACAGGGCCTGCAAGTAATTTCACCATACCGCTCTGTCCTGGGCAACTTGCTCAATCTCTCCCAGGAATTGAGTTCGATATTTTTGCCTCTCAACAAAGTTCATTTCAGGGTTTCCTAGGCGTCCTTTCTTTCTTGAACCCTTCACCTTACCCTTCAATGCATTCTTTGATCCTTTCTTCTTAAAGTATGACCAACATATCTCTATCTTCTCCTTCTTATAACAGATGTTACTAGTGGTTGACCAAATATTTATATTATTTCATCATTCTCTGAATCCGTCCCATTTTGTGTTCATTATGACAACATGTCATTATGACATTGTTCCTGGAAGGTTACCCATGCGGACAGGTCCAAGGTGAGAGTCAGACTAAATGTGGCCTCCTGGTCCTCCAGGTTGGTTGGGCGCAGTCTAAACTCTGCCCCATAAAGAAAATGTTAGAAACTCAAAGGAAAAATGCTCGATGTCAGCGGTCTTGAGACAAGTACCACTGTCAGCATGAACAGTATGGGTGAAAGCCAGGAAGCCATGCTGGGAGGCGCATGATGGAAGAGAACTGGACACCGCATCTCTGACGTGGGGCTCTGCGCTGAAGGTTGCACGGACAGGAGAGCATGGAAAGTCCTTTCTGAAGCCCCATGTGTCACTAGGCATGACGGGATTAAGTAAGTAAGTAATGACAACATCAATTTATGTATTGTATTGACATGTGTGTGTATGTTGATGATAAATACATCAATGCAATAATAAAAATAAACAATAGCCAAATGAAATATAAGAAGTATAGTTAGTTAGTTAGTCTTTCCTCTTGAGGCCTGTAGGCGCGCATAGGCAGAGGTCTAGCTCTCCATGTCTCGGTTCGTTCTATTTGTTTTAAGTCTTTAATGTTTACTAGGCCCATCGTTAGCCTTCTCTGGTGATGGTTCTCGAGAGTCTCTCTTGGTCTTCCTCGTTTCTTTTCCTCTGGTGTCCATATGAGGATTGGTAAGAGTCTTCTCATCCATTCTAAGTGTGTGGCCGATGTAGTTCAGCGGCGCTTTCTTATAAAATTTGATACTTTTTCTGCTTGGTCTCTTGTCTTATTTGTGTATTGGGTCTGAAATCTGACCATTTGAGGTTCAGTATTCTTCAATAAATAATGAGTTGTGAAAATGTATACTTTTTAAAACAAAGCATAGTTAAATAATAATAATAGCTATCTTAAATCAACTTACATAAATATTGGGCAGCCTTTTATCACAATGAAAGCATTTTCTGGGTGCTTCAAAATCTTGGATAAGTTCCTGTTCGAACGCTAGGTAAGAATAGAAATAAATATAACTATCATCATCAAGGTGCGTATCCTTTATATGGCGTTGCTCTCTTTGCAGCACATCTGAAATTCACTCTGTCTCTGCCAGTTCACCCATTGTCGATGGTCATATTCATGGTTTCTTTAATATCTTGTAGCCATCTTCTTCTTGGTCTGCCTCTGCATCCTGGGACCCTGCCCTCTAGTATTGTTCTTTCCAGGTCATCGTGACGCTTGATGTGACCAAAGTATGTAAATATAACTATATAAATGCCAAATGTGGTAGCAACTATGCAGTAAATAATAGCAAATATAATTTATGTCATTTAACAAACAAAAATGTAAATTCAAAATTTTAACATTAATTAGAAATGTATTTTTGCAGAACAATTTAAAAAAATTAATTATCAAAAATCTGCTCAGATGTGAGAAGATAGTTGCAAGTATATTCCTAGTTAAATTGTGTACAGACTAATAATTGTTAAAGTGCAGCAATAGCAGTGATTAGTGCATTACTTTATTAATGGATGGTTCCAGTTTGATCCCCAGTTGAGTTGGATTTTTCTGACCATAAATGATTCTCAGGTCAATGCAGCTTCAAGTGGATACCACAGAAACAGTGGAAAGTAAAGATGGTAGATGGGATTTTGACCACATCACTAATCATGTGTGGATAGTCAAAGAACACTATGAGCCACATGGTATGAAAACAGGATCTTTACTGTTTCACTTTTCAATGACAACTGTTTAATGTCATCATCATTATCAAATAGCTTGTCCTGAGCAGAACTTTGCCACCCCAACAGTCCTTTGGAGTTTCAAAGTCCTACCTCTGCAGCCATCAGTTACATCCTGAATCCATCTTCTTCGTGGTCTTCCTCTTCTCCTCTTTGCTGGTATGCCTCCTTCCATGATGGTCTTCTCCAGCCCTTCATGTCTTTTTATATGTCCAAAATATGTCAGTTTTCTCTTTCTTATTTTTAGCATTAGCCAGTTTTCTTTGATTTTGAGTTCCTTCTAGATAGACCTATTTGTTCTCTTCTCTGTACATGATATACAAAGGACACTTCTGTAACACTGATATTTAATGTTTAATGTAGTATTTTTTTAAAGTGTTTATCAGTTATCAGCACAAATACTTGACAACAGAACACATGTCTATATATTCTAGTATTTAGTATGTGTGTTTTTTCAGTTTTAATGCACCGTATTTTGCTGAGAGAGGCAGGAAATATCGGTCTCACTTCCATGGAGGAGATTGAGCGAGTTGCCCATGATAGAGCCGTATGGAGAAATTACTTGCAGGCCCTATGTAACGGTACGAGAGGAATTATTATTATTATTTTACTTTATCCTACCATATTTAATTGCTGTAAAATATTTTTAGATTAATTCATTCCCTCAACACCCCTGAAGTTGGAGAAGGCACGCCTGTATGACAGGAGACACTGATAAAAAAGTAAAGCAGGTCTTCACGCAGATGGGCCTCAGGGACTCATCTGCCTGCACCTGTGGAGCACCAAAGCACATCCTGAAAGACTGCCCCAGCCTAAGCAGTGTGAGAATGGAAATCTGGCCAACAGAAACCAGGCACCCTGACTACGCCTGAATTCATTGTGGGTGAACGGAAGAAGCAGAATTCCCTGAACAATAAGCTGAAAAGTGTACTTATGATCAGATCATATATGGGTTGAGGAGAAGAAATGGAAAGAAGGTTGAGAAATGGAAAGAAGGTTGGTGACTTTACTTGTATTTCAGAAATATAAATATCAGAACTTGCTACTCTCTACCATATTTTCCTGTAGAATGTCCTTTGTAGAATACCACTAAACGCAAATAACTAAATATCACCTCCATTAAAAAAATTCACATAAACAAGAGTAGCAATATAAATGTTTGTATATTCTGTTTGTGTAGGACGGATTAGCGTAATGCATAAGCGTTCGCCCATCGACTCTGACACAAGAGGGTTGTGAGTTCAATCCCGCACTCAACGTTCTACATGTGAGGAAGAGGAATTGGCCCTCCTACCTCCTGCACACTAGGGCCTAGAAATGTGAACAGAAGTGACTTCATACCCTAAGGTCTAAAAAGGCTATGAGAGATTTATTTATTTTATATTTTGTTTCAAAATGTATATGTAGCAAATATAAATTTGATTTTAAGGCTTTAAAATGGCAATGATGTCAGCTAGCAGACTAGATATAAAAAATTAACACATTTCCGCCCTTGTCTGTCTAAACATTAGTTCATAAAAATTAAATTATATTTCCCACACAACAGGACACATATAGGGGACAATTGGAAAAGCACACACAATTAACCCTTTCGCCCTGTATTATTTTGACCTCTGGACGCATTTATTTTGCGATTCAAATTTAACATTCAATGTCAATTAGTTTAAACCTTTATAACTCTTGTACTGTTTCTCTAAAGTATGACATATTATATATTAAATTGTTGCTAATTGGATGTGGAATACATTAATATAATAATATTTTACATCAGGTGATATACGTTTGAGAGAATTAGATTATTGTAGCATGACTATTTTGAAAAAAACGAAAAATCATTAAAAATATTTTTACTCTCCGGTTTGTATTACATCTTAATATTTATAGATGTTTCCAGAAGTAGTATTTAAATGAAGATAAACCATGTGGGAACATATTCTATAAGTTTCATCTAACTAGGTGCAGTAGTTTTTATAATATTCACTTTTAGTGCGGACACGTCAATAAATGGAATGTGGAACGCCCATTCTTTAGATGCAATTATTACATTAGACTTACAACTATCGATACTGCATTTCATAAACAATCAAATGTCATTATTACCGTCAATTAAATATTCTTCATTACTATCACAAGTTATAATTTGATCTAACAGTACTCAAGATTACACTGTAAACATCGTTGGAAACATTAACGTTTTAAAAAAAAGTCTTGACTTGAACACAATAATACACTGCTTTCCCTGTTTCAAATCTTTGTTAAATGAAGATAGTAATGTACCTACATATATGTACTTTCCGTTTTTGAAGATTTTTTAACTTTAGTAAAGGGTTCTGAAGATACATTCATTTCCGTGAACAGACATCCAAAAGCCGATATATCGGTTCTGTGACATCATGAACATTACTCTGAACCGATATATCGGCTCTGCAGTCCCGTTGGGTTAACACAAAATATGCTGTGGTTCACATACAGTCACTGCATATAACACTCCCAACATTACAAGCATGTACCTGGATATGGATTCAGCAAAAGCTTGGCTGTGTCATTATCCACATAGTCTGCTGCAATCCTTTCTAATCCTGAAACATAGAGAGGCAATTAGTGGGAGTGAGCCATTGCTAAATGGCAGAACAATGGCTACAAATTTACACCAAAAAAAAAGGATAAAGTAAAAAGATCTTTCGAGTATCATGAAATAGAAAACTTTTGTTATAATGATTTTCAAGTTTTCTAGAGAGGGGGGTATTAGTCCTCTAGTTCATGTCATAGTTTGTCATGGAGTATACAGTCTAGAGTTCTTATTTTACTACCAATACATACTGATAGCAGTTGTGAGTGAACCAGGTCCTCAATAATAATTGATTGATTGATAGGACCATCATCAATGTACTTTGGTGAATAACTATGTGTACTCTGATCTCTTTTTGACACAAGAAGATCTCAGCAGCAGTGAACAAACTCCCTAGCTCCAGCGAAATTCCTGGTATAATTTAAAGAGGGTAAAAATTTGTGTGGGAATTTTTATATTAAATTTCTTTTAAAATGAATTTTGCACAGAGAAAGGTTTTAGGCCACACATATCGATTTTCAACTGTCAAGCGTTTATTTGCCTGTTAAACTTGAAAACAGAGCTTACGTTTTATTATCCATCTCCAATAAGACTAGAACTTGACTTACATTGACACCAGGGATTACTGGAGAAAATATTCAGATTGCTCCAGAAAGAAAACAAATCAGGTACCTATCGTGCGAGAGGCAAGCACACTACCTCCACTCCACAGAGAAGAGCTAAGAGTGAGATTAAATAATCTTATAATTTGACAACCCACTTCTCTATAGTAACACTTTAGTAAAGGTAATTATAGCAGACAATGCAACAACAGTGTGCACTGTTACAAACCATGTAGTAACTTCTACTCATAAACCTTTTTTTTAGCTTTGTAGTTGAATGAGCCACATAATCATGTTTTTCAGCTGGAGCTTGTCTGTCTTTTTCAGATGTGATATCCCTATGTCGTCTTTTCAATGAGAAATCACTTTTTATGTCTCTTTCAGAAGTGCTATCACTAACTATATCCGGCAGACATACATAGACAGACATACAATCACTTGAAAAGTATCTATGAGCTATATAGGGTGAGGTTTGATCACAGTCTGTGCTTTAGGGACCATAAGGGCTAAGTTACTGCCAAGGCTCGCAATGCCCTCTCCGTACTGAGAATCCTGGTGGTTACTGGACTTAACACCTTCTGCTCTTCTATCAAAACTTCATTCTATCATTTATAGAATATGCATCCACCATCCTCAATTATTTCTATGAAGATAGTAAAACTGGAAAGCGTTCAGAATGAGGCAATGCGCATCATCTTGAGATGCACCAAACATACACAAGTAGTGGCAATGAGAAATGACTAAAAATAGAAATGATTAAAAGCCCTAGAGGATTTTGGCACTCACACAATATAAAATAACTGCAATGACATTATATAATACAAGATACAAGCCCTAAGGCATCTATCTGCCTTTAGAATATTACTCAATAAACCAAAAGCCCAGAAGTCTAGCAAACATAAAACAATCAGTTTCATGGGTCATATAACTAATATACTCATCCAAATTATATCAGAAAGAAGTACAGTTAAAATAGACACAAAGTAATTTGGTTTCAGTAGGAACAAAAGAACAGAAGATGCAATATTCTGTTTAAAGATACTAACTAAAAAATATATTGCAGATCAAATAAGTATCTATGTATGCTTCAATGACCATAGGGAAACATTTGACAAAAAGGCTGACACAAACAGTTAATTAAATTTCTTCAGAAACTAGGTTTGAATGGAAAATCTTTAAATTAATCTGTAACATTTATTGGGTATAAGAACCAACAGCAAGAAATGAGTTATCTTCTTCTTCGTGTTCGTTCTTTATGACCAATTTTAATCACTCTTTGTGATGTTTGATCTTTGCCAAGAACGTGTATACGTTGCACATTGGTTTGGTAGGCCCTAAACGCATAGACTTCTACATGTTTAGGACAGGTGCATCTGATTTCAGCCAAACCTCCTTAGTCGCCTCTTCGACATGCATGGCAGGTAACAGTGGTTCTATTCTTTACACCCAAATTTGGGCCCCTGTAACCACACGGGTGGAATGAGTTATCAATTTAAATATTTTAATTATAACATTTATTGTCTATTTGTGAGTAGGAAAAACTAGCGAAGGCCAAACTCTAGAATTATAAATTTGTAAGTCAATGAAATTGAACTATTTATGCACTTTCTTTATGGTTAGTTAAGTTGGATAAAAAAAAGTATACATTTTATCATGTGTTCAGTAAGCAGTCCTTGAGCATGGACATATGTAAACAATGAAAAAAGTAGTTGCACCATTTGTGAATGAATAATATCAGTTGAAATAAATCGGATCAAAATTGATGGCTACGTCCTTTAGGATATGCCACAATTTTCATTCATTAAAACACACAAGACAAATTTAGTTTTCACTTTTCTCTATCATGCAAACATCAATTTCTTTTAGAAATTTTGCTGTAAAATATAATGGACCATTTTTTTATAAAGTAAAGAAACTCGTTTTCATACCATGAGGTACAGCTGCAAATTTTTCGATATCTTGGATATACAATAGCAGATAACGGAATATGTGAATTTGAGACCAGGAAATAATAGCGATGACCAAAACTATGTTAAACATTATGAGACATACATTACTATCTAAGCAAACAATTAGATAACAATTACAATCCCCAGGTAATATATCAATTTATTATTTTTCTATTATGAAGAAACATAGGCACTTATCAAGCATTTAAGACAATATTATAATCTTTGAGATGTAGATTTATACACAGCCAACTATAAACTGTGGTAAAAATTATGGGACAGCAGACCAAAACTAGCCATGTGACCTCCCATTCCAGTATTGTTGTATATAGACAAATTCATTTTAAAATCAACACAACATGCGAAATCACAGTTATACAGTGTGTTCAAGATAAAAGCATCCCCATTGACAAATTAAAAGTGGTCAGGTATGTATTGCGTTCTGTCTATTTACTATTTAAACCGGTTCTAACTAGCTCGTCCTTCGTCCCATTTGTTCATTGTCCCTTCCCGCATCCTAATTACACACCACAAACAAAAAGACTTGCTCACTTGACCTATACTATGTCATAATTGAACCATCTCATTTTCATAAACATATGCCAGATTGGTTCACTTGACCGGGCTACTTTTATCTTGAACACCTTGCAATATGCAACAAGTTAAGTTCAACAATAAGGAATATCAATATTATGAATATTTTTCACCAATAAATAACTTAGACTCACAGAATTGAGTAAAATTGCAAAAAGCTTGCAGTGTTCTATCAAACATATATATATTCCAGCCCCCAACTGAAACTAGGTCAGGGTTTCCCGTTAGTCCGCAGGCCTGTAAGTTTATAGTTGGCTGTGATTTATAGTAGAGTTAGACATATTGGCTGAATGGATTAGGGCGAGGCTTCCATGTGGGAGACCCATGTTCAATTCATAGTACGGCCAAGGATTATTTTCTGTCGGGGCATAAAGGAAAAATCATAACCTGAACAGTTCTGCGGCGACTGCAATAGCCATGCGGCCATTAAATTCCTCAGATTCATGTCCACCACCATATTAAAAGTGATACTACAGGCAGTAAAACAGTTTTTTGGGGGTTTGTTGAGTATTTCATAGAAAACAGAAACAAATAAAGAAGTGCTGAAAAGGTTAGGAATAAAGAGGGAATTGTTGTATGAGATGAAACAGACATAAATCAAATATGTTGGATACATAAAGAGACATGACATGCTGCTAGAATCACACTGGAGGTAAAAGTTAAGGGTAAACAGGCAAGATGAAGACAGCAATATAATTTGGAGAGGAACATTAGGACAAAGAGCAATTTGGTTAAAATGCACCACCATGGCAAGATACACGAAGTGTTGAGGATGTATTGCATCTAGTCTTTGATTTGAAGATAGCATCTAACCAATCAATTTCTCCTACTTTGTATTATCCTGCAATTTACAGTTTCTCTCATTGAAATTAGAGTGACCATGTTTGACTACAAAAAGAAGAAAAATAGTAGCTGGATTAAATATAATAATTATTGTTATTATTATTTATGTATACGATGGGCAAATTTCTGGAGAAAATAGTAGCATGTCAATTGGCATGGGACCTCTAATGTCGTCATGTCATATCTTCCAACCACTCTCGGAAGTTACAGATATTGGAAAGAGACAACATCCTCTTTGTACTATGTTCAACAATATATGACTACTTTTATATCTTCCTAAGAAAAATGATGTGGAGAAAAACAAACAGAGGATACAACACAGAGCATGACAGTATAAATGCGCTAAACAGAAAAGTGCAGACCACAGTTTTCAGACTTAGAATGGGTCACTGCGGTCTCAGAGTCCACCTCCACAGAATGGGTCTCAGGGACTCGTCTGCCTGCCCCTGTGGAGCACCAAAGCACATCCTGCAAGACTGCCCCAGCCTAAGCAGTGTGAGAATAGAAATCTGGCCAACAGAAACAACCCTACAAAACAAACTATAATGGACCGGTGAAGACCTCAAGCGCACCACCCTGTTTATGACACATACCGGAGTAGTCGCATAGCAGAAGTTGATCGTGGAAGAAGAAGATATCTTGAATAGAATTGTTCTTAATTTTCTTTAAGTGTTCCACAGTTTTTCTGTCCATGCTGTATTCAACATCTCCTCTAACCTGTAAGCATTGAACACAGTAGAATGGACTAACATGATCTTAAAGTAGTGAAATTAAACTCAAGTATACTTACAAACTGTGAAAAGGAAAATAACTACAATAAAACTGAATATCAATGTATTTTTTACTGCTGACTAACGGATGTGCAGGACTTTAGTCACGAATATTGCTGTAAATTAGCAAAACAATATACATATGCAGTTTGGCTCAAACTACTTACATATTACAAAGAGGGGTGGTTAACAAGAAGAAGAGGTTTACAGAACAGACAGGACACTCTAAGCAAACTTATATAGTCAGATTCATTTGGTAAATGGCATGCTGATGGTTCCTGTGGCTAGCTAGTGGACTGATTAAGGATAGTCAAACTGTTTATTTACATTCTTATTTTAACCTGTTCTCAACCTATCAGTGTTAATCACTAATCATGGCTAGACTTATTTTTGCTATCTATAACCAATGTAGATGTTGTGACAGAGATCAATAAAAAAGGCACCTTCTGATATACATCATAAGGAAGCAATTATTGTATTTTAGGCATGTAATATGGGACAGATTAGTGTAATGCATCAGCGTTTGATTTGTCGACTCCGACCCAAAAGTGTTGTGAGTTCAATCCCACACTTGTCGTTTGACATGTGAGGAAAGGAATTGACCCTTCTATCTCCTGCACACTAGGGACTATAAATGTGAAGTGGAGTGACGTGATACCCTATGGTCTGAAAATGCTGCAAATAATTGTATAATGTGAGGACAGCAGCTAGAATACAGTGTAACAATAAGAAAAATTACTGGGAAGAGAGATGTAGAACAACAGGTAGGAAGAACTAGCATCCTGAGATGAAAGGTGTTAACAACTCGAGTAGATTGCGATGCTGAGACAAATGAATATCTAATGCTAGAGACGGAAAGTTGTGGAGATCTATGGTTACCAACTTAATCAGGCATGCCTCCCGATGATGATAATGAGACTAAATTTGACAATCAATAATCTAGATTAAAAAAGTAACTTCAAGGAACTAAATATATTTGAAACAAACAAACGGTGTACATAATTTTGTTATTATAGAGATATAGTCCATGTGGTACTGGGGCCCACAAGGGAAGCAAAGAATAGTACCATTGCCACCTACAAGGTGACTTATGTTGGAAATAAGGGAAACTACCTTAGTAAATAAAAAGCATAGCAGAAATCAGATGGGCTAGCCTACTTGTAGGCATATAACTGGCACAACGTACAATTGCTCTAAGACTCAGATTACATACAAATCAAACAGAGTGGTTAACAAGTGGTCGATTAGGAGCATTCGAAGAAGAAGAAATTATACAGATATTTAGTGCTGCAAATTACATGCACATGTTATCCTGTAATATTACATTACTTTAAAACCTAATTTTTATCAATTTACATAAAATACAGGGTGTTCAAGATAATTGCAACCCCATTGACAATTCGAAAGTTGCCAGGTACACATTGAGTTGTGTTTATTTACTATTTAAACCAGTTTTGACTAGCTCGTCCTACATCACATTTGTTCATCGCCCCTTCCCGCACTACAATTATACACCGTCACACAACCTTGACCTATACTACATTATAACTGAACCTTCCATTTCCATACATATATGCCAGATTAGCTCCATTCACGGGCTGCTTTTAAGTTGAACTCCCTGTATAACTGTATGTGGTTGATCCATCATTCGGATAAAGAGTCTAAAGGTGAAGGACTTTCATTGAACTGGGTTTCCCTGTATGGCTCCATTCCTCTTGGGCAGAATGCCGCAAATCAAGAGTGTTGTACAAAGCACAAACTCTGTAGCTCCTGCCACAATCCTAAGGATCTCCAGAAAAAATGCACATAGGAAATGAATGATGTAATTATATTTGAACTCACAACCCTCAGAACGCAAGGCAATCTTATTTACCACAGACCACTTCTCTGATAAAGATATGACTAGTTAAATTAGAAACTGTTCAATGTCCTGATAAATATTTGTTTTTCTTCCTGCTAAAATTGATGTTCTTTTCATTCTTAAATTTACTTTTACATTGCTTCATTCAGTCACAATTTTAAATATAGATACTTTAGTAACATCATAATTGTTACCGTTTCTTATACTAAACTGTGCTAGTTTCATAATCTTAGTTTTTATTAATTTAGTAGTATGTGTATATATATATATATGAAAGCAGCAAAAGTGTAGTTGTTAGTGCACATGCTTTGTAGCTGTGTCACCTCAGGATCAAATTCCCCAGCTGGAGTGGAATTTTTCAGACTGTAATGGCTTTCAGGTGTAATGGCTTACCAGCCAGCATAGGACTACTAACTCTGACAGAGTAAAACTTATCTTAACTTACCACCCCCATAGTTCCCTGGTGAAAAATGTTTTATTCCGTCATCTGTCTCTCCTTAGATCAGATCCTGAGACCCGTTCTGTCTTCCCCAACTATCCTTTGGTGTCTTACAGACGGGACAGAAGTCTTAAGGATATGTTGGTACACAGTCGCCTTAAGTCCAATATCCAGACTCATTTTGGCACTGTCCAGTGTGGCGTCGGCGTTGCAACACGTGTGCTTATGTGATACAGACGCGTACTGTATCTTTCCTTTAGGCACGTTTCTTATTGACGATGGGTTCACATGCGAGTCCCGTAATCTTATCTATGCCATTATCTGTAAGCGGTGTAACAAGGCTTATATCGGCGAGACAGGCAAGAGGCTCAGTGACCGATTGCCCAACACTTACGCGACATACGCCAATGCTCTGTGACCCTGTAGCCACCCATTTCAATGATACTGGCCATTTAGGTGCTCACGATGTCCAGGTCACAGCCATCCGATCATGTTCCTCGGATGATCGCAGTCGATTTGCTCTGGAGAATCGGTTGATTTCTTTGTATGGTACCTTGCGACCACGCGGCTCAACGTATTACATTCTTATGCTTCTTAGTACTTTCTCTTCCATGCTTTGTAATCTATATGGGTATATGTTGCATGTATTCATGTTATATTCCATTCTTATGCTTCTTAGTACTTTCTCTTCCCATGCTTTGTAATCTATATGGGTATATGTTGCATGTATTCAAGTTATATATTTACTAGATGTTTCATTGTTTCTTTTCCTTTCTATTTCTAGTTTTTATGTGTGTTTTTGTGTTACATTTATTTCGTTATTCGTTTTATTCCAGATTTTCCTTAGATACGTTTGTATTTGGTCGTCCATTTGTGTTTCATTTTAATTTGTCACTCCTGTTTGTTCGTTTGCTTGATAAAGGCCTTGTTGGTCGAAACGTTGCTGTATTTTGTCATTGTTTTTGTAATTTGTAAAACTACAGTACTTTGTAATTACGTGTTTTGCCAATCAAATAGTTTTACTGCAGTTCCATATATATATACTGAACTTTCAGGTTTACCCAGCTTCAACTTGGTACCAAAGAAAAACTGGGAAGTACATGCGGCTGGCGCAATGTTTACCTCATCATGTGCGTATATATCAAATTAAAAATACGGGTCTAACACTATATCCCCCAATATATATAGGGCCTATTGCACAAAAAAAGTACTATAGCTAAGACTGATGATGGTACACTGCTAGTCTCGAGAGACATGGATGTAGCTGACAAGAAGGGATTTGTAAAAGTTTTATTTAGTGTTATATCAAGAAGCGTTACATATCTTACGCAACAGTGCTTTATTACTAATCTAACGACTCTCATCGTCATCATCATCATCATCGGGTACACCGTTACTATTATGATGTATATAAAATATAAGTGGGATGGATTAGCATAATGCATAAGCGTTCGCCTATCGACTTGGACACATGAGGTTTCTAGGTTCAACATTCCGCACGTGAGGAAAAGGATTGGTCCTTCTACTTCCTGCCCGCTAGGGTCTAGAAATGTGAAGTGACTTCATATCTTAAGGTTTGAACATTTTTTTGTTTCATTTATTATATAAGATATAGCACTTCGTTGACATATAAAATGTTTACAGGAGTAAGTAGCATTTATAAACTTGCTAAAAATACACGAACAGTGTGGTTTATTTTCTGTATTAAATCACACTGACTGACAGAATAGCAAATGAGTGACACAATTGACAATAGTAAATGAAAATGGAAAATAATTTGTTACTTTTTTTTTTTTTAAAGTATAATTTTTTATAGTAATAGTCCTAGTTCAAGCTTGTGAATTCAGAAGTAATGGTGGGTTTAAAAAAAAAAAATTTACTAGCAATTATTAAATTGCTCAAGGTTTAGTTCAGATTTGTATTTTTAAAAATAGTATATATCTTTGATAGCCAATAAGATATTAAAACTTTGACTATGCAGCATGCAGTCTTAACCTGCTGTGAGGTAGTTGTTAGTTGTTAGGAATAGATGGTATCAAAATTAAATTGTAATATGAAACAAAATCTGCTAATAGATAATAACAATGAAAATTACAGAAACATATAATAACTTTCAATATTCATTATAAATATCATATATTTATAATGAATTTTAAATAAATTGTGTACATAAACTTGATAAACGTAATGTAATACAATATTTTTTTTTAACTGCTGTAAATTAGCAATAATGTGCAAACCTAATAAGAAGTACAGTTTCAGTTTTGAACAAAATGCAGTGGGTTTTTTTTTTGGTACTCTACCTATTCAACAACTCATGACTGCTGTATCAAGATCCGCGTAATTTTTCTGGAGATACAAACTCACAAATTGATGTACTAAATATGTCACTAATTTTAATTACTGCTCTTCTGTACAGTACAGTGTTCTGACTGACTATTGATATGATATATATAATTAGTATTTAGTACTTAATATTAATTATATTTATATACAGGTGCGATATATATTTAATTATCATTCGACATTAGTATCTTAATCTTAGAGTGTTAGTGTAAGTTAGAGTTTTAGTTAGCTATATAGTAGACTAGGTAAGTTCATATATAGCAAAGAGTCTTAGAGTGGTGAGTAATTTGTAAAGTTTATGATAAAATTCATAAAACAAAATAAAATTATTCATAAAAGTATATTCTGACCTACATCACAGCCTGAGATCAGTGTGAGTGTGAGCACGAGAATAAAGACGAATATGAAAAGCACTAGTACTGGCAGTCCGCAACACTAGCGGTGCTCAAATTATTGATCGTACTTTTTTTTTCAGCGGTAGACAGGGATGACCTAGTATTGGTGAGAAAATTTGACAGTAACACGGGAATCCTTACCTCCTTTTCTTTTGAAAGTAATCAAACTCTTACCTTTTCTATACCATGAAAAATTATATCCACATAAAATTCGCACATACCTAACACAAGGGTAGTTTTTGCTCCAGCTTTGAAGATCCCTTCGAAAAGAACGTCTTTCTTGAGCACAGCGAGGGTTGCCACAGTCAACCATGTTTACAGAGTCGTGCCGCTTACGTCACGAACAGAACCCAAATTTGGTGACGTTAACAACATCAGGTGAAAAAAAAGACAGTAGCTCTGGTAGTCGTTTACCTGTTAAGGAAGGGTTTGGTTGCTGTTAGGATCCAGAAGCCTTGAAGGCTTTCGCCTCTTTTGTTCAATTCATTGTATTGTTGTCGAGTCTGTAGATTTCCTGCCTATCTAGGTTTCTTTTCCTACCATAGAGGGGAATATGAAAAGGTTTGGTAAAGAGGGCTTTCGCGTCGCCTATTGAATCCAGTCACTTGTTATTCCTGCAGTAATTTTGATTTAAGCGGCTCCTGCCCATCTCGCTCTAATCAAGCAGAAAGCATTTTGCGGAGAGCATAAGAGTGGGGTAAATTTCTAGCACCGCAGAGATGCAATGTTGTAGATTGCTGTGAGAGAAGAATCGAATTTTTATTTTTTTATATATCACCGCTATTTGTACTATCTTGTGTGCTATCGTGTGATGGTCACTAGTGAAACGGTAATGTCATTTGACAATTAAATGAGTATTTTTAGTCACAAAATGTCATACACAAAGCAGAGGGTTTGGAATAAGTCATTGCATAGCGTGTTGAAATTTTTTCTCGATTTTCAGTCCTGCAGGTGTCAATATTGTTTCAAATTATTCGTATGTCCTTCGTTGTTTGATGTGTTTATCGTAGTTTGTATCCAAACCTACTATCAGTTTTCAATATTGTTTCAAATTATTTATATATCCTTCGTTGTTTGATGTGTTTACGGTAGTTTGTATCCAAACCTACTATCAGCTTTCAATATTGTTTCAAATTATGTGTATATCCTTCGTTATTTGATGTGTTTACCGTAGTTTGTATCCAAACATACTACTGTATCAGTTTTCAATCTTCTTTCTTTCTCGAATCCAGTTTGCCTCACAGTGTCAGGCCAAGAAGAGATTTATAAAACGGGCCCTTGTATGCGCTTTGTAGATAGTCTCTTTCGTCGCCTCTGTTATCTCTGAGGTCTATCTTTTGCGTGGCCGGCTTTTTGCTTTGTACCCATTGTATCGGAGCAGCATTGGTCTTTGAGGTGCACTGTCTGTTGGTAATCTGCTTACGTGGCCGAACCATTTAATTTGTTGTTTTTTTTGAAGTCTAGTACTGATGTGGTACTTACTTTTTCATGATGTCTTCATTTCTCAACCGGTCTCTTCTTGTTACACCCAGTGTCATTCTGCGTAGACACTTCATCTCTGTTGTGACTAGTTTTCTTCTATCGTTTGTTGTCAGTGTCCAGGTTTGGCACTGGTAACATAATGTGGGGAGAAAGATTGTGTTGAACATTGCTCTTTTTGAGTTCATGGTGACGTATTTGCATCTTAAAATTGGCACCATTTGCCCTATCATTTGATTTGCTTTGTTGCATCTGTGTTGAATTTCATTAGTTATTCTTCCGTTTGCTGAGAAAATGCTCCCCAGGTATATGAAGTCTTTTACTTGATTTAGTGGGCGATTGTCGATGGAGATATTGGTAGTGCTTTCCTCTCTGGCGAATGTCATTACTTCTGTTTTGTCGATGTTTATTCTAATGTATTCGTTGCATGCTAACTGGAGTCTGTTAATGTGTTGTTGTAGCTGTTCTTCTGTTACAAATACATTCAATATTGTTTCAAATTATTAGTATGTCCTTTGTTGTTTGATGTGTTTACGGTAGTTTGTATCCAAACCTACTATCAGTTTTCAATATTATTTCAAATTATTTGTATGTCCTTCGTTGTTTGATGTGTTTACGGTAGTTTGTATCCAAACATACTATCAGTTTTCAATATTGTTTCAAATTATTTGTATGTCCTTCGTTGTTTGATGTGTTTACGGTAGTTTGTATCCGAACATACTATCAGTTTTCAATATTGTTTCAAATTATTCGTATGTCCTTTGTTGTTTGATGTGTTTACGGTAGTTTGTATCCAAACCTACTATCAGTTTTCAATATTGTTTCAAATTATTTGTATGTCCTTCGTTGTTTGATGTGTTTACGGTAGTTTGTATCCAAACATACTATCAGTTTTCAATATTGTTTCAAATTATTAGTATGTCCTTTGTTGTTTGATGTGTTTACGGTAGTTTGTATCCAAACATACTATCAGTTTTCAATATTGTTTCAAATTATTTGTATGTCCTTCGTTGTTTGATGTGTTTACGGTAGTTTGTATCCAAACATACTATCAGTTTTCAATATTGTTTCAAATTATTAGTATGTCCTTTGTTGTTTGATGTGTTTACGGTAGTTTGTATCCAAACATACTATCAGTTTTCAATATTGTTTCAAATTATTTGTATGTCCTTCGTTGTTTGATGTGTTTACGGTAGTTTGTATCCAAACATACTATCAGTTTTCAATATTGTTTCAAATTATTAGTATGTCCTTTGTTGTTTGATGTGTTTACCGTAGTTTGTATCCAAACATGCTATCAGTTTTCAATATTATTTCAAATTATTTGTATATCCTTCGTTGTTTGATGTGTTTACCGTAGTTTGTATCCAAACATGCTATCAGTTTTCAATATTGTTTCAAATTATTAGTATGTCCTTTGTTGTTTGATGTGTTTACCGTAGTTTGTATCCAAACATGCTATCAGTTTTCAATATTGTTTCAAATTATGTGTATGTCCTTCTTTGTTTAAGATAATTTGTACACAAATAGGTTATATATAAAAGGGCATACCAAGGAGATTTGAGCATTTATAGAATAAATGGTTTGATGTGCACTGATGATGATCTGCTGACGCCCGTGTGGTTACCGGGGTTCAAATTCGGGGTAAAGAAAAGAACCACTATTACCATATGGCGAATGCGGGGGTTTGGCGTTGGATTAGCTACCCAACCCTGTAAAAACACTCAGCTAGCTATAAGAACCACAACTAAGCGTGTGCGAGCTTGTAAGGTCTTGGTTGAGGACCTATGTCTCCTTAGAGACCAAGGTTAAAGAAGAAGAAGATGATTTGACGATTAAACTAAAGCTATATAAAACTAAATTGTTATCATCTATAAATGTTATATCAACTGACGCCGGCGATCATGTCTGTTTACTCTCTCTCTCTCTATATATATATGTATTCTATTCCTTTTTGCTCCCGGTGGAACTTAAGAGTACAACTATTCACTAACACTTATATTATTTTTCTTAATCAGAATTCGTTAGTGACATACAGTGTGAAAAATGTTATCAAAACGATGTCAGTATCTCATTGTATGTCAGTATCTCATTGTATGTCAGTATCTCATTGTATGTCAGTATCTCATTGTATGTCAGTATCTCATTGTATGCCAGTATCTCATTGTATGTCAGTATCTCATTGTAGTTTATATATCGCATTGTATGCCAGTACCTCATTGTATGTCAGTATCGCATTGTAGTTTATATATCGCATTGTATGCCAGTACCTCATTGTATGTCAGTATCTCATTGCATGTCAGTATCTCATTGTATATAAGTATCTCATTGTAGTTTATATATCTTATTGAATATCAGTATCTCATTGTATGTCAGTATCTCATTGTATGTCAGTATCTCATTGTATGTCAGTATCGCATTGTATGTCAGTATCGCATTGTATGTCAGTATCTAATTGTATGCCAGTATCTCATTGTATGTCAGTATCTCATTGTATGTTAGTATCTCATTGTAGTTTATATATCTCATTGTAGTTTATGTAACAAAAATATTGTTATAGATTTTAGTGTTAGCTTTAATAAAACTTTCAATAAGCATGAACAAATATTATCAGTTCAGAAACAATATTGTGTAGAAAGGTTGATGTTAAAATTGTATGAACAAATATTATCAGTTCAGAAACAATATTGTGTAGAAAGGTTGATGTTAAAATTGTATGAACAAATATTATCAGTTCAGAAACAATACTGTGTAGAAAGATTGATGTTAAAATTGTATGAACAAATATTATCAGTTCAGAAACAATACTGTATAGAAAGGTTGATGTTAAAATTGTATGAACAAATAAAGCCTCATTATATAGTACCATATCTACTGCGTTACACTGTAAAATAGCGTCGGGTCGGAGATTCATACGGTAGACCATCAGAGCTGGTACATGTCATTTATCCTCCCTGTTATAATTCATGTATGTTCGATATTAATCTTTCTGCGTGACGAAGTTAACTTGCTATTGAAATTCCTTTTAAAAAGATTATGCTATTGTGTCTCACCGTGAAAGCATATACGTTGCTTGATCCACGAAGAAGAAACGTTGGTCGATATATTTGTTCAGTTGATTGTTTCGTGTCCATTCCTTTTCTCTCTACATATTTCCTTTGTTATTCCATTTAAAACGCATACTTTATTTATTGTGTACTTTTTAATATAAATTTTGCCTTTGTGCTAGAATTCTTCTTTTGTAGACACATACAGTTATAACATATATTACTGACACTGTAAACTGTTGCGGGACTTTAAGAGGAGAAAGTAAGAGTAGCAATAACGTAATTTGTTGTAGAACTCTAAGAGAAGAAAGTAATAGTAGCAATAACGTAATTTGTTGTAGAACTCTAAGAGGAGAGAGTAATAGTAGCAATAACGTAATTTGTTGTAGAACTCTAAGAGGAGAGTAATAGTAGCAATAACGTAATTTGTTGTAGAACTCTAAGAGGAGAAAGTAATAGTAGCAATAACGTAATTTGTTGTAGAACTCTAAGAGGAGAGAGTAATAGTAGCAATAACGTAATTTGTTGTAGAACTCTAAGAGGAGAGTAATAGTAGCAATAACGTAATTTGTTGTAGAACTCTAAGAGGAGAAAGTAATAGTAGCAATAACGTAATTTGTTGTAGAACTCTAAGAGAAGAAAGTAATAGTAGCAATAACGTAATTTGTTGTAGAACTATAAGAGAAGAAAGTAATAGTAGCAATAACGTAATTTGTTGTAGAACTCTAAGAGAAGAAAGTAATAGTAGCAATAACGTAATTTGTTGTAGAACTTTACGAGGAGAAAGTAATAGTAGCAATAACATAATTTGTTGTAGAACTCTAAGAGGAGAGTAATAGTAGCAATAACGTAATTTGTTGTAGAACTTTACGAGGAGAAAGTAATAGTAGCAATAACGTAATTTGTTGTAGAACTCTAAGAGGAGAGTAATAGTAGCAATAACGTAATTTGTTGTAGAACTTTACGAGGAGAAAGTAATAGTAGCAATAACGTAATTTGTTGTAGAACTCTAAGAGGAGAGTAATAGTAGCAATAACGTAATTTGTTGTAGAACTTTACGAGGAGAAAGTAATAGTAGCAATAACATAATTTGTTGTAGAACTCTAAGAGGAGAGTAATAGTAGCAATAACGTAATTTGTTGTAGAACTCTAAGAGGAGAGTAATAGTAGCAATAACGTAAAATGGTGTGGAACTAAAATATTACAATAAATAAGGTAAATTGTTGTGGAACATGAAGACAAGAAAGTAATAATCATTTTCTTTGAACTTGGAAGTTAATAGTTGGAACAATGCTAATTGGTACAGTACGTGAAGAGAGAAGTGATAGTAGCAACAAAACAACGTGACAACGAAAACAATACAGATGAAAGTTAAGGAGAGAGAGGATATCGATGTGTTGAACAAGTATTCAGGAAATAGCCGCATAACATAGCCAAACATACACTTGATTGGAACCCACATGTGAAGACCTGGCAAATATCAGCAGAAGTGAAGATAAGAGAGCGGAATTCTCATTTACAGAACTGAAAAATACAGTCAAGAAAATATGTCGGGGCCGAATGCGCAATTGGTGGGACGAATTAACGTAATGCGTAAGCGTTGGCCTATTGAATAGGACACAAGAGGGTTGTGAATTTAATCCCACACTCGACGTTCATCATGTGAGGAAAGGAATTGGTCATCCTACCCACTGCATACCCCGGGTCTAGAAATGTGAAGTGACATGTACTTCATACCATACGGTCTAATGTCACTTGTTTTGGAACATCTAATTCAGCCTGTCAAATAAAAAAACAGCCTGCTGCCTTGCAAGTCAGCTGGGGACAGCCAAAGGCTGACGGAGAGCAAACCCAGTAAATGCTGGCTAAAACCGGACACATCGCCGAAGGATAAGCACCAGAGTTCAAAATGGCGCTGAAGATGTGACGAACCACACCAATGCTACGGCTGCATGAATCAGATTTCCATACGAATGAGATGTATGGGGAAATCTGGTACACCAGTCTAAGCGGCGATCGCTTGCTCGCGCGCAGAGAGAGAGAGAGAGAGAGAGAGAGAGAGAGAAGAGAAAAAACAACGAAGATCAAAACCTTTTCTGAATACAAAGAAAACTAACATTATGTCCACCGACAAAGCAAAATTTCAAACCAAAATTACCATAAATAATGAAAACATTGAGAACGTAACAGGTTTTGAATATCTTGGCTCTAAATTAACAACAGAGCCACTGGACCAGAGTTGTCTGTGGCGAAATCAACGTCGCCCTGCAGGCATTCTAACTAGGTAGTCGTGTCTGAGTGCTTGTCTTTTCATTTCTGTCAGTGGCAGCAGTTGTTGCCCTCTCATCTGGAAATCAACACAGTGTAGAAGCTCAAAATTTCTGAGGGAGACGCAAATCAGTGCCTGTACAAACAGGTGGCGCCCAGTTGTTAGTATCAAGACTTATGCGAGTTAGGAAGGCGAATCCGAATATTGCACATGCTGAAATCTGATGGGCTTAACCTTTCAGGATGTATGCTAACAACTAAAATTTTGCGTTCTCTGACGCAATTCACACACAGATCGCAAAGAGTGGTTAGAAAGTAGTTCTTGTGGACCGAACGCAAAGAAGAAGAAGAATATAATTAAGCTGATGGCTACATGTACCGTCCTATGTTCCAATGAAGAGCTTCATTTACCGTCCTATGTTCCAATGAAGAGCTACATTTACCGTCCTATGTTCCAATGAAGAGCTACATTTACCGTCCTATGTTCCAATGGAGAGCTACATTTACCGTCCTATGTTCCAATGGAGAGCTACATTTACCGTCCTATGTTCCAATGAAGTGCTACATTTACCGTCCTATGTTCCAATGAAGAGCTACATTTACCGTCCTATGTTCCAATGAAGTGCTACATTTACCGTCCTATGTTCCAATGAAGAGCTACATTTACCGTCCTATGTTCCAATGAAGAGCTACATTTACCGTCCTATGTTCCAATGAAGAGCTACATTTACCGTCCTATGTTCCAATGAAGAGCTACATTTACCGTCCTATGTTCCAATGAAGTGCTACATTTACCGTCCTATGTTCCAATGGAGAGCTACATTTACCGTCCTATGTTCCAATGGAGAGCCTACATTTACTGTCCTATGTTCCAATGAAGAGCTACATTTACCGCCATATATTACAACGGAAAGCTGCATTTAAAGCCCTATGCTCAAATGGAGAGCTACATTTACATCCATATGTTCCAACGGGAAGGCCATTATTGTTTGTTTCTTTGTTTGTTTGTGTTCTATCCAGGAGAGTGTACGAGTTTGCACCCTTTTTCCTGTTTCAGGCAGTAAAATTTGTGATCTCGACTCCAGTTTTTCGACTCCTCTTTGCGACGCTTTTTGACTGGATATGTTTCCTTCTTTTAAATCCAGTGATGTGTGACTTAAAATGAGACGGTGTGTTCATTGTCACAAGCTGTGCAGTTATCATCTCCGGTGCAAACTTTGATATACCTCTCTTACAACCTCGAGACGTGTTGAAGATAGCACGATTCATTTCCTCCATTAAGACATTCATTGATCTCCAACAGGCTTCATCACAACTTATATCATTATTATTGGGAGTCTATTGGACTAAATGGTTAGGCCGTTTGCTTTGTGTTCCGAAGGTCGTTAGTTCAAATCTAGATTTGTGCCATTCTGTCCACAAGTGCATTTTGTTCGGAGATACTTAGAATTACTGCCGGATCTACGTATTTTGGGCTCTGTTCAACACTCTCGGCAGGTGGCGTGTCATTTCTGCGAAGAGGGAATCAATCCATATGGGAAAACTCAGTGCAATGAAGTCAATTCTTCGCCTTTATACCCTTGAGAGATCATTATTTGGAGAAAACTGTACATCCCCACGGCGAATACGACATGGGAGTGCATTCCAGCAAAATGTCAAATTTTAAAGTGTTAAAAAATAGTATTAAATTTTAATGATCTGAATATATTTAATTAATAAATAAACAACGTTTTTCTCTTTTTTTTTGTGTCGAAGAATAAAAGTGTAGATTTTTGTCCAAAGATTAATTTGCAACTTAATTTTGTAATACTGTTATATGACATCTGTAATCGCTCTGTCTGCTCATCGCGTACCTTGAGAGTTAATGAAAACTTTCCAACGATATGTTTATTGTATTTCCCCAGGTGTATGATGGAAGAATTGCTTGTTCACTTTTGCCTTTAAGCGTAGGGGTGGGAGATTTAATTTGCGTTTCAAATGTACATAAATTGTACTTGGTACTTGGACAAACCACAGCCAACTCTAGATAACTAGGCCATACAACTGACTGGGAATCCTGACCTAGATCAGAGAAGGGGCTGGAATGTATATATGTTTGATAGAACACTGCAGGTTTTTTTGCAATTCTACTCAATTCTGTGAGTCTATGGTTATTTATTGGTGAAAAATATTCATAATTTTGATATTCCTTATTGTTAAGCTTAAATTGTTGCATAATATAAATTCGATTTAGCATTTTGTGTTGATTTTAAAATGAATTCGTCTATTTACAACAATAATGGAATGCGAGGTCACGTGGTGTAGTTGTGGTCTGATTTCCCATAATTCTTACCTGAGTCCGAAGGCCCATAAGGTTATAGTTGGCTCTGAACAAACATACAACGCTGGTCCGCGAAGATGTTGATCATATTGTGCGGAACAAATTTCATCGTCACGGATGCAGCGATCAATGGTTGGTCTTGTCAAGGCTAAGCACAGTGTCATGATCAGCTACGGGGTACTTGGACAGACTGGTGACGTTGGTACACAGAGATGCTGTTCATCCAGCGTACGAGCCATCCTCATTCCAGTGAGAGTTGTCACTGGCACAAACATGACTTAAATCGAAGTGGCCTTTGACGGATGGGTGAGAAAATGTTGCATGGGCGAAACTGTCGTTGACTGGGTGGAAAACAGACAACTGAAAAAGTTTGATGCTTCAAATGATATTGTATTGTTAAGTAAAAATAACAAAGATGTACCAAGAAAATATGTAACTTATCATTCATAACGTCAGAAGTACAACGTCAGATAAGCTATGATAATGCAAATAAAATGAAGACACCTATGTCAAATAATACAGATATCTCGATAGAGTCCAAAATGATAACAAATCCGATCATCTATTTAGGTAGCAATTTTGACTGCACAGTTTTTAAAAAAAAACACACTACGCTGCGAATTGTCAACACACATCACCTTTTACAGGCCAACATAAAATACGGAGAGAGCCGCTGTAGCGTAGTTGTTAGTGAACTCGCTTCGCAAGGCTGGTGGTCTGGGTTCAGTTCCCGCAATGCGCGTGGAATTTTTCCCGACCGCGACGGTTCTCAGGTCGACCCAGCCTCAACTGGGTACCAAACATGCTCTGGGAAAGTAAAGGCGGCCGGCGTGATGCTGACCACATCACCCATCGTGTGCCGACGGTCAATAAAAAATACAGGCCTAACACTGACCTATATACCACGAGGTATGAAAGGGTTCCTTTACTACTTTCTTTTTTTTACTTATAAAATACGGAGCTTCATGTTATATAATTTACAAAGTAAATTACGAATTTTTTATTCCAATGTTGTCTCAATCTATATGCCAGCGAGAGTTTGAAAATAACTAAAGATATAACAAGTAAATTGAATGCACTTGACTATAGACGTCTGCGAAACATATTAAGCATAAAATATCACGAATTCAAGAAATCATAGAAATAGCTGGTCAACCACTAGTAACAACTGTTATAATAAAGAGAAGATTAAGATATGCTGGGCATACTCTGAGAATAAATAATAACAGAATAAAAAAAATTAGACAGAAGTGAGAGACAAATGGTTCAAGAAAGTAATGACGCCCTAGTGAAACATTAAGACGAACTTTACTGACAGAGTTGAAGAATATACGACTCAGTACTATAGAAGAGTTTGAACGAATTGCTCAGGATAGACCGGTAAGGGTGGCGTCTGTGGCTTAGGGGATAGTCACTCGGTCTATTAACCCGACATGCTGAGTTCGAGTCACGCTGCGGACAATTTAGTTGCAAATTGTTTCGCGTGGATTTTTACAAAAGGACGATGTTCAGAAAGCAATGGCAAACTACTGAACGTAATAATGCCTAGGAAAATCACAAACAGCGTTAAAAAGCTGGGGTTGATTCGCCAAGTCCTGTGAAGGATATGCAATTAACTTTTCGACCGGTAAGGGGGCATTGCAAGTCATATGTAACGGATAGCGGTACAAGAGAATTACAAAAACATTTTAAGACACGATTAATAACTGCAGTTCTTACATTCACATCACAGTGAATTCGTACTACGCACGACTGATTTGCGACGTTTGTTAAACTTTTAATGATAGCATTGTATGTTCATAAAAATACTTTCATTTTTGAAACACATCTGTTGACATAGTGACAATGAAACTGTCGTATTGGTCTCTGTTTTGTTTTTTGTGTGCCTCCTATGAATTTAGGTGCAGGCATGCGCCTAATATGGCACCTCTGACTAATTCTGTGCGGAAAGTCTTGTTATTCTTATTATCAGTGTCCCTCGCAATTCAGACTTGTTTTACTTTGACTTCAGAAACACCTGTAATTTAAACCCCCAAGTAAAGGATCAGATGCACATCGACAAATTTTGGCCCAAGCTGACTTCGAACACCGGAATTATTACGTCACTTGGTCACTAGAGCACCGCGTTATCAACTTTGCTATCGGCGACACCATTGATCTCTTTATAACGGACGCGTTGTTACCTAGTAAACAATATAAGTAACGATCAAGCAGATATATGTTACAGACGAATAAATAAACAGATGAATGTGTGCAAATAATTCAGCCTTATGGCAGGTAAAGAGATTATTGATTGATAGGACAATCATCATTGACTTCGGTGATTAATCATTTTTGCTCCTCTCTTTCTTACACAGGAATATCTCAGCTAGTTACGAACTCCGTACACCGGCAGGGTCCACGATGTAATTTTGAAGATGGTGAAGATATTTTTGAGAATTATTTAATTCATGATTGCGCATTGAATCAAAATTTTATTTAAACTTTCATGAATTTGCCGCATTAATCCAAAAATTTATTAAACTTATGATTGCGCATTAATCAAAATTATTAACTTAATGAATTGCGATTAACAACAATTTTTAAACTTTTCATATTGCGATTGAATCAACAAATTTATTTAAAACTTTTCAGAATTTGCCATTGAAATTTTATTTTAAAACTTTTCAATGAATTTTGCCCGGGCATTGAATCCAACAAATTTTATTTTAAAACTTTTCAATGAATTTTGCCCGGGCATTGAATCCAACAAATTTTATTTTAAAACTTTTCATGATTTTGCCGGCATTGAATCCAACAAATTTTATTTTAAAACTTTTCAATGAATTTTGCCCGGCATTGAATCCAACCGTCTCCTCGAATTTGAACTTCATAGGCTTTTACGTGCTCAAATTGAACACGGGAACCTACGTTTTATCGTCCGTCTCCGAGAGGACTAGGAACTTGATCTCATCTACACTGAGTTCAGGGGTCTCTAGAAAAATATATCGATGGCTTCACGAGGGAGCGACCTAGAAAATATATCGATGACCTTTGGAACCACAGGCGAACACCTAACCTCTATGCCACAGAATGTTGTCAAGTGTGTCTGAATACTTTGCTCCAGCCATATGTAACTAGTAGATTTCAAATAAAGCAACAAGTTATGAATACCTTGCTCCAGCCATATGTAACTAGTAGATTTCAAATAAAGCAACAAGTTATGAATACTTTGCTCCAGCCATATGTAGCTAGTAGATTTCAAATAAAGCAACAAGTTATGAATACCTTGCTCCAGCCATATGTAACTAGTAGATTTCAAATAAAGCAACAAGTTATGAATACCTTGCTCCAACCATATGTAGCTAGTAGATTTCAAATAAAGCAACAAGTTATGAATACCTTGCTCCAACCATTTGCAGTTAATAGATCAAAAGAAAAAATATTTAATGAAAACGTAAAGATAGATCTGCATTTGTTCTATAACTCGTAATTAAATTTTGGATAACCTTGACTTATGGATTCGGTAGAACGACAACATCTGAGATGATAGGAACACCAGAGACAGAGATTTGTGGAGATCAATGATCGTCACGGCACGGCACCTGATGATGAAGATGATGTTACCTCATACATTGCTATATAACATTCTAACTGACGGTCGTTACATTTTTAATGGTAATATAACATAAATTGAAAATGATTGAACTTGCCATGTCTTCAATCAATCAAGTGCCCCCATGCCTGCCGGTGTAGGCGATAACGTCTCTCCACAACTCTCTCTGCTTGGTGCTTGTAATCAGTTCTGACGTCAATCTTGTGTTGAAGCATGATGTCAGGCCATCCAACATCTTCTCCGTCTGTCTTCCACGATCTCTCCTTCCCTGGATTTTACCTGTTGGCAACAAATGTTCTAAACCTCTTATCATTATATGTCCGAAGATCATTGAGTCGTGTATTAAATAAAATATAACCAGCCTTAAAAAGACCAACACACTTTCTATTGTCTATTGCCTTTCCTCAGTTGGGTGATAGAATTGGTTGCCCACTCTTACCGTTAAGCGTAGGGGTGGAGCTTTAATTTGTGTTCCAGGCCAGAAAGTCACCGTGTTAAATCCGTGTTTATATAGTGTGGTCTTGATATTGTTTATCCATCTTTTTCTTGGTCTTCCTTGGCTCTAGTACATGATCTCTTTTTATTGTATGCTGTTATTAGTTGCTGGTTGTATTCCATTCTCATTAAATGTGTAAACAACTGCATTTGTTTTTCAATGAATTCGGTGTATGAAGTTATACCTACACACTTTCAGCCCTCCAAAATAACTCAAAATAACTCGCTAAAAATTTATACCAAACGACCTGGTATCATTAACAATACACTTATAAAAATAGTCGACCTGGGACGATCATAGTTAAAATATATGCTCACAACATATTTGACTAATAAACATAAAATAAATACTTTCACATAATCAACGGTTGTCGATCCACTAATCATTCAAATTTGTTACTTTCAAACTTTCCAGAAATACATTTAATGTGTATTATTTCTGTGAACTTCTAGTTCATGGCCTCCTTCAATCAGTCTCCGAGTTCTGTACCCTGTTAAACGGACATTCTACGGTAATGGTCTTCAATGATGGCCTCGTTATTTATGCGAGGCTATTAGGCTTCTTTTAACATGTGCGTGAGTGTGTATGTATGCCCGTTAGATTGTGTGTTGTATGTGTGTATATATCCGTGCATGTTTGTGCGTACTATTTGATGTTCGTTGGGAATGGCCGATTAACAAATGAAACTGAAGTAGAGCCCGGATTAAAAATAAAAATAAAATTTATGTAAATTAAACGTGCATTGAATAAAGACGGACAATATGAGAGTAACGAAGGAAATTGCCCAGCTCCTCTGCCGTCCATCATCAATGCTAATTTTCCAGCGCGTCATTTTACCCATCAAACGTGAGCTCTATACAAGATTTTGCTCACCGGCCGCTAGAAGTTCGCGACTGTTTATGTTTATTGTAGCTCTCCTCATCTTTTGTGTTTTTATTTCGTTCTTTTTCCCTTAATTTGATTTTTTCTTTTTTAAGTCGTGAGAAATCTCTTTGTGCCGGCTTATAGAATGCTTTTACCGGCAGACTCCGCGACCGGCATGATTTGAAGTGGAGAGGATGAAGAAAGAGACAGGTAATTATTGTCCGTTACTACAAATCAATACAGGTGTTACGGTCTTGTCATTTTCCGTTCTCAGTTCGTTACAATTTCAGCTTTCACGCGCAAGGAAAAGATGAGGTACCAAAATAAAATACGAAGCGAGGTGGGTGTGTATGGAACAGAGTTAGACGAACACAAGAGCCTTGTTATAATTGGATATTAGTTTGTCTTTGTCCAGATCATGTGCTTAGCCTTTCACGATGTCCGCTGCCTGTAGAATGACCTGCAATCTAGTCCGAGTATGACCTGCTAAAGACAATTCAAATGCACTGCGAGTAGGTGCAGTGTTTGCCTCGTCAATAACACCATAACAGCAAACTTCACACTGATTCCATTTCTTATAAATCACCATTCTATGGTATGGCGAATTAGATTAAGTTAGATTAAGATTAATCACCATCTTATAGTATGGCGATTAAACTAAAATTAATATTACGTCGAGATCGTTATACAACTATAGAACAAATAAATATGAGAACAGTCTACGATCTGGAATTTTGTATACATGTAACTGAGGAGTTGGTTGTGCCCTTTCGTGGATGCAGAATGACAACTTATTTTAATCTGCTCATATTTTCCTCATCCTATTGGTGGCTTTCTGATTGACTTAATCATCTTTGTCTTCTGATGATACTTGAAGTGTTACATTTTATTACTATTAATCACTTGTTTGAGGAGCTGGCTGTGAGGAAAGAAGGGGAGGGTCTAGTCTAAAAAAAATATGTCGCTGGGTCATTAGGGAACAATGGAAAAGGAAAAACCCACATAAACAAACAAATTAATCTTCAAACATACTGATTACACTATATGTAATTTCATTAATGAGGATGATTTAGTATTAGACTCAAGAGACGGTTATTAAAATGTCGCACATTCTTTTAAAATAAATAAGGCAAAGTAGTTCAACTTACAGCTTAAAATCTTCGTTATAAAATGTCCTCATAGAAAGGCAATAAACTAGTTCTTTCATATTCTTGAATTTATTTTAAATGTTCTCTCTCTCTCTCATGATCACCCTTAGACTGATGTAGCAGATTTCCCCATAAATCACATTCATGTAGAAACCTGATTGATGCAGCCTTAGCATGGGTGGGTTTCGTCACATCGTCTGCGCCATTTTGGAGCTCTGATGTTTATCCTTCGGTGATGTGTCCGGTTTCAGCCAGCGTTTACTGGGTTCGCTCTCCGTCAGTCTTTGGCTGTCCCCAGCCAACCTGCAAGGCCAGCAGGTATTTTTAAATATTCGACATTAATGTACCAAGTTTCACAGAAATGTATTACATTTTTTAAACGTGTATTTGAAGACCTATTATAAAAACTTATTGCGTCGCACGTTGTTTTGTGAGGGAAGGTGGTACTGTTATGTTGTTTAGTGGGTAAAATTATGTTGACTTGCGTTTCGAAGGTCATGAGTTCGAATCCAGACTGCACGGTTCTGCTTACAAGTGGATTTTCCCCATAGAATTGTTGCCGAAGCTACAAAGTTTGTGCTTTGTGCAATACTCTCTGCATGTGGTATGCCATTTCTGTATAAAGAGTCATAGTGGGGAAAACCCGGTACAAGTCAATCTTTCGTCTGTAGACGTTGTTTTGTGTGTATGTATATTTGTGTGGATGCATGTGCAAGAGTGTAGGCGCGTGTCTCTGTGTGTGTGCGTGTGTGTGCGTGCGTTCATGTGTGCCTGTGTATGTGCGTGCGTGCGTGTGTGTGTGTGCGTGTGTGTGAATATCACGCTTGTGCACTTGTATGTGATATTTTTTAAACTATTATTTTCTTTCAATCTTTTTTTCTTTCTCTTGTCGTCACACTGTATCCGGAGTGTTGCACTGTGCCGTAGTTTTTTGTTTTTGTCTTGCGATGTTCTAATGGCTTGAGTGATAAGTTAATTTTGCTTTTTGACAGGATTCTGCTATTCCATCTATCCATTTTTGTTCATTGTTTCCCTCTCGCCTTCTTCACTGATGTTCAGTCATTATTTTTGCTATATGAAAAAGACATGACATTGATCAGTATTCACCATCTTACAGTAGAAAACTCTCTTCATTACACCTTTTTTTGTGGAGGGTGGGTGGAGAGAGGTGTGGGAGGGTTTAATTTTACCTTAGTCTGGCAAGGCACTTTCAGAATCCCAATAATTATCAACTTGCAGCGCAGCACCGGCTGACTTGTAGCCAGACACTCGTCACTGAGATGAAAAATGAATCGATGAGCTTTGACAGAGCGTACTAAGAAAAAAAATCATCAAAAGTAGAGGAAACTACTTCGCTTAGCAAAGGTTTAATATCTGAAAAGTAATGCTCGTAAAACTAACATTGACCCTACCAAATTACGTTGTGAGTATCTTCTGTCCGTGAAGGAAGTTACTGGCTCGTATTGATGAGGTCTAGGTCGTTGACCTTGGTTTACCTGATTTCCAGCAGCCCCCCAATCTTTCCCATAACCACCCCCCACTTTATTGAAAATGAGAATGAGTAGTTAGTGCTATGGTCTGTGCAACACTATACCTTAACCAGTTACTTTTGATATGAACCATGATGAAGTTATTGGTTTCCTGTTAGCTGGTTCAAACGGTTATAATTCTTTGTTGCAAACATAACACTCGATCTCTGTCGGTCACTTTCACTTGTTCATACTGTCTGATCTCTGTCTCTCTGTGTGTGTGTGTGTGTGTGTGTGTGTGCTGTCCCTCATGATCTCGATCTCTCTCTCTCTTTCTCTTTTTCTATCTCTATCACTGCTCTATTTTACATATATATATGTATATATATATATATATTATGTGTGTGTGTGTGAATGAAATGAAAATCGTTGCATATACCTTACAGCACGTCGCTATCATCTATAGTAAACGATTCGTTGATTTTCTAGGCACCACTTATAGGTTAAGTAGTTTGCCATTGCGTTCCAAACTGTTCGTCGCGGGGTTTGAACCAGGTACTCTTGGGGTGTGATCCAGCTCACTATCGCTAAACACACACACACACATATATATATATATATATATATATATATATATATATATAAAGCACAATGACAAATTTGCTCCTTAGAGATGTGTCTCGATCTCTGCGATCATGAACTACAATTCAGTGTTAAATAGGAGAGTGAAAGCACAGTGTGTGTATGAGTGAGTGTTTGTATGTGTGTTTGGGATTTTCAAAATCACGTTATTCTCATCACCTGTAAGATTTCCAACACTTCAAGTTCCTGTTAAACTCTCTAGCTGCTACGTATATATACGTTTTCCCATTCACTTCTAAAGACGCATTAACACATCTGTTATTATCTCTCCTCTGTGGGCTAAAGACGTGTTAACACGTTATACATTTCTACTGTTACTGCCATAGGAGTACATTCCCGTTTGTGACCTATATGATCAACAAATAAACATGGTACAGGTATTAAGAGCTTCCGAAAAACAAATAGACAAACACGGGACTTGAACCACTTACCCTAGTCCTTACGACACCAATCGCCTAGCTTAGCAATACGAGCGTTTTTACGAACACAACCAATGAGCCATTCTAAAAAAAATGACTCACGGGGAGTGTCTTTCTCAAACGCTCGTTACAACTAGACACAGAAACAATCAGGTAGGGTTCGTTCCAACAGTGTCTGCATCTGTGTTTCTGTCAGCGTCCTGCCAGCGTCAGATCCAATAGTTGGTAGTTTGTGGAAATGAAAAGGCCATATTCGCATAAAACTGTTTTATGAAAAATTATTTTCCAGGGGTCGCACTTATTCCCCCTACCCGCGCACCTCCCCGTCTTAACGTATGGACCCCCATGGATAATGGTCGATGGTCGAGATCTAAAGACCACATGACTAAGACCACTAGAAAATATGTTCAGATAAGTTGAGGTCTGATGGACAAAACTGAAGAAGACGGCTCAAAATGTAATAAAATGGCGGTAAACGAGTTTACAGATTTATATTCCACTATAAACAAGAAAGTTTGACAGTAGAAATAAAAACTATCATGTTCATTTTGAGTAAACCAGAGTCCACTAATCTATTTTCCCCCCTTAATCTTCCTTGTTGAGACTTGAAGCTAGACTTTATAATGCCATTATGTTTAAATACATGCTATGCTGATGGTAAGTCGGGAATTAGGAGATTTATGCCTGGGATTTTACGCATCGATTATTCATTTTTAAACACTTAAACACATACTACATCTATATATGTATCCAGAATGACTTATTTACAGTAAGTAGCACTTATCATAGGACATTAACAAAGAAGCGCGTCTTTGCAATCATCTCTGTCTCTGTATATCTGTTTGTCGTTCTATGTCTCTCTTTATATATATATATATGACCTTTTTCGTCTTTACAGACGGTCAATTGCAAGTGTTTTACTGTGACAACTTCTGAGTTTTCGCTTTTCGGTCTTGTCTTTCAGCTCATACATAAATCTCTTCTCAAAAGACTGCGCCCTTGCGCAATATGACTTTTCACACAACTGTGTTATCAGTGTATTATATATATATATATATATAGTGATTGAATATAGCTTTAGCTTAGACGAGAAGTGACTGCGTAAGTAAACAAGAACTTTGAAAAAAAACTCCAACGAAATCGTTTCTTTTATCGTATTCTGTAAAATGAAATGTTGATAGTGTCTTCTTATTGCTGTCGCTGTTGCTGATTTATGTCTTTAAATGTCTCATCATTGTTGTCCCCATTTTTGTTTCAGATGCAAACGAACTATAACTCAAATATTAGAAGATTTGAACAAGTGTTTTAAAGCAGGACACATTCGACTTTTGCGTAGTCAGATGCAGTGGCGGCTCATCATTAAGGGCCAGTGGGGCCGTGCCCCACCAAAAATAGAATGTAATGTGTATTTATTATTTTATAAATTAAAATATAACTTAACCCAAAACCATAATTGTCCCAAAAATTTTCTCTGGCCCCACCAACACAAAATATAATGAGCCGCCACTGGTTAGATGTACACAGATTCAGTATTGGTAATTCAGCCATGTGTGCAAGCACCTAGACTGCAGAGTACATACTTCAAGACTATCCCAGATATGATATACTGAGAGAAACTCACCGGTATAGTCAAACAAGTGGGATGGATTAGCGTAGTGCAAAAGCGTTCGCCTTTCGACTCAGACGCAAGAAAGTTGGGAGTTCAACCCCACACTCTACATTCCACACGTGAGGAAAGGAATTGGCCTCCTACTTCCTGCACACTAGGAACTAGAAATGTTATTTTAAGTGACTTTATACCCTAAGGTCTGAAAAGGCTATGGACAATTTTATTTATTTATAGTCAAACAAAATTGGAAAGAAAACTACACGGACCTCAGTGTGAGCTACAAAATACAGTGAAGTGTATAAAAGAGATAACGTATTGAAAGTAAAGAGAATATTTCAAACGATCGAAAGGATGATATTATATGACAATAGAGTGAACTAAGGATTTTCTACCCGAAACACTCCCGCAGACAGAATGGATCAACGAATGAAAGTTGTCCTACTAAATATCAGCTAAACTAGTGATAACGTAAAGAAAGGAAGCAGAGAACACATTTCAATACCAAAAGGGTTATTGATAAATATTGATTGATATGACCATCGTCATTGTACTTCGGTGAGTAACCATGTGTGCTCCGAACTCTTTCTTACACAAAGTAAGATCTCAGCAGCAGTGCACGAACTCCGTAGCACTGGCGAAAGTCCCGATGTAATTTTTAAGAAGATGAAGATATTTTTGTCGGAACTTTTATTTTGTATCTTTTCTAATGAATTATGCCCGGGTAGCGACTTTCCAGCCTGCTCTTCTCGATTTTGAACTGCTAAGGGTTTTTTACGTGCTCAAATTGAACACGGGACCTACGTTTTATCGTTCGTCTCCGATAGGACTAGGAACTCGAGACTAGGAACATTGAGATCGAGGATCTCTGGGAAAATATCCAGATGGCTCCACGAGGGAACGAAACTGGTACCTTTGGCACGATAGACGAGCACTTAACCTCTACGCTACAGAGACATCATATATTGATAAATATGGTGTTAGGCTGGAATATTTCTTTGAGCAACGGTATAAGATGGGTGATGTGGCCAACAGGACACCAGCTCCGTATTCTTTCCGTGGTTCTCTAGTATCTAATTGTAACTGGGTCGATCTAAGAGGCGTTTCGTTCGGAAATAATTATACACCAATTGAGAAATTTAAACCTGGAACCCCACGTCTGCGAAACAAATAGACTCGCCTTTATGCCTTCTCAGTTCTTTGATGTTTATCAAACTTTGGCTGTAAATTATGGCTATCATATCATGGCCCGTCAACATTTGCACAGGAACTTAATTTAAATTTCACTATACTCATGAAATATTTCCGATTCAGAATTTTAAATTCCATATGCTGTGTTCACTTGTCAATCAATGCCGATATTAAGAGATAACCTTTCAGCCATCATCCATGCCAGCGCAGCCCAACTTGATGCCTGCGGGCGCCATGGCGTCCGTCTGATACATCCCTGGCACAATTTTTCATTCTTCTAGCAAAATAAAAATTTCAAGAAAGAAAAATAGTTTCTGAATAAGAGAATGATTCCGATTTTCGTAAGTACAGTATTTTAAAAAAAAAATTGTAGTTAGGATTAAGTTTTCATGTGTTGTTATTTTTAGTCATGTTATTATTAATATTCAAGAACACATTGGGACAACCGGTAAAATCGAGGGTAGACGAGACAGAGGAAGACAGAGAGAACATTTTGGATAGCCTGACTTTATGGAAAGGAAGAGCGTGAATGTCTGAGTTGATAACAAACACCAAAGAGAGCGATTTGTGGAGATCCATGACCACCTACGCCAGCCGGCACGGAACCTGATGATGATGATTATTAATATTACTTTATTATTAGTAGTAGTTTTATTATTATTATTAGTAGTAGTTTTATGTAAGAGTCTATAGCTCAAGCGGTAGTGAGTTCGATCACAAAACCCAAGCGTACCTGGTTCAAACCCCACGGTGGGCAAATTTGGAAGCAAATTCATTTCCGTAGGATTTTTACAAAAGGTAAAAATAGACCTCACCGTTCAGAAAGCAATGGCAAACTACTGAACGTATAAGTTATGCCTAGAAAATCAACGACTCGTTTACTGTTGTTGGTGGCTACGTCCTTTAAAGGATATGCCACGATTTTTCAGTTTTATTATTGCAATTGTCACATGGCACCCGCGCCTCCACATGCATTAGTCAGATGTGCACCAATATATACAAACGTTAGGTAGTGCAAAGTGGTAAACGCTCACAGGGGGCCAGAAAGCGATTCAAAGATACACTCAAGAACTCGATGAAATCCTTTGGCATGGATGTCAACAACTGGGAGAATGCTGCTCAAGACAGATCAGCCTGGCGCACACTTCTTCGACACGGTTCCTCGGCCTGCGAGGCAGATAGAACAGCACGGATGGAGCAAAGACGTCAAAACAGAAAGGCAGTAAAACTTCCCACAAGTGCAAGAATACCTTGCCCACACTGTACACGAACATTTCAAGCCCGTATCGGGCTCACTAGTCATCTACGCACACACAGACAAACATAGCGCAACTACATTCCCTTGATGAAAATTTGTGTGGTCATCATCACCCGTGATGGACGAGCATCATCATCAGGTAGTACTGGTCCAAGCCGATGAAAACAGGTAGTCAATCTTGTGTAGGACAAAACAATCTCAATCGGCTTGCTGGAAGTCTTCGAGGCCAATCACGTAGAGCCCACCTTTCGTCGCGTTACCAAAGAAAGGAAACAATTGTATTTATATTCAGTTACAGAAAAGGGAAGTGAGTTAAATTCACGCATCCGATGTTTCACCAGTAAGGATAAGTACTGGCCCGTCTTCCTCTCACATACCTGGGTTTAAAGTATAAATTAACAGGCATTTCACATCTTGATAATGAAAATCGTGGCATATCCTTTTTTATTTCTCCGATCCAGAAGCACTTGAGCTTTTCAGCTCTTAGGCTCTGTGCCATGGACATAGTAACCTCTTCGGTTCGGTGCCACGAACACCGTAAATCTGGGGAATCTGTGGCTTTTTCTGCCATCCCGCGGAATTGAACCCGCACACACAGAGGGATAGTCACCCGTAGTCCAACGCGCTACGAACACGCTGGGCAGACGGGCTGGCATATCCTTTACAGGACGTAGCCATCAGCCACATGAGTCCTTGATTTTTCTAGGCACCACTTATACGTTCAGTAGTTTGTCGTTGGGATGGCAAGAGAGAGGAAGAACTGGAAGAAGTTTATTGAAGACCTGTGCTCCATCGGGAGTTGAAAGGTGAAGAAGAAGTTTGCCGTTGCTTTCTCAACTGTGGTGTCTATTTTTACCGTTTATAAAAATCCAAAGGAACGAATTTGCTTCCAAACTTGCTCATCGCGGAGTTTGAGCCACGTATGCTTGCTTCGGGAATTTCCCTTAGCTCTTACCTTATTGTCATTTCACCCCAACACATTAATACTGTCATATATTGGGTGATGCGTAAAACATACTAAATATAAAAACGCTTAATACATTCAGAATTAGTAACATTTTCTCATTTTTACATAATTATTCGAGTGTTTTTTCCTTTAATTTTTGTGTTTTTCTGTCATGCTCGTTACGTTTGAAATCATCGCATATTAAGTCTGACTTTTCAGCTATGCTTATTTGTTTTCCGTGATTCTTTTTTTCATATTGTGCCATTGTTGGTGGCCTTTGTTTGATAACGGCTTTATAGTCAATCATCTATTTAATCAGTTGTTTTATTTTCGAAAACTACATTACTCCCAATGGGTGTAAAGCATGGACATTTAATAAAGCAGTGGAAAACCATATATGTGCTTTCGAATATAAGTGTTATAGAAGAGTCTCCGTATATCTTGGACAGAGAAGAGAACAAATAGACTATCCAGAAAGAACTCAAAATCAAAGAAAACTGGCTGATGCTACAAATACGAAAGAAAAATTTAGTTGGACATATAAAAAGAAATGAGGGCTGAGAAGACCATCATGGAAGGAGGCATACCGGCAAAGAGAAGAAGAGGAAGACCACGGAGAAGATGAATTCAGGATGTAACTGATGGTCTGAACAGGACGGCTGAAGAGACAGGACATCTGGCTTATGAGAGAGGGAAATTCCGGAGGACTGTTGGGGTGGCAAAGTTCTGATCAGGACAAGCTATTTGGTGATGATATTACTTCCTATTATGAAGAAACCTTGGCATAACACAAACAAGACAACAAAAGTTGTAAACGTATTTCTCATGTAGCAACATATGGGTGTGGATCATGGACATTCATAGAGCATTAAAAAAGTAAATTGAACTTTCTGAAAAAATTATACGTAAAAATGTGTAGAATGCCCTGGATTAAGAAGAGGGAAAAAACGCGGCTATTGTACAAGAGTTAAAATTCGAGAAACATTGGTTTACAGATGACAGGTCTCGAACGCTGAAATATTTTGATGCCATTAAACTTCACAGTGATTTAGAGAGAGCAGTAATGAAGGTCTGAAGTGTATGACCGAATGGATTATATCTCTGGCTCCCGTTTGGGAAACCTGGGCTCAATCTTCTGTAAGGCTAAAGAGTTTTTTTCTGTCTGGGACATAAAGAAAAATCAGAACCTGAACAGTTTGCGTGACTGCACTAGCCATGCGGTCATTAAATTCTATAGGCACATGTTCTTCCCTGTTTACACTGCCATAAACAGCAAAAACATTAACGTTGTACATGCTAACGCAATATTACAGTCATTTGTAAGCAAAACAATATATGTAACGACAGTGGTCCCTGAAAAACGAGGCAGATAAACGAAGACAACGATGACAAAATAACGGAAAGGAATTGATCACGAAGATGCAAGAGACGGAAGAACTTGCTAGATATCAGGTCTGTCAGATCAGGTATGATGTGAAAGCAACATCTATAAATTAAAAAACACGCTACACGAAAGTAGAACATTATTTAATGTTTTGATATTTATCCTTTTAATATTTTATTTGACTGCAGTCTTCCACCTTTTTTTGATAATATCTTTATCTGTTATCTGCAGTTTCTTACCTCCAGAGGCTTACGTGTTTCTACTGTCCTGAACATGCGGGTGTTTTGGGCAATGAGCAGCGAAACAGGCTTCATCAATGGCATTGATTCGTTGTTTAAGATGGATATGGGGACGTTTATCTGTCTCTTCCCGACTGTCTGTTGGATGAAGACACTAAAATAAATGTTGAATCGACACAGTGAGATAAGGAGTTCGGAATTACTTGATGAACAAGTAGAACTTTACTTTTGGTTTACAAGGGCGAATGTCAATATATTGTATTGTGCGACACTAATATTTCATTTAAGGTGGAACTTCATTCCTTTTATGCAGAGAGTAATGCTAAAAGAATAGAAACTCCATTCATTGAGGACATTCGCCGGTGCTAGGGAGTTCGTGCTGGAGTTTTCCTTAGTGTTTGTCATCGGTGCATGGTGACAGTTTGTTTTGGTTTTCTTCGTTACAAAATGGTGGACCAAGACCGACGCTCCCTTAAAAATGAACGTAGGAACAAAAGAGGGCGAAAACCAAGGCTAGGTCGGTGAGCAGGCGCACAATGAACACGTCTTAAGTATGTCTGTCTGGGCATAAATAATATTGGCATTTTGTACTGGAATTGCCTGAGTGTTAGCCAACGCGGGCTAATTCTCGAAATTCTTATGTATAGAGCAGATATTGTAGCTCTTCAGGAAACGCGACTGGGCGATAGTTTGCTACGCATGACTGGTTGAAATGTTTCTACAACAGAAGACATATGGGTGTAGCGATTCCAGTCCGTAATGGTATTGATGTGTCGGAAGTGGACATGTCTCAATAGGAAAATGACGAATTGTAACTTCAAGTCCAGTCTGAGAAACCGTTCGTGCTGATCAATATATATGCCTGTAATGCGAAAAAGAACTCCCAGAGATGGCATTGTTTGAGTGAAAGTATAAATAATGAGAGCAATGTCATTTTTTGTGGTGATTTCAACGCAAAAAGCTGATCATGGAGAAGTATCTCATCGAATACACACAATGAAGAGCTGGAACTTGCACTATAATTCACGACATTATTGTACATCAATAGCGACAGTGTCACTAGAATTGTGAGCCGAACAAGAGGAGAGCGCCATTGATTTGATACTTGTATCCACGCCACTTCCTAATTTGTACAGATGGGGAATCTTAGAGCACAATGACAGTGACCACTGTCTCAGCAGCATACTGGTAAACAGCGGTAGATTTAGGTATTACAGGTCAAGAACGTATTCTTCCAAGTACGACAGCACAGAGCAACATGTTGTAAGTAGAATAAGACGTGTCAAATGTAGCAATTACACCAGTAGCAGAAAATACTTGAAACAACCACCCTAGTTGGATAATGATATATAGAAGCAGAGGCGGCTTGAGGTCATTTTTGTTGCTGGGCCCTGACACAAATTTTCGGAAAAAATTCCAACTGTTTGGGGTTGGGTTATATTTTAACTTATAAAATAATAAATACACGTTACACATTATTTTTGATGGGCCCGGTCCCACTGGCCCTTAATGACTGTCATGAGTCATGTCAGGTGTGCTATCAGGAGTTACAAAATGATGACAAGAAAAATGAAACCACCCAACATGGTCACATCCTGCAGTTAAAACTATAAAAAGTAAAGGAACCCTTTCATACCTCGTGGTATATAGGTCAATACAGTGTTAGGCCTGTATTTTCATTGACCGTCGGCACACGATGGGTGATGTGGTCAGCATCACGCCGGCCGCCTTTACTTTCGGAGCATGTCTGGTACCCAGTTGAGGCTGGGTCGACCTGAGAGCCGTCGCGGTCGGCAAAAATTCCACGCGCATTGCGGGAGCTGAACCCAGACCACCAGCCTTGCGAAGCGAGTTCACTAACAACTACACTACAGCGGCTCTCAGTTAAAAATATATATGAATAATAAAACAGGATGTTTCAAAACACTTGCAAAAACGGGTAAACCCGTGAGAAGTGTTCAGAGTTCTGTGAAAAGGGTGAGCAACTACAACTAATTAAATCTGTTCTGGCAATTGCACATAAGTGTAAATTTTACAGTAAAGAACAGATGTGTTCTTGACTTCCAGAGAGTGGATGTCACTTGGCAGAGGACGGATGAAAACAAAGATAAAACTCTATTTGCGCACTATCTAAAGCAGATTGACCAGAAAGACATGACAGAGCGAACTGTTGCCATAGAAATCATTGTAGATAACTACCAGAACCAGGAAATAGATGAAGATAATTTGATGATTGGGGATGAAATCAAGGATGCTGCGCAGAGAGCAAAAAACAGTACACCTGGTCCAGATGGCGTACGGTATGTTGAGAATGACAAGATGTCAGATGATGAGTTGGAAGAACTTGCTGGCATCTACAACAAAAGCATTGAGATTGTGATAATCAAGAAATAATGGTTGCAGAGCTAAATGGTGCGCCTGGCAAAGAACACAAACAAAGTCAGAGATATCATGTAGTAACCATGCAGTATACGACAGGCTAAGAGACCCTGAAACTAACTTGAAGACCCTGAAATGGAGAGGCAAGAAATATCGGTCTCAGTTCCATGAAGGAGATTGAGCGAGTTGCCCAGGATAGGGTTGTATGGAGAAATTGCTTGCATGCCCTATGTAACGTATAACTTTACGAGAAGAATTATTATTATTATACGACAGGCAAGTTGCGGAAGAAAATAATCGACAGGAAAATATTCTGCCAACTAGAGAGGTTAGGTCTCCGATTCTCCTTCCACCTACCCTTGAAGGACAGTGTATATAAGTAGGGAGTGCGGGAAAGCAGGATCATTGGTCAACCTCACAAAAGCAGTGGTGACATGGTTCTCTTTGAACAACCGTATCGTCAATATTCCAACACCAACTGTGATTTGTGTTCGGGTGAGGTGGATATATCTCAGACAATGAAATACCTGCGGTTGCGGTTTGATTGCAGTTTTACTTTTACAGAATACATAGGCCATGTGATAATGAAGGTTAGTAAGGGTATGACTCCGAGAAGGGTAATGGTTATGGTCAATTGTATGTGGGGCTAACACCACTATTAAAAAAAATTCTACAAGAATTGAGTTCTATCTGAAAATGTCAACGTCAGAGCACATACACCATATCTCCGTCGAGGTTTCAGTGTATATCGACTGAACCTGGATTCAAACCCACGTCTATAGGTATACAAACCCAAAGATCTCTTTCTCTCCCTCGATCACCGCCCAGATAGATGTACCAAACCTCCCCATAAATTATATTAATGTGGAAATCTGATTCATGCAACCCTAGCATTGGTGTGTTTTACGTCACATCTTCAGCACCATTTGGAGCCCTGGTGCTTATCCTTCGGCGATGTGTCCAGTTTCAGCCAGCGTTTACTCGGTTCGCTCTCCGTTCTGTAGCCATCTAGTGTTTGTTACGGTGTGTGGTAGCTAGCTCCACGCCCAATATCCTTAGTCGCCTCTTACGACATGCGTGCAGGTAACAGTGGTTCCATTCTTTACACCCCAATTTGGGCCCCGATAACCACTCGGTTGACCCAAAGATTTAAAGACAAAGCATTGATTTCATTCACCGAGTATCTCAATATGACTCAGTCACTATTTGCAGAAATCGTATGCCACTTGACAAGAGTATTGCTAAAGCACGTACTCCGCAGTTTCAGCAACAATTCTAAGGGTTCTCCGGTTTAAAAAAACCCACACAATCTAAGCCGAATGAAGCGGCCCGGATTCGATCACATGATCTTCAGAACGCAAGACAAACTGCTTAGTCACTTTACCACAGGGACACTCCAAAATCGCTAACACAGAATATTTCTACTTAACTACACATATATATTTTTTAATGGACGTTATCACTAATATAAAACAAACTGGATTGACAAGTAATGTTCACGTATAAATGCATTGTGTAGCTTGTAATAAACGATCCGAGTTATTATTAAAACCACATGAGAGAACAAGACAATGCCTGTTATGTAACCTTGAAAGTAATATATAAACAATGGCTGATATCATAAAGCAGGGATTCTAACACTTCTCAACCTCAGGGCCTAATTATATTTATCATTGATATTTTTGTGTGTGATGTTTAGCATAGATAATTATTAATATAAAATTGTATTAAATCGCTTGCTATACATCGATAATGAATAACAATGTAACATTTTCCCGAGACATTAAAGTGGTTGCTGCTTACAGGTTGAGAATACCTGTCCCAGACAATGGGCGTGGTACTCTGTAACGGATTTTGTACACGTACATTATTTACTTGCTTGTATGAAGAAGATTGGTTTGTATTATTGTCTGTTTTTTTCTTCTTCGTGTAAATTCCTAGCATAGCACACCGTTGTTTATATATTGAAACATACAGACATTTACTTACTATAAATTAATATTCATTATTTCTCTTGTTTGCTCTGAAAGAGTGAATCTTACGATGCAACTAATTAAAGTGATCTGCGATTTCTGTTTTTAAATGATCTAAAGCCGAATGATTTGCTTCATTGCATCAGGTTTTACCCCACAGGCTCGGTTCCTCTCAGGAGAAATGGCACGCCACCTGTCGAGAATATTACACAATTCATGAGCTCCGTAGCACCGACAACAATCCTAGTCTCTATAAAAGTGTACTCGGAACAAACGAAGCGATCCGGATTCGAATCCGCGACATTCGAAGCAAAGGCAAAGGTTTAACCAATTAGCCACAGAGAGTCCTCTTATTGATCCGAAACATTCTTTTTTAAACCAACATCCACAGAGCCTAGTTTGCCTTTCCTCTTTGATTCCTACTCTCTTTACCAGACTGCAGTGATGCTGCCTATTAACAGTGTTTCTACATGTAGATGGAGAAGGCTCTTGGTGCACGACACACACATCCCACTCACATCACCCTACATCCCACGTAAACACATACACACACACATATAAGGATCCTGAGAACAGACAATTCTAATGAGAAAATATGAAGTAAATCTGGCAGGTGAATTGTTGGTAACATCCTCCAACGAGTGACTTTGGTCAGAAACATACATTCTTAACACAGTATTCCCCATTTTACCCAATGGTATGAAAACAGGTAACTTTATAACTGTTAGTGAAGGGACGACAGAAATAATACACTTTCTGCCTCTAGCCAAAATAATCATACATTAGTCATTTCGGAGATATATGGGACAAAGTGACAAAATCATTTTGCCATTCATTCTGAAGGTCGCAAGTTCAAATCCCGGTCGTTCGGTAAACGAGTGTATTTTTCGGAACCCACCTAGCATTGTTACTGATTACGAAATGTGTGCTTTGTGCAATACTCTCGCAGGTGACCTGCCATTTCTCGGAGAGGACCGAGCTATGGGAGTAAAACCTGGTGCAATGAAGCCATTCATTCTGCTTTAACCTTATAATAGACCTACGAAAGCTGATATATTTTAAGATTGTCTATCGCGCTGAAAAGAAATAAAACAATTTGTTTCAAATAAAAACACGAAATGTATGGACTACTTAACACTACTCCTGAAATGGGATAGTCTTTTTGAAACAAGCTAGATACTAGGATGGGTCTATAGAGAGACAGATATCTAGAGATATAATGACTTGCTATTTGAGGGGAAACTCCAAAATGAAATAGAAACAGATAATAAGCCTATAGTTCAAGGATAAGGTGTGGCAGCGTGTTTGTTAATACATTTTGCACCTAAAAGCCTAGCAAGAATAAATGAACACGATGCCATATTCAAATTGTGAAATATCGCGTAGACAGACACGCCCACGTCAGTGTAAGCGTTTACCTTACACTCATATAAGAAACACGTAAACACGCCTTTGACTTTTATTCTCTGTGATCTGAAAATATTATTCTCATGTATACAGTTGATAGCTTCTTACAAGTATTGTTTGCAAATGTTACCTTCGTAACTAATTACTTTCGGTGTCTATCTAACGTATTAATGATGATGGCATTATATTTTTCCGAGAGAAACATTGAAAGGAGAGGACATTTAGAACGAGTTTATTCTTTCTACTGTCAACAATATATGAGCACTTATGTATTAATATGCAATAATTCTCAGTTTTTTATCTTTACTGTCCTTTGTTATTCTATTATTATTGTTCCTTTATTATTATTTTTTATTTTTATTTTACACATTCAAGATGCCATATTTATGGACATAAATTATAAACGAGAGCTGCCGACCATAACCAGGTAAAATCTTCAGTGTTCTCCCCCTCTCCCATCCCATTGTTTTCTTTTCCGGTAACGTGGTTGCTAAGCAACGTGAGAAAATGGGCCGGCATTCTGAAGAGTTTGTTTGTCTCCTTGCCCGGAACTCATCCTTGCATGCGACCACTGCCCGGGGTTCTAGAGCTTTCTAAGCTGACGCCGAAACCATGAGAGATGTCCGCGCCCTGTAATCGATTTTGGCAGATCACTGAATTTACCAGCACAGGTGTGGCAAATTCGGAAAGAGAAATTCGGGACAAGGAAACACAGTTGCATGCGTGGCGCTATGAGAGAAGATTAAAGGAGGATAGGGGAGGGAAAGAGGGTGTTATGTGAGGTATTAAGGTTGGGGAAGCTGGGTGGATGATGTACTGGTTACAGGCCGCCACGTCTTAGCCTAGACACGTGCTATGCATCAATTTAGGAATGAGTAGTGCCGGTAGAATGAACTACAGAGGTTGCCATTAATACACGTCTAGAAACTCCTTTAGGCAAAATTAATCATGCGATGACTGGAAAAATTGAGAACTTAGAGGGAATAGGATGGAGAGGGAGGAGGGCTGTTGCGGAAGTGGTATTGAAAAATTTAGAGAGCAGTAAGATAAAATTCAGTAACTGGATGAATTCAGCCACGTCTCGCTTTAGAAGCTTTATTTGCCGTGCTTGTTTCATTAGCTTTTGAAAACATGCCACCCCACCCCACATCATAATTTTTTTTTCATTAAATTAAATGGGTTTTGGAGGGAGGGGTGGAAATTGAGTCAGTTTGTCCTTGAGGCATTACAGCATGGAGAATGACTCTTGGCTCATTTCAAAATTATTTTTTAGCTTTTTGTATATGAATTTTTTAACTTGGTTGTTTACGTGTTCTTGGATGCTTTGATAATAGTAGTGATTAGTTGTTGTTACACTGGGTGGGGTTGTGATTAATCTAGTAACAGAATGTCTATTATTTTAACTGTTATTCAGAAAACTCAAGGAGAACGTTATTATAAAATGTGTCTCGTCTTCAAACACACGTGATATTGTTATGCCTGATATTGATATTTAGCTTCAAAGCTACCAGGCATTTTTTTTTTTGCTATTAACTTATGAAGTTGTATAGAATCATCAATAGTAACTCTGTGCACTGGCGTAGCAAAATGATTAGAGCACTGGCATTACGATTGAAAGATACCGTATTGATTCTCGGTGAAAGCACTCATAGTTTGACCAAATTAGAACATGGAGCTTCCTTGCTGGGTTATTGAAGGGAAATAATGGAAAAAAATGTTCACCTCAAACTCATAGTAATATGTGATCTCGAATACTTTAGTTCCACCTGTGTGGTGCCGGGGCCCGCAAGGGAAGTAAAGAATAGTACCACTGCGACCTACAATGCATGTCGTAAGAGGCGACTGATGTAGGACCTAGGAAGCTACCCTAGTAAATAGAAAGCGTTGCAGAAATCTGATGTGCTGGACTACTTGTAGTCGCATAACTGGCACAATGTACAATCGCTCTTAGGCTCAGATCACATACAAATCACACAGAGTGGTTAACAAGTGGTCGATAGCGTTTGAAGAAGAAGAAGAAGAAGAAGGAGAAGAAGAAGGAGAAAAGAAAAGAAGGATACCTTAGTTCATATTTCAAGAAATAGCATACAGGTAAACCTAATAACCAGGTAACCAGATAAAATAGGTGTTCAGTTCCTTTCAGCAGAAGAAGAAAGATATGCATGCAGCTTGTTACTGTAGATCTCTGGTTACACATAGTTTAATCAGTCCCCTCTCATGTTCCTTCCTATACCTCTAACGCTCGATTTCAAACTAGTTCACATCAGCAATCATTTTTTAATTGCAGTGGATTTTCTTTCCAATATATATTTCATTCATTTCATATATTCACTGTTAGCGTCTGTAGCTCAATCGGTAATGAGCTAAACCACAAGCCCAAGCTCACCTAATTCGTTTCCGGGGGATTTTTTATAAAAAAGGTAAAATCAGACATCACCATTCAGAAAACAATGGCAAACTACTGAAGGTATAAGTGGTGCCTAGAAAATCAACGACGCGTTTACTGTGGTTGATGGTTAAGTCATGTAAATGATATGCTATGATTTTCATGTTCATATTCATTGATTTAGTTGAGTATGTTGCTCCTGTCAAATGTCCCCTTTACAAGGGTACTCAATGCCGATACATCAGCTTGCTCACTTCCACGAAACCCCCATCGGGCCAATAACAACAGATTCACACGAGTTCCTAAACAGTCGATATCGTTATGTAGGTCCTTCCCTCATACCGTATCCATCTACCGTAGTCCAACATATTCTAACACATGTATGAAAGTCTAATGCAAAAGTAGTCTAAGTCAAATCAGTATCAGAGAGCAGAGGTCGCTGTAGCATCTCCGACGTCCATTTTCATACTGAGGTTATTCCAACATTTTACCACATCACATGCCTACTATAATAAGCAGTGGCGGCTCGTGCTCATTTTTGTTGGTGGGGTCAGACAAATATTTTGGGAAAAATCATGGTTTTGGGTTAGGTTATATTTTAATTTATAAAGTAATAAGTACGTTACACTTTATTTTTGGTGGGGCTCGGCCCCAATGGCCCTTAATGACGAGCCGCCACTGATAATAAGGTAATCTATAGTTAAACTGCTAGGAAAACAAAGTTGAGAATACTAAGAGCATGAGAGTTTTCTTGGTCTTCATCATGAGTCATTAGATCTTTTATGGCTCTCAGTTCGATCCAGCCTTAATTTGGTAACAGGAAGATAAAGACGACCGGTCAATAGACCACATCACCCATCGTGTGCGTCTGTCAGAGAAAAATACGAAACAAACACTGCATTCTCCAATATATTCTATACTATCAAAACTCATTCTTTAATTTATTTGCTACAAAATACAACAAGAGTTTAAATATATTACTATGCCCGCGTGCCCAGCGTGTTCGTAGCGCGTTGGACTGTGGGTGACTAGCCATCTGTGTGTACGGGTTCAATTCCGTGGGCAGGCAGAAAAAGCCACAGATTCCCCAGATTCACGGTGTTCGTGGCACCGAACCGAAGGGTTACGATGTCCATGTCACCGAGCCGAAGAGCTGAAAAAGCTCAAGTGCTTCTGGATCGGAAAAAATAAAAAAATATATATATATTACTAAATATATTGCCTGTACTTTTTGAAGCTATTTTACTAATGTTTTGATTATTGGAGTAATTGGCATATAACACTATCTTTTACAAGGTTACATTTCTAAGCTTATGTTTGTTTTGTTTTTTGTTTTGTTTTTTGTGTGCTTCGATCTATCCATTAATATTTTTAATTTCAAAAACGAGGTTCTATAACTTGATTCGACTCACTCAGTAACCACATCATTCAGATCTCATGCTTAGTACCAGCTGTACCAACGTATATATATATATATATATATAGAAGCAAAGAAACCATTTTTGTATATCGAGGTCTATTGAGGAATAAGGTGTTATGATTATATTTTTCATTGACCTCCGACACACAAAAGGGGATATGATCAACATCACGTCGGTCGCCTTTAATTCTCACTGTTTTTCATGATACCAAATTGAGGCTGGGTCGGTCGACCTTTAATTCTCACTGCTTTTCATGATACCAAATTGAGGCTGGGTCGGTCGCCTTTAATTCTCACCGCTTTTCATGATACCCAATTGAGGCTGGGTCGGTCGCCTTTAATTCTCACCGCTTTTCATAATACCCAATTGAGGCTGGGTCGGTCGACCTTTAATTCTCACCTCTTTTCATGATACCTAATTGAGGCTGGGTCGGTCGTCTTTAATTCTCACCGCTTTTCATGATACCCAATTGAGGCTGGGTCGGTCGCCTTTAATTCTCACCGCTTTTCATGATACCCAATTGAGGCTGGGTCGGTCGTCTTTAATTCTCACTGCTTTTCATGATACCCAATTGAGGCTGGGTCGGTCGCCTTTAATTCTCACCGCTTTTCATGATACCCAATTGAGGCTGGGTCGGTCGCCTTTAATTCTCACCGCTTTTCATGATACCCAATTGAGGCTGGGTCGGTCGCCTTTAATTCTCACCGCTTTTCATGATACCCAATTGAGGCTGGGTCGGTCGCCTTTAATTCTCACCGCTTTTCATGATACCCAATTGAGGCTGGGTCGGTCGCCTTTAATTCTCACCGCTTTTCATGATACCCAATTGAGGCTGGGTCGACTTTAATTCTCACCGCTTTTCATGATACCCAATTGAGGCTGGGTCGGTCGCCTTTAATTCTCACCGCTTTTCATGATACCCAATTGAGGCTGGGTCGACCTTTAATTCTCACCGCTTTTCATGATACCCAATTGAGGCTGGGTCGGTCGCCTTTAATTCTCACCGCTTTTCATGATACCCAATTGAGGCTGGGTCGGTCGCCTTTAATTCCCACCGCTTTTCATGATACCCAATTGAGGCTGGGTCGGTCGCCTTTAATTCTCACCGCTTTTCATGATACCCAATTGAGGCTGGGTCGACCTTTAATTCCCACCGCTTTTCATGATACCCAATTGAGGCTGGGTCGGTCGCCTTTAATTCTCACCGCTTTTCATGATACCCAATTGAGGCTGGGTCGGTCGCCTTTAATTCTCACCGCTTTTCATGATACCCAATTGAGGCTGGGTCGGTCGCCTTTAATTCTCACCGCTTTTCATGATACCCAATTGAGGCTGGGTCGGTCGCCCTTTAATTCTCACCGCTTTTCATGATACCCAATTGAGGCTGGGTCGGTCGCCTTTAATTCTCACCGCTTTTCATGATACCCAATTGAGGCTGGGTCGGTCGCCTTTAATTCTCACCGCTTTTCATGATACCCAATTGAGGCTGGGTCGGTCGCCTTTAATTCTCACCGCTTTTCATGATACCCAATTGAGGCTGGGTCGGTCGCCCTTTAATTCTCACCGCTTTTCATGATACCTAATTGAGGCTGGGTCGGTCGCCTTTAATTCTCACCGCTTTTCATGATACCCAATTGAGGCTGGGTCGGTCGCCTTTAATTCTCACCGCTTTTCATGATACCCAATTGAGGCTGGGTCGGTCGCCTTTAATTCTCACCGCTTTTCATGATACCCAATTGAGGCTGGGTCGGTCGCCTTTAATTCTCACCGCTTTTCATGATACCCAATTGAGGCTGGGTCGGTCGCCCTTTAATTCTCACCGCTTTTCATGATACCCAATTGAGGCTGAGGTCTGTCGCCTTTAATTCACATGCTTTTAATGATACCCAACTTGAGGCTGGGTGGTGCCTTAAATTCACCGCTTTCATGATGCCATTGAGGCTGGGTCGAAGATGCTTATTTCATGTTTTCTTTGATTTACTTAGTAGTTGCCCTTCAAATGTCCCCCTTTTCAGGTACCAATGAGCTGGTACATCGCTTGCTATTCCACTGCCTCCATCGATACCAATTGAGGCCTCAGGTCGAGTGCCTTTCAATTCCCTACCGTCTTTTAACAATGATGCAATCTGAGGCTAGGTCGCATCCTTATTTCCCACGCCTTTTCATGTTTTATCCAACACTTCCACATCAACCTTTAATTGCCTCGTGCTCATTTTGTGATGCACAATTTGAGGCTGGGTTTGGGTTTTAATTTTAATTTCATAGATACCTAACTTGAGGCTGGGCTCGGTCGTCTTAATTCACCGCTTATAATGTAATCTATAATTAAACGCTGGGTTGGTCGCTTTAGAGTTTTCTGCTTTTCATGATCATTAATTGAGGCTCTGTCGATCGCCTTAATTTCCGACCGGTCATGAACTACCCATCGTGTGGCTGTCAGACAAATAATCAACACTGCATTTCATATATCTATACTATCAAACCTTTTTAATTTATTGCTACAAATACCCAATGAGGTTTAAATATATTCTAAATTTACCGCTTTTCTATTTACCTAATTGATTGGAGTATGACATATAACACAGCTTTTACAGTTTACCTAACTTGAGTGGTTTGGTCTTTTATTCTCTCGTTTTCCATGATATTTAATTTTCAGAAACTGGGTTCGATCGTTTTAATTCTGACCACTCTTACATATCCAGATTCATGCTAGTACGACCATATTAATTCTATATTTATATACAAATTAGAGCTAAGGCCATTTTATTCTAGTCTTTGAAAATAAAGGTGATATCATATTTTCATGACCGCCGATACCAATGATGGCCTGCGTCGGTCGCCTTTAATTCTCACCGCTTTTCATGATACCCAATTGAGGCTGGGTCGCCTTTAATTCTCACCGCTTTTCATGATACCCAATTGAGGCTGGGTCGCCTTTAATTCCCACCGCTTTTCATGATACCCAATTGAGGCTGGGTCGACCTTTAATTCTCACCGCTTTTCATGATACCCAATTGAGGCTGGGTCGACCTTTAATTCTCACTCTTTTCATGATACCCAATTGAGGCTGGGTCGACCTTAATTCCACCGCTTTTCATGATACCCAATTGAGGCTGGGTCGACCTTTAATTCTCACCGCTTTTCATGATACCCAATTGAGGCTGGGTCGACCTTTAATTCCCACCGCTTTTCATGATACCCAATTGAGGCTGGGTCGACCTTTAATTCTCACTGCTTTTCATGATACCCAATTGAGGCTGGGTCGACCTTTAATTCTCACCGCTTTTCATGATACCCAATTGAGGCTGGGTCGACCTTTTATTCTCACCGCTTTTCATGATACCCAATTGAGGCTGGGTCGACCTTTAATTCCCACCGCTTTTCATGATACCCAATTGAGGCTGGGTCGGTCGCCTTTAATTCTCACCGCTTTTCATGATACCCAATTGAGGCTGGGTCGACCTTTAATTCCCACCGCTTTTCATGATACCCAATTGAGGCTGAGTCGACCTTTAATTCTCACCGCTTTTCATGATACCCAATTGAGGGTGGGTCGACCTTTAATTCTCACCGCTTTTCATGATACCCAATTGAGGCTGGGTCGACTTTAATTCCACCGCTTTTCATGATACCCAATTGAGGCTGGGTCGACCTTTAATTCCCACCGCTTTTCATGATACCCAATTGAGGCTGGGTCGACCTTTAATTCCCACCGCTTTTCATGATACCCAATTGAGGCTGGGTCGACCTTTAATTCCCACCGCTTTTCATGATACCCAATTGAGGCTGGGTCGACCTTTAATTCTCACCGCTTTTCATGATACCCAATTGAGGCTGGGTCGACCTTTAATTCCCACCGCTTTTCATGATACCCAATTGAGGCTGGGTCGACCTTTAATTCTCACCGCTTTTCATGATACCCAATTGAGGCTGGGTCGACCTTTAATTCCCACCGCTTTTCATGATACCCAATTGAGGCTGAGTCGACCTTTAATTCCCACCGCTTTTCATGATACCCAATTGAGGCTGGGTCGACTTGAGAGACGTTACCGTTGGAAAAACAATCCAGCGCCATTATGGAATTGAACCGTGCCCACTATCCTAAGAAACGAGTTCACTAACCACTACGCTACTGCGGCTCTCCCTCGGAGATTTAACAAAACAAAACAGTTAAAAAGAGAATGTAGAAAACAAATACTCTTTGTCAGATTATAATGGAAGAAAGACGATAAAATAAAGCAGTGGGTTTTTTTGGAGGGTTTAAATGAAACTAAGGATGGAATCACAGAAACAAGAGCTGCCAATTGTTTCACAAAAATAACAGGTTCAAAAAATCAATACTCAACAGTCTTTCTATGGTGAAAACAAGCTATCCTCATTGTTTCGTTAGTTGGTGGGAGTTTGAGTTTTAAAAGTGGACAAATAATGGGAAACAAAGAGGGAATTCTGTACACTTTGCAGAGCTAATCATTGGAGCATGGGATGACAACAATAACAACTCTAAGAAGGGATAAGACTAGGATAACTTTCAATAAAATTAAAAACAAAGTCGATAAGGATGTAAATTGAATGAAAATGAAAATCGGGGCATATCCTTTACAGGACATCGAAATTATTAACAGTGAAGGAGTCGTTGATTTTTCTAGACACCACATATACGTTGAGTAGTTTGCCATTGCTTTCTGAACGTTGAGGTCTATTTTTACCATTCGCAAAAATCCATGGAAATAAATTCGCATCCTAACTGCCCGTCACTGTGTTTGAACCAGATGTTCTTGGGTTGTAATAGAGCTCACTACCGCTAAGCCACAGACACCCACATCATCTAATCTAATTTATCTAACAGAATCTACATTTGAAGGATTGACTTCATTGTACCGGGTTTTACCCCGTATAGCTTGTTCCCTTTTCACAGAAGAGGAACACAACCTGCCGAGGGCATTGTACAAAACACGAACTCATAGATCTTGCAATAATCCTAGCGGTCTCTGGAAAAATGCACATCTCGTCAGAACTGCGCGGTCCAGATTCGAACCCTCGATCTTCGGAACGCAATGCAACTGATTAACCACGTAGCCACAGAGACACCCGATAATTTATCTAAACAGTTCAAATGGTAATGATGAGGTACAGATGAATATGAAGTGAATGGAATAGCAATTGGTGAATATGATGAGGTCCACATTTAAAGTGAGTGGAATAGCAATTGGTGAATATGATAAGATCAACATTAAGTGAGTGGAATAGCAATTGTGAATATGATAAGATCACATTTAAATGAGTGGAAAAGCAATTGATGAATATGCAATAAACAGTTTACATTATGCAGATAATAAAGAAGACAAAATAAAAAATAGTTAAAATAGATACGTCACAATCAATAGATAGAATAGCCATGTGTATTCCAATCTTTGTCTTACATAGGAAGATCCCAGCGACAGAGCACGAACTCTGTAGCACCGGCAAATGTTCTGGATGTCATTTTGAAGATGAGGAAAACTTTCGCATACATTTTAAAATACCTTTTAATGAATTTTGTTCAGACATTGACTATCCAGTTTGCTCTTATCGATTTTCACTGCCAAGGATCTTTCACGTGTTCATCTTGAACACGGGCCAACGTTTTATCGTCCGTCTCCGATAGGACTAGGAACTAAATCTAACCTACAATGAAAACTGAGATCTCTAGAACATATATATCGATAGCTCTACGGGGGGAACGAACCGTGTACCTTTGGAGCGAGAGTCGAGCACCTTACCTAAACGCCATAGAGACCATCGACCATATACACAAATATCATAAGAAGGTAGACCTCTCAGAAAGGAACAAGATATCTCAGAAAGGAACAAGACATCTCAGAAAGGAACAAGATATCTCAGAAAGGAACAAGACATCTGAGTAAGGAACAAGATATCTGAGTAAGGAACAAGATATCTAGTAAGAACAAGACATCTCAGTAAGGAACAAGACATCTCAGTAAGGAACAAGACATCTCAGTAAGGAACAAGACATCTCAGTAAGGAACAAGACATCTCAGTAAGGAACAAGAGATCTCAGTAAGGAACAAGACATCTCAGTAAGGAACAAGACATCTCGTAAGGAACAAGACATCTCAGTAAGGACAAGAATCTTAGTAAGGAACAGGACATCTCAGTAAGGAACAAGATATCTCAGTAAGGAACAAGACATCTCAGTAAGGAACAAGACATCTCAGTAAGGAAAAAATATCTCAGTAAGGAACAAGACATCTCAGTAAGGAACAAGACATCTCAGTAAGGAACAAGATATCTCAGTAAGGAACAAGACATCTCAGTAAGGAACAAGACATCTCAGTAAGGAACAAGACATCTCAGTAAGGAGCAAGATTTCTCAGTAAGGAACAAGACATCTCAGTAAGGAACAAGACATCTCAGTAAGGAACAAGACATCTCAGTAAGGAACAAGACATCTCAGTAAGGAACAAGACATCTCAGTAAGGAACAAGATATCTCAGTAAGAAGCAAGACATCTCACTAAGGAACAAGACATCTCAGTAAGGAACAAGACATCTCAGTAAGGAACAAGACATCTCAGTAAGGAACAAGATATCTCAGTAAGGAACAAGACATCTCAGTAAGGAACAAGACATCTCAGTAAGGAACAAGACATCTCAGTAAGGAACAAGACATCTCATTAAGGAACAAGACATCTCAGTAAGGAACAAGACATCTCAGTAAGGAACAAGACATCTCAGTAAGGAACAAGACATCTCAGTAAGGAGCAAGATATCTCAGTAAGGAACAAGACATCTCAGTAAGGAACAAGACATCTCAGTAAGGACAAAGATCATTCAGTAAGACAGACATCACAGTAGAAGTAAAACATCTCAGTAAATCAGGACAAGTACAACATCACGGTACAGAACAAGATCATCTCAAGTACGGAAGGACAACATCATCTCCCGTCAACAACAAGGACAAAATCAGTAAACAAGGACAATCTCAGGTAAGGAACAAGACATCTCAGTAAGGAACAACATCATCAGTAGCAACAAGACATCTCAGGGAAGGACAAGACATCGTCAGTGACAAAGACATCCTCAGGGAAAACAAGACATTACTCAGAAGTAAGACGAACAAGCCTCTGAAGTAAGGTCACTAAGACAGACTCAGTACAAACAAGACATCTCAGCAAAACAAGAGGTGTTATATTAGGCAATAACTAGCAATCTCAGCAAGGAACAAGACATCTCAGTAAGGAACAGAGCAATCTTCCATTGTTAAGGTAACAAAGAAATTCATAAAGACAACTGACATCTCGATGCAATCAAGATCATCTGTAGTAAAACAAGCTTATCTCAGAAGAGACAATGACATCTCAGTATAGGTTAGTTTCAAGACATCTCGTAATTAAATAATGTCCTTCAGAAAATCCAAGATTATTTTCTGACGTAAGCCGCAAGTATTTTTGTATGTCAACTACAGACTTGGTATGTGTCGAACTAAGACTATCCTCATATGATAATATAGCAAGGACTATTCACCTAAAACAATATACATTCTACTCTAATGTACAAGACAACTAAGACATTCTTTTAGTAGTGCCAGGTTCTCAGAGAGAAGCAAGAATTCAGTAAGGAACAAGACATGTCAGTAAGGGACAGATATCTCAGGAAGCAACATCTCAGTAAGAATAAGAATCTCCAGAATGGAGCAAGACATCTCAATAAGGAACAAGAATCCCCTAGGTTCAGGAACATAAAATCACAGAAGGAACAAGCGATATGTGAGTAAGAAGAAAGAAAGAAATGTGGCAGTCCATCTCATGTGACACAATATATTTTCAGTAGAATCGCAAACATGCCTCAGAAAGGCAAACATTCCGATAAGTTGAACATGGCTTTCTCGGTAGCGAACAGCATCGATCTCAGTGAAGTACAAGAACTCGTAAGGAATCAAGTTCACATCTCAGTAAGGAGACAAGTATTTTCAGTAGGAGATCAAGACAAACTAGAAGAGAACAATACCCAGAGGGACAGAACATTCAGTAAGGAATAAGACATCTCAGTAAGGAACAAGACATCTCAGTAAGGAACAAGATATCTCAGTAAGGAACAAGACATCTCAGTAAGGAACAAGATATCTCAGTAAGGAACAAGACATCTCAGTAAGGATCAGGGTACACGGTACACGGCACAATATCACAGTACAATGTAAAACATCACAGTACAACATCACGGTACATGGTACAATATCATCGTACACTGCAAAAGATCACGGTACACGGTACAACATCACGGTACACGGTACAATATCACGGTACAACATCACGGTACAACGTCACGGTTCACGGTATAATATCGGTGGAACATCACGGTACAACATCACTGTACACGGTACAACATCACTGTACACGGTACAACATCACTGTACACGGTACAATATCACGGTACATGGTACAATATCATCGTACACTGCAAAAGATCACGGTACAACATCACGGTACACTATTGCACTACATGAAACCCTGTTTCTTTACTTAAGAATCTGAATTACAAGTGCCTCTGAAGTCAAAGGTTCACCTGAATGACGAGGGACACTGGTGACAAGGAAAGCAATCTTTCACGCAAAAATCAATCAGAGGTGTTATATTAGGCCCGATAACTATGCCTGAATTCATTGCGAGCGAACGAAAAAAAACAAAGAGTTTAGCACAAGTAAACACGTATTGCTATATCTTCCACTTGGATTCAGCGCTCACAAATGAAATTCACTGAAAGTCATTCAACTGGCAACCCCCTGCGATGCACACTATCAATCGTTCATGGCTTAATCTGTGCTTCATTTTTAACAAGTCTTGTCTTTAGAAGAGACATGATCGATTCTATGCTCCTTTTTTCAGATATTTCTTCCATTTTGTTTAGTTATGTTTTCAAAGTAGTTCCAATATCTGTGATATTTATAATTAATGTCCTTTTGCACCGAAAATTCCGCAGAATTATTTTGGTCTTTTGATCGTAACGCGGTGCGTATTGTTATTGTTTTTGTACTTTGTCAAACTACAGTACTTTGTTTGTATGTGTTTCGCCTGCTACATAGTTGTACGATAATACTATTCGCCATAGGATGCTTGTAATTTCAAATGTCCTTCATAAACAATATTACATTTCTACTAACTAATGTTACATAGACAACTAATGTTTATACATTTTCAAATGTCCTTCATAAACAATGTTACATTTCTACTAACTAATGTTACATAGACAACTAATGTTTATACATTTTCAAATGTCCTTCATAAACAATATTACATTTCTACTAACTAATGTTACATAGACAACTAATGTTTATACATTTTCAAATGTATATCATCGCTCGTGTGTTGCCAGGGCTCTCAAGGGGAGCAAAAATAGTAACACTGCGACCTACAAGGCATGTCGTAAGAGGCGACTGAGATAGGGGCCTAGGAAGCTACCCTAGTAAATAAAAAGCGTCGCAGAAATCGGATGTACTGGCCTTCTTGTAGGCTCATAACTGACACAACGTAAAATCGCTCTTAGGTTCGGATCACATATAAATCACAGAGAGTGGTTAACAAGTGGTTGATATGGAGAGTTTGATGGGGAAGAAGAAAAAGAAGAAATGTGTGTCAGTTCCATTTCTCATTTGTTTACATCAATATTATTTTCATACGACATCCGCAAACGTGCACAACACGAGCGTGTCTAAACATTCCGATAATGTTGTTCTTGGCTGTTTTCTCCGGGTAGCTGACACCTGCATCTGTATCGATCAGTGAGTCCAGAAGAACCGTGAAGAAAGCAGGACTGTCAGCAGTTCCACCCATCGTCCGACTTGAGATGTGTTTATGAGCGTGTATTTGTGTGTATGTATGTGTGTTATGTTTGAATGTGCAAACTAACGAAGAGAACGTAATCACGCGAGGGACAGCGGAAAGTCATTAAGCGTTATAAGTGGATTTATGTCTTGAAATAGTAAATCATTCTGAAAAAATATAGTTTTATTTTCTGTGATTTGCCATTGCTCATGTGTGAAGTAAAACTCTACAGAGAATGTGGGGTGGCATAGGTGTAAACATACAAGGACTTGGGGAAAATAGGAAGGGGTGGTATGTTGTAACTATACAGTGAGTATGAAATTGTGTTATGAAATTATGTAAGGAGTTACACATAAAGGGAAGGGGGTGTTGTAGGGATGGTGACCTTGTTTGAAGGTTACAAGGGGTGTGTGTGGTGACCTTGTTATGGTGATATAGAAAGTGTGGGGAGTAACTTTGTTGTAACGATGCAGAAAATGTAATGTGAACTTGTGATGATGCAAGGAGTTTGGGGTGACCTTGTTATGACGATGCAAGAAATGTGTAGGGTGACCTTGTTGTGACGATGCAAGAAGTGTGGGGTGACCTTGTTGTGATGTTTCAAGAACTGGGGAATTACCTTGTTGCAACGATGCAGAAAATGTAATGTGACCTTGTTCTGATGTTGCAAGAAGTGTGGAGTGACCTTTTTGGGACGCTGCAAGAAATGTAGGGTGACCTTGTTGTGACGTTGCGCAAAGTGTGGAGCGTCCTTGTTGTGATGTTGCAAAAAGTGTGGAGTGACATTGTAACGATACAAAAAGTTTTGGTGTTGTTATGACGTTGCAGTGAGTGTGCAATGACCTTGTTATGACGATATAGAAAGTGTGACTGATAAAGTGAAGAGTAAGCTCATTGTACCGTTCTAGTTGTTAGATGTTCTTGATGTGGACACTGCAAGAAGTGTGGGGTGCCCTTGTTTTGATGTTGCGATAGGTATGGGGATGGTTTTGCTACAATGATGAAAGGAGTTTGAAATGATCTTCTTTCACCAATGAATGCAGTTTGGTGTGTTCTCGGTATAGCTATACAGGGCGTCATATGGAACTGTTTTTGTTGCAGCTATGCAGAGAGTGTGTGGTGTCCTTATAGCGACGTAGAGAGTCTGCTGGGGTAGTCGTAGTAGAGATGCAGAGAGAATTGGTGGGGGTGCCCTCCTTGTTGTTATAATACAGGAATGTTGGGAATTCATATTCTTGTTGTAACGATGCAGAGAGTTAGGCGGGGATTTCCGGTTTGTAACAATTTAATGAGTAGGGTAGGGATGTTCTCTTAGAGACAATGAATTGTGTGTGATTCTATTAGGGACGATGAAGTGGGTTTGGTGGAGATGTCCTAGTTCTAACGACGATTTGAATCAGATAGAGGTAACCTTGTTATAACAATTCAGGGAACTAGGTAGGGATGTCATTGTTTTAACAATGCTGGTAGTCAGGTAGGGATGACCTTGTTATAACAATTCTGGGAACTAGGTAGGGATGTCCTTGTTTTAACAATGCTGGTAGTCAGGTAGGGATGACCTTGTTTTAGCAATGTTGGTAGTCAGGTAGGGATGACCTTGTTTTAACAATGTTGGTAGCCAAGTAGGGATGTCCTTGCTTTAACAATGCTGGTAGTCAGGTAGGTAAGTCCTTGTTATAAGGAAGCAACAAACTGGTTGGGGATGTTCTTGCCTCAGTGAATCGAGCAGTGATATCCGTGTTGTAACACTGTAGGGATTCGGGTAGAGATGACATTGTTCTAAAGATGCATAAAGCATGGGTGTGAATGTCCTTGTTCTTACTATGCATAAAGCATGGGTGTGAATGTCCTTGTTCTAACTATGCATAAAGTCGTGTGTGAATTTCCTTGTTCTAACTATGCATAAAGTCGTGTGTGAATGTCCTTGTTCTAACTATGCATAAAGTCGTATGTGAATGTCCTTGTTCTAACGATGCATAAAGTCGTGTGTGAATGTCTTTGTTCTAACGATGCATAAAGTCGTGTGTGAATGTCCTTGTTCTAACGATGCATAAAATCGTGTGTGAATGTTCTTGTTCTAAAGATGTATAAAGTCGTGTGTGAATGTTCTTGTTCTAACTATGCATAAAGTCGTGTGTGAATGTCTTTGTTCTAACTATGCATAAAGTCGTGTGTGAATGTCCTTGTTCTAACGATGCATAAAATCGTGTGTGAATGTTCTTGTTCTAAAGATGTATAAAGTCGGTTGACGATGTTCTTGTTCTAACTATGCACACGGTCGGGCGTGAATGTCTTTGTTCTAACTATGCTTAAAGTAGGTTTATGATGTACTTGTTCTAACAATACATAAAATCGGTTTATGATGTCCATGTTCTAACGATGCACAAAGTCGGGCGTGAATGTTCTTATTCTAAAGATGCGCAAAGTCGGGAGTGAATGTCCTTGTTCTAACTATGCATACAGTTGAGTGTGAATGTCCTTACTCTAACGATGCTTAAAGTTGGTTGATGATGTCCTTGTTCTAACGATGCAACGACTTGGGTGGGGTTTTCATTGTTCTAACAGCGCAGAGATATGAGATCTTTAAAACAAAATGATCGACCGCAAGCGTGTTTCATTATTCGCATTTTAATGAATCGATAATGTTTAGTTAATTCTAGGCCATTCCTTGTCGGTCGAATAGACGAAATAATAAATTGATGATGGCAAGAAAGTGATTACTTTTTACGAATTTTTAGTACTGTTTTTCGTGTAATATTATTTCTTTCAATCACTTCCTCACTGTAACCAGACAATTGCACACAAGAATATTTCACATCTGAAAATTGCATATATGACAAGTGAACACATAGACAATTGCGCATATGTCTATTGTACGTATGACAATTGCGTACATAGAGAACTGAACATTGAAAATAGTTTTGATGTTTGTGGAAACGATAACTCTATGTCTGATTTTGTTCTTGAGTTGATTTGGTATATATTTCACAGGACTGGAGACAAAGAAAGACAAGGCACATAGCTTATAGAGAGGCTCGTTCCAGGTGTCTCCTTTTTCGACCAGACGCTGAAAGACAAAACAGAATTAGAGAATAGATATATAGATAGTTAAACCTTTCCTCTTGCACTGGTCAACAATTATTATATTCGTTAGAAGCATTATCTCTGCTGTTATAGATTTGCTTGAGCGAATTCTTTTGTATTGATATTTACAAACACTTACATTATTATTCTATCCGTACAAGTGATGTCATAAAAATCCATGTTCAAATTTGAGATGGATACAGGAAAGATAATAGGTAAACTGACACACTGTACAGCGCACCATTCATTCATTCAGGGCCGCCCCGTGCTATGATACAGAGAGGCGGCTGCATCAGGCGGTACCGTAAGGGGGCAAAAGCATTGAAATCAAAATCACAATTAAAGGTTATTTTAAAGAAACAAATTTTAATTAAGGGACGGCATTTCGAAGACTTGCATCATACTGAGAAAATATACCGCACGGTCTTGTATTCATTTGCTGCCATAATCTAATAGTTACCATTAGGTTACTTTAGTTTGTTTTAACAGAAGAAAGTTGATTACTTCTTGACTTCTTTGACTTTATAGAGATTGTGACTTATAGTGTTTTTTTTCATACATTTCCTTCTTGAGTACAACTTTAGTGTGTATATATGGAACTGCAGTAAAACTATTTGATTGGCAAAACACGTAATTACAAAGTACTGTAGTTTTACAAATTACAAAAACAATGACAAAATACAGCAACGTTTCGACCAACAAGGCCTTTATCAAGCAAACGAACAAACAGGAGTGACAAATTAAAATGAAACAAAAATGGACGACCAAATACAAACGTATCTAAGGAAAATCTGGAATAAAAACGAATAACGAAATAAATGTAACACAAAAACACACATAAAAACTAGAAATAGAAAGGAAAAGAAACAATGAAACATCTAGTAAATATATAACTTGAATACATGCAACATATACCCATATATATTACAAAGCAGGGAAGAGAAAGTACTAAGAAGCATAAGAATGGAATATAACATGAATACATGCAACATATACCCATATAGATTACAAAGCATGGGAAGAGAAAGTACTAAGAAGCATAAGAATGTAATACGTTGAGCCCGCGTGGTCGCAAGGTACCATACAAAGAAATCAACCGATTCTCCAGAGCAAATCGACTGCGATCATCCGAGGAACATGATCGGATGGCTGTGACCTGGACATCGTGAGCACCTAAATGGCCAGTGTCATTGAAATGGGTGGTCACAGGGGTCACAGAGCATTGGCGTATGTCGGGTAAGTGTTGGGCGAATCGGTCACTGAGCCTCTTGCCTGTCTCGCCGATATAAAACTTTAGTGGGACGTGTTTTTTTTCACACGATAGAAAGTAAGATTATCGGAGCTGCAGCATTATATTTAGTAACCACAATATCTTGTATAATAATATTAAACATCATTTTAGTTATCAAGAAGAACAAGATAAGCATCGGTTTTGGAGGCGGATGGCTAATTTCTTATAATTTGTGTTTATGACAAGGGTTTATGGAAAGTCAAGATTATTAATGTCACTTGTCTGTTTACCCCGTTTCCTTTCATTTCAGATTTAAAAAATAATATTTGTCTGTGTTCACTTCTGTATGTGTGCAATTGTCTTGTGTGTAGTTGTCTATATAAGTGCAATTGTCCGGCTAACAATTTTCTTGTGTGTAATTGTCATTTATGAAACTGCCTTGTGCGCAATTGTCATGTATGAAACTGTCTTGTGCGCAATTGTTATGGGACCCTCCCTCACATAATCATTTACTTGTTCGCATTGATTTACATACTTGCTCATTATACTACGCATATAAACTTCGTACATTCATTTGATATTTTGGGTTCATAGTGACAAACATTAATTCACGTAGTTTCCTCAGTAATTTGTTGTTACATTAACTCTGTACACTCAATCGTAATTGTTAATCTGGATTACTTACCGTCTAGCGTTCATTCAATTAGCAACAACAGAGAGGAAGACTCAATATTGATTGAGGGAAGGGCTATAGAAGATGTTGGTGAATTTGTTCATTGGAAGTAAGATCATCCAATCAGGAGGTACAGATGAGGACATTAATGCCAGGATTAGGAAAATCCGACAAGTCTTTGCCATAATGTACAAGATATGGAAATTTATTGTAATCTCCACTAAAATACTGAGATAGTTTTACAAAGTTGTAAACACAAACCTGCCAATAAGAACCGAAACTCATAATGATCCAAGTCAGAAGAAGAAAATGGCGATGGGTTTATCATACTCTGTGGAAGACACAGTGGAGTGTCACTAGACAAGCACTTGAGGGGAACCCACAAGAGAAACGTATAAGGTGACAACCTAACCAGACTTGGAGACAGTCTTCTCGAGGAACTCAAGAATGCTGGACTATCCCGGAAAGCCATAACGAAAACATCTAGAGACCAAGAAAAGATGAGGATAACTGTTGAGATTCTCTACTCGACGAGGAGCAGAGAGGAATAAATAGTAAATAATTATTGGTTCACATAGTCATTCGGTAATTTTCTTACAGTAACATTATATTCTCACTCTCATTCGTTAGCACGGGTTGGTTGATGATCAACATTGATTCACGTTGCGAGGCCATATGCGCAATGCAATTAGCAATCATTGCGGCGTGAAGATCTGCGAGCTGGCACAGACCAAGATCCTAATTCACCTTCACATGTGATGGCCCTGGAAACAGATTGCAGAGTCTGGTAAAGCGGCTAGGGATCGAATGGGAAGCCGTCCTTGTGAGTTGGTAGAGTGCATACACAACTACACAGGGCATGAGACTGATTCAAACTTCAGACGAACAATATCTCAAAGTGGCTAAGGGTACACGATTTCCTGACCGATGTCAAGAGTGCGAGAATGTGGATCATTCAAGACAATACGTTTGCAGATACGTCAGCTGCCGTGAAATCCTAACTGGTTGATCGTACCAGAATTATCTGTTCTCGCAAACTCTCTCAATGTTTACCAATTTCATTCCTTTCTATTTTGTTATTTTCAAAGTATTTTTATATTTTTAAGTGTGATCCTATGGTTATCGGTACGCGGAGAGGATACTGTCTCGTTCAAATGCATCGAACATGGATACCATGCTATGGCTGAAATGTGTGGTGTTTTTGTATTCTACAGGAGCTTAAACGGGATACTCGCTTTTGCTGCACAAATCACATAGATCATGAAGAGTGGTTAATAAGGGGTTAATAGAACAAACGTACAAGAAAGAGAGAAAGGTTGGCGCCATCACTAATTTATTAAATTACATGAACTTCGTACACTTAGTCTTACTTGTTAGCATATGTTATATAATGACTAGTATTGATTCAGTTTTTCAATTATTTACTTATATGAACTGTATACACTGAATCCCATATGTTACCATGGGATTACAAGCATTGATTCCCATAGTCACTACATCATTTATTTATTTCAGCTTGATGCCAATCAGGGGGTACAGATGAGTACAAGAGGTCAAAGGCACAAGGAAGCGGCGCGCCAGGATTAGGGAGGTGGCTCTAATACCCTGCTCTCACCTCCACTTGGTGACCCTGGTAACAGACGGTAGTTCTGGTCTGACTAAGAGGGCAGGTGCCGTGGGAGAGCTACTCTGGGGCAAGTAGAGATGCAAAGGTAGTCGTGCTTGATGGGATCCGCTCGCAACACAGACGAGCGAACTCCCAGAGTGACTATTAATGCTCGCCTCTCCCGGACGATGGGAAAAGCTAGAACGATAATACATGTGAAACCTTGCCGGGCGGAACTCGGAGCTCGCGCAATTTCTCTCTTGATGCACTTCTCTTAAGCCGATGAGCATGCCGGGTGATGAGTTCCGCCACCGTTGCCGCAAGATGGTCTACATAGGTCAAAAGTCTAGCCCTATCAAAAACGAATCAAAAACCATCGAAGGGATGTTGACCCGTGTGTGGCGAAATTCGGAGCCCAAGCATGCTCTCTCTTGATCCGCTTCTCTAGAGCTGATGAGTATGCTTGGCGCCGAGGTAAGTTGCACGTGGGCATCATGGGGCGAAACTTGGATTTTGCCCCCTCGAAGTCGGACAGCCCAGTAGGAATTGACGGAAACGGTGAGGTAGGCACCAGGGCAGAGCGAGCGCGCATACTGGGCGTTGCAAGGGTGGCACCACATGGGGCGAAACCCGTGACCCCATCTCATGAGTGGGAGACTGGGTTGAGTCACAGAAGGTGACAGCCCAGGCAAATGTGTGCACGACATGGAAGGCACGAAAAATAGGAGCACGGAAAAAATCGATGCTGACAGGCATCAGGGCAGAGCTAGCACGCACGCTGGCAAAGTCATAGTAGGCCCCATCGTTGGGCAGGCCGGCACGGCAAGAGGTGTGCGTCCCACCCACATGAGTAGAACTGGAAAGCCCAGCAGAGGCAAAACCAGTGCAAGCGCGGCAGCGCAAGGGCGACAGCGGCAAGCGAGGCAGCGGCAAGCAGGGTGTGCGTCCCACCCAAATGTACAGAACAACTGGTAAGCACAGCAGAGATAAAGCGAGTGAGCGTTTCCGATCGCAGGGAACTACTGCTGCCTTGTAGTTTTGATTAGGGACAATCAAAGCCTAGCGGGGCAAACCGAAAACGAACCTGAACGAGCGGCAAACCATGGTGTTCATTAAAACGACCGGTTTTGCTGGGCAGAGGGCGTTCATAAGCCCGGGAGGGCAGGCCGTCTAAGGGTCGCTGCCCTGAAAGAAAATGGCAACCTACTGCCTTGTGGGTTCTGCTGGGGACAGTCAAAGGCTAGCGGAGAGCGAACTGCACACAATAGCTGACTGAAATCGAACACCACACCGAAGGATAAGCAACTGTGCTCAAATAGGTGCTGAAGGTTTGGTGCACGTACATTACGTTCTGATGTTTGGCTGTTTATATATCAAAATAGAATGATAAAAACTAGCCTAGAACGATCGAAAGAAGGAGAAGATGAGTACATTAATGCCCGGATTAGGCAAATCCGACAAGTCTTTTCTCTCCTGCACATTGTATGCAGATCTACTGCCATATCCACTAAAACAAGCTCAGGATATGAATTCAGCTCAAATGTGAAGTTTGTCTTGCTGTATGGTTCGGAAACGTGTCTAGTCAACAAGTTAAATACAGATAAGATTGAGACCTGTGTCAACGGATGTCTTCGGCAGATTCTCAGACTGAGATGGTATGACAGAGTTGCAAACAGACTTTTAAATACAGACATGTGGATAAGAACAAGACAGGAACACATGACGACACAGATGAAGAGGAGAAAATGGCGATGAATCGGGCATACCCTGCGAAATACCCAAACGAATGTCACTAGACAAACTCTTGAGTGGAACCAGGAAGAAAAACGGAAAAGAGGACGTCATAAACAGACCTCAAGTCTGAGTCTTCCTGTGGAACTGAAGGAGGTTGAACTATCATAGGAAGCCATAAAGAAAACAGCCAGAGACTGGGAACGGTGATGGACAACTGTTGATGCCGTATGCTCCACGAGGAACGGAGAGGAATACGTAAGTTAGTAAGTAACTTGATGTACTCATTCTCATCTGATAGCTTGGTGTTACTTAATAAAGAACATTGATTCTGATTGTTACTAAATTATTTACTTATATGAACTTGAAACACACGTATTTACTTGTTAACCTGAATTATTTCATTGTTAATGTGGATTCACGTTATCACTTCAATAAGTTGTTCAAAATCATTTTTTATGGCAGGCCAATAGCAAACTATTTCAATATATTATTAGCTTTACAAATGTAGATTATCGTTAAGTCGTGTTTCTATATCTATAATCTCATCATGTCCCGTTTGACACATAGACGTTCTTCGTCCTTTCTACAAATTGTTTCCTTCGTCAGTCCACAATCTTTCAACTTTCTTTCTACTTATCTTCTATATGTTTCCTTCGTCAGTCCACAATCTTTCAATTCTTTCTACTGATCTTATATATTTCCTTCGTCAGTCCAAATTCTTTTAATTGCTTCTACTTATCTTCTAAATGTTCTCTTCTTCAGACCACAATCTTTAACTTTCTTTCTACTTATCTTCTTATATTTCTTCGTCAGTCACAATCTTTCAATTCTCTTTCTACTTATCTTCTAAATGTTTCCTTCGTCAGTCCACAATCTTTCAATTCTTTTTCTACTGATCTTCTAAATGTTTCCTTCGTCAGTCCACAATCTTTCAATTCTCTTTCTACGATCTTATATATGTTTCCTTCGTCAGTCCACAATCTTTCAATTCTCTTTCTACTGATCTTCTATATATTTCCTTCGTCAGTCCACAATCTTTCAATTCTCTTTCTACTTATCTTCTCCATGTTTCATTGAACATCTAGGTTTTTTCTATCCGCTGTCCATCGTAGAGCTGTCATTTTTTAAAAAAAAGGTAACGGAACCCTTTTTCATACCTCGAGGTATATTGTGTAATACTGTGTTAGGATGGTATTTCTCATTGATCGTCGACAGACGATGAGTAGTGTGGTCAACATCACGCTAGCCACCTTTATTTCCCAGTGCTGTTCCTGGTAAGCAACTGAGGATGGTCCGACAAGAGAGCCGTTTTCGTAGGAACAAAAATCCACGCCACTGTAGAATTTAACCCGGACCACTACCCTAAGAAGCGAGCTGTCACATATATATATTGGGGGTCTTTGTGGCTAAGTGGTTAAGCTCTTTGCCTTATGAGTTGAAGGTCGTTGGTTCGAATTTGGACCGCGCCGTTCTGTTCACGAGTGCAATTTTTTCCAGAGACCCTTAGGATTGTTGCTGGAGCTATGGAGTTCATGCTTTGTGCAATACTCTCGGCAGGTACTCTTTGTGCAATACTCTCATGCCATTTCTGCGGAGAGGGACCGAGCCAGATGAGGTAAAACCCGGTGCAATGAAGTCAATCCTTCGTCTTGAAAAACCCTTGATATATTAAAATCTTTATATGTAAGAAAGAGATCCGAGCACACATGGTTATAAACTGAGGTGATGTGGTGATGTGGTGATGATGATGATCATATCAATCAAGCAATCAAATAAATCAATAACTTAATGACTAGCATCGATTACGAAGCCAGTAAGCAAAGTACTGGCCTGAACTTAGCTTGTATCTATCTGTATTAGATTATCTGTGTGAATCCAGTTGTCAACATGGTGTAATTGATTGAGAAGATTATTATCATTGCACGTCGGTGAATGACCATCTCTCTCTCTCTCTCTCTCTCTCTCTCTTTTCCAGCAATTTATCTATTGTCACAATGGGGTCTAACATTGCAGCAAACCATTGCACCAAGCAAAGACCACAAACACTAAGTCATTGAAGGAACGAAAAGTCGACTACGGAGTCAACTAAACAAACTAGTAATTCTATGTAAAACAAGTTAATATTTAACCAATAATTGAAGCGATATAATAGTAGTGTTGATATAGTAGAATCGGAATACAAAAAGCATACTTATTACCAGTGGCAATGTATGGGCCACTGGTAATAAGCAGAGGCAAAAAAGCAGAGAAGGACAAAAGAAGAAAGAATGTATGGGCATTTAATAAGGCAGTGGAAAGTATATATACTTTTGAAAGTGTTACAAAAGAGTCCTTCTTATACCACGGATAGAGAAGAGAACCAAATATATATATTCAGAAGTTGTTCAAAATCAAAGAAAACTTGCTACTACAAATAAGAATGAGAAAATTAAGGTATTTTGAACATATAAAAAGTCATGAATAGTTGGAGAAGACCATTTTGGAAGGAAACATCATGGTAAAGAAGAGAAGAGAAAAACCACGGAGAATATGAATTCGAGATGAAGCTGATGATTTGAACATGATAGCTGCAGAGATAGGACATCTGACTATGAGAGAGAGAAATTCCAACGGACAGTGAGAGTGTCAAAGCGCTGTTCACGACAAGCTATTGAATAATGATGATTTAATAGTAGAATTGATGTCTGGAGGCCACATATAATTTATGTTTCAGTTTCCTTTCTGGACAAACAAAAAAGAGTCATTTGTAAGAAAAACACCGTTCTTTATATTATTTAAAACGCGCTTTGCGTTGTTGAAACTATTCTCTTTGCTCTTTAAAATACTTAATTCCTATAAGTGCATTTTTGTGTATGGATCAAACAATTCTTCATATGCTAGATTTTCAGTGTTGTGGCGCACACAATCCGGCATCAGGTCTGAAAGATATTAGAAATGGCATTATTGATTCTGAACTTAGCCAGTGCAATTCTCCTTCAGGCGTCAGAAGGCTTTCACATATCATCCATAAAATATACAAAACATATTAAAACATTTCAAAATGTCGTGTTTCAAACAATGGTGAAAGATAAACAACGTATGAATTGCTTGCATGTTTCATGTGTTCTGTTATATAGATCTTTGATCGAAAAGCTGTTTCTATTATGTTTTGCTATTTCTTGTATGGTTGTCATGCTTTACATTTTGTTGATCATTGTTGTTGTAGATCTGTTTCCCAGCAGTTTGACTCAGATTTAAATAAATGAATAAACACATATCAATTAGTGGGAATATACGAAATAAATATATATTTCAAGGAAATTAGGAAATGGACAATATGTCTATATATATATATATATTCCTCTTGTACCGTCATAAGCAACATATGGACTGCAAGTAATTTCTCCATAGTGCTTTGTCCTGTGCAACTCGCTCAATCTCTTCCATGGAATATATCTTGCCTCTCTCAGTAAAGTTCGTTTCGTGGTTAACCTAAGGCTCCTCTTTTCTTGAACTCTTGAACTCCAACTTCGATGCCTGCTTTGTTATTCGTTGGTCATTTCGGCTCAAGGTGTGCCCAACATAGCTCCATTTTCTCCTTCATTTAATAGTTGTTAATAATGGTTGACGAGACATTTCTGTTAGTTCATCTCTTCTCCTGAATTCATCCCATTTTATGTTCATTATGTTGTACAATATACTTACTCATTTATTATTTCTTGTTCGCATTTGAACAAAGAGCTGCAGCAATGGCCATCAACAGTATCTATTTTGAGCTGATACAGTGTACGTCAGTACTGTCCAACCTTTTTATATATTGAGGCTCATCTGACTCATGACTATGGAAGCACAGACACACTGTGGCGATTGCAATAATAATAGCAAACGAATTTTTTTAAAACCATAATATTATATGAAAACTTCATCACGACTTAACGTTTAATTTTAAAAACAAAATCTTGTGCTTACAAAACATGCTGTTATTAAGAAATACTATTTTTCTTGAAATTCTGAATGGCTTTAAAGCCGGCGGAGACAAAAAGGGCGTTAAGGATGTATCACAAGAGCACCAAGCTGGACTGCGCTGGTGTAAAGTTTGTCCTTTGAAAAGGTATCAATCCACAATTTCACGGTGATGGATAAATCAAATGTTATTTAGACGACGTGTAAGGAAATCAATACACAAACAATATGAACTTTGAACATTTGCTGCGCATTTGGAAGTAATGAAAAAGAATGTAATGTCCCGTACTTCACAGACTAAAACTGAAACAATTTGATAAAGTGCGGAATGAATAGTTTGTTCTTAAAAGATCAGAAGAAAATCGATTTCATGTCTCATAGAAGCTGAACGATTCTATCTAAAATGATGTATTTGTTGCTGCTTTGTGAATTTGTCCAATTGTAGTTGCAGTTGTCTGGTATTAGAAGTCCGTGTTCATGTTCAGCACGCAAAAGTACCCGTGGCAATTAAAAATCGGTATGAGTAGGCTGAAATGCCGCAGCCTAGACAAAATTCATGAACAAACTGTTAAAATAAAGCTCCTACAATAATATTTACCATTTCAAAATTACATCGGGGATCTACGCCAGTGTTACAGAGCTCGTGCTCTGCCGTTGAGATCTACTTGTGTAAGAAAGGTATTAGAGCAGACATAGTTTTTCACCGAAGTGCATTGATGATGGTTCTATCGATCAATCAGAATCCGAAGTAACATCCACAGATGTGATGCGTTAATACCTGGGAAGCCTTGTATTCAGAACAATTATCGACATTAATTAGGGAAATCTTTGTTTCCAACTCTGTCCATGCTTCTGTAGTTTTCAACGGCGTCAAACGGCTGTGTACTGGCCCCAACACTCTTCAGCATGATGTTTGCTGCCATGCTCACGGATGTCTTTTGGGAAGGCGACGAACATGGGGTAAAGATTAGATACAGGACAGACGGTAATCTATTCAATCTTCGGAGGTTAAAATCCTCCACCAAGGTAAAAGAATCAACTATCTCAAACCTGTTGTTTGCTGATGAATGTGCCCTCTCTACCAACTCTGCGGAAGAAATGCAGACTTACATGGACAAGTTCCCAATGGCCTGTGATAGGTTTGGCCTCACCATTAACACCAAAAAACAGAGGTCATGTTCCAGCCCGTCCCTAGAGAACAGTATTACGATCCAGTCATCAACATTAAACACCAGCGTCTCCAGTCAACGGACAACTTTGCTTATCTTGGCAGCCTCCTATCCAGATCGGCAAACAGATATTCTGAGGTCAACAATAGGATATCCAAAGCCAGTGCTGCGTTCGGAAGGTTACATGTCACTGTGTGGAACGGAAGGGGATAAGCATAGTCACAAAGCTGAAAGTTTACCAGGCCATAATGCTAACCACGCTGCTGTACGCAGGCGAGACATGGACAGTGTATGGCAGACACACAAGAAACCATTTCCACACAAGCTGTCTACGCAGAATACTAAAAATAAACTGGCAGGACAAAATTCCAGACAGCGAAGTCCTCACAAGAGCAAAGATCCCAAGCGTCAACACCCTGTTGCAGAAAGCCCAATTGAGATGGGTCGGTCACGTTGCTCGAATGCCTGATAAACGCATCCCAAAACAGTTGATGTATGGCGAGCTTGAAGGGGGCAGACGTTTAGCTGGTGGACAGAAAAACGCTTTAAAGACACTCTTAAAGTGTCTCTGAAATGCTTCGATATAGACAATACGTGCTGGGAATCCTTGCGCAAGATCGCCAAATGTGGCGCTGTAACAACAAAGAGGAACCCGAATAGCTGAGAATCATTGTATTGTTGAGTCACAGAGAAAACGAGCAGGGCGCGAAAAGACAGAGCACACAACACGCACATGTCTAACCTTGATCATGTATGCCCCACCTGTGGTCGGGGATTCTGTTCTAGGATTGGACTCTACAATCACCTCCGCACACATCAGAGAGGTGCAACAGCACACGTCTGAGATTGTTGTCATCATCGCTTGCGATGGACGACTATTAGAGTTCTCAAGATGCCAGTGTCGGTATGAGGGGATGGCATTTATAGGTGCTTCCAACCTCCAGAATATCACACGAGTCTACTTGCCTGACCATGCAGGTGTTTGAGGTAACGAGAGAGTAAACATGCTTGCATTGAGAAAACAGGTAGACGGTGTGCTGGAGATGGGACATGAAAGCAGTTGGTTAGATATCGTCTGTTGGATAAGTGCACGACAGCTGATGGTGCATCTTATACTTCTACAGGGTGTTCAAGATAAAAGCGGCCCGATTGTCAAATCAAAAGTTGCCAGTTACCTTTTGCGTTGTGTATATTTACTATTTAAACCGGCTCTGACTAGGTCGTTCTACGTCACATTTGTTCATCGCCCCTTCCCACACTACAATTACATACCGTCACACAACCTTGACCTATTCTACGTCATAACTGAACCTTTTCATTTTCATAAATATATGCCAGATTAGCTCCATTGACAGGCTGCTTTTATCTTGAACGCCCTGTATATATATCTAAAGACAAATGTAGAAGAGAATGTTTGAAAACAACCCTCTAACAATATCAGTCGTTTACCGCAAGTGATAGTGACAACAGACTCAAACGTGTGTTGTACCTGCATAGGGGATTATAGAGTTCAATCCTGGAACACAATCACTACCACATGTGGAGCATACATGATTAGGGTTTAACAGGCGCCGAGTGGTTACCGGGGCCCAAATTTGGGGTGTAAAGAACAAAACCACTGTTACCTACCACGCATGTCGTAAGAGGCGAATAAGGACGTTTGACTGAAATCGGATGCATGTGTCCTAAACGTGTATAAGTCTATGCGTTTAGGGGCCTACCAAAACCAATACACAACGCATACAAGTTCTTGGCAAAGATTAAACATATCACAAAGAGGGATTAAAATTGGTCGTAAAGAACGAACGCAAAGAAGAAGAAGAAGAGAGGGTTTAACAGGGAGGAATTGTGTGTTCTGTCTTTTCGCGTATTTAATTTTGTTTGCACTTCTGTCATACGACGATTTTATGACAAGTGAAACCGCATGTGTGTTGATGGGGCTCCCAATGGGAGCAAAGAATAGTAACACTGCAACCTACGAGGCATGTCGTAAGAGGCGACTGAGACATAGGAAAGCCACCTAGTAAATAAAAGCGTCATAGAAATCGGATATGCTGGCCTACTTGTAGGCGCATATCTGGCATAACGTACAATCGCTCTTCTGCTCAGTTCACATACATACCACAAGGAATGGTTTAATAAGTAGTAGAAATAGAGCGGTCGAAGAAGAAGATAAGTGAATTCCTCTAGCTTTGAGATTCTCTAATACTGTTCCCCGTGTCCATGGTGATAGCGTTAAACTTAATTTTTATTATGACGCTGTTTTTATTGTGTTAGTTGTAGTTTGTCTGAAACTGTAGCTAGCGATGTATTTATATTTAAAGGAGAAAAAAAGTTGCGCTACTCGTCAACCTCACTGAAAGACTAACTGTATCCAGGAGGAAGACAAGACGATACGACTGGAAATAGAACCAGATGCAATGGATGACCAGAGCTTTTCACGGTCGTCGTCATGATCTATGTGATCCAGACCTGTATACTTTGATCGATCTTTCTAACCGTTAAACCAGCTAGTGGACTCATCCATGAAGTCAGCCGGATCCAGTCTTTACATCAATAGGCAGACGTGACATAGCTTACCGATTGTGTGAAGCCCTTCAGCTACCCACACCTGGTTTAACCGCCACTAAGGCGATATAATATTTGTATTCGCTGTGCAAGCTACAACTGGGCTACATGCAATAGTTGTGTGTTGTAGTCACGTTGCAACACTCCCTTAGTGGAATAAAGATGTGGAGACAGTCTGATTAGATAAACGACAAGCTGTTGCCAAATGAGAGAAAAGAAGGAATACTGGAAACGCGTCACCTGAACTTATATTGGTATTGAAAGCGGACAAGAATGAAAAAGTGGGCCAGCTCAAAATAATTGCAAATGAAGTTAAGGCTGTTAATTAAGTGGGAGGAATTATGCAGAAGGGTGGCAATTGAAAAGTTACTGAAGATGTCCTGGGAATTGAGTAGAGCCATGAGTGGTTTAAAAAAAGGAGGGTATCGCTAACTACCAGAGAGCAGATCTCCCTTAGCAAAGGACTGACGAAAGTAAAGGGAAGGCTTTACCCACACACTTCTTCTCCTTCACCTTTAACTCCCAACGAGCACGGGTTCTTCAACAAGCTTCTTCCAGCTCTTCCTCTCTCTTGTCATCACTTCCAATTCTTTTCATGTCTTACTTTTCCTTCTCCAGATCGCTTCTCCATGTATTTCCAGGCCTTCTACTACTCCTTTTTCCCTGATGGTTCCAAAACAATGCCTGTCTTGCAATGTTTCTGGTCGGTCTTCTCAATGTGTGTCCTGTCCATCGCCAGCGTCTCTTTCATATCTCTTTTTCCACCGGTATTTGCTTAGTTCTTTCTCTGAGTTCCTCGTTCGTAATCTTATCATATCATCTCATTCTCTTTATTCTACGTAAACATCCATGTACGAAAGTCTGTAGTTTTCTGGTGGTTTATTTTGTTGTCCTCCGTATTTCTGAGCCATACAACGATACTGACTTCACATTTGATTGAAATATTCTCAGTGTTTGGTCTGATCTTCTTTGGCCTCCATATATTACTCAATGCAATAAAGTTTCACCATGTTTTTTTTAAATTCTTATCTTGACATCTTTGTTTGTTCATCCTTCTGTATCTATGTTGCTACCAAGGTTTGTGTATGATTCTACATCATGTAGAGCTGTTTCATCCAGCATAATCTGGTTTACATTTACTGCATTTATTCTCATGACGGTATTCTTTTCCCTCTTTATTTTCTAACCTAATTGCTGAGACTTATTATTTTGAATGTTCATTTTATCTTTAATCTGTGTGTGACTGTATGACAGCAATGCCATGTCGTCTGCAAAATCCAGGTCCTCTAGTATTTCCTAAGTGTACATTGTATTCTCAATTTGTTATCTGTTGTTGTTGATTTCATGATCTAGCTGTTGCCGGGGGCCGAAAGGGTAGTAAAAAATAGTAACAATAAAAGGTCTAAAAGAGAATGATTGACTTCATTGCTCCTCGTTTTAAACCATATGGCTCAGTCCCTGTCTGGAGAGATGGCACGCCATCTGTCAAGAGTGTTGCACTAAGCACGAACTCCGTACCTTCGGCAACAATCCTCGGGATCTCATGAAAAAATTCCATATGTGACTCGATTAGCATTTGAACCTATAACCTTCAGAACTACAGGCAAACGTCTTAACCACTTTGCTATTGCGTCCCTCAGTAGTAAGACATTGCGTCCCTCAGTAGTAAGACATTGCGTCCCTCAGTAGTAAGACATTGCGTCCCTCAGTAGTAAGATATTGCTACATACAAGGCATACGTCTTAACCACTTTGCTATTGCGTCCCTCAGTAGTAAGATATTGTGTCCCTCAGTAGTAAGATATTGCGTCCCTCAGTAGTAAGACATTGTGTCCCTCAGTAGTAAGATATTGTGTCCCTCAGTAGTAAGATATTGTGTCCCTCAGTAGTAAGACATTGCTACATACAAGGCATACGTCTTAACCACTTTGCCATTGTGACCCTCAGTAGTAAGATATTGCGTCCCTCAGTAGTAAGACATTGTGTCCCTCAGTAGTAAGATATTGTGTCCCTCAGTAGTAAGATATTGTGTCCCTCAGTAGTAAGATATTGTGTCCCTCAGTAGTAAGACATTGCTACATACAAGGCATACGTCTTAACCACTTTGCCATTGTGACCCTCAGTAGTAAGACATTGTGTCCCTCAGTAGTAAGACATTGTGACCCTCAGTAGTAAGATATTGTGACCCTCAGTAGTAAGACATTGCTACATACAAGGCATACGTCTTAACCACTTTGCTATTGCGACCCTCAGTAGTAAGACATTGCGACCTACAAGGCATACGTCTTAACCACTTTGCCATTGTGTCCCTCAGTAGTAAGACATTGCTACATACAAGGCATACGTCTTAACCACTTTGCCATTGCGTCCCTCAGTAGTAAGACATTGCTACATACAAGGCATACGTCTTAACCACTTTGCCATTGTGACCCTCAGTAGTAAGACATTGCGACCCTCAGTAGTAAGACATTGCTACATACAAGGCATACGTCTTAACCACTTTGCATTGCATCCCAAGTAGTAAGACATTGCGACCTGCAAGGCAACGTCTTAACACTTTGCCATTGCGTCCCTCAGTAGTAAGACATTGTGACCTACAAGGCATACGTCTTAACCACTTTGCCATTGAGTCCTCGTAGTAAGACTTTGGGACCTACAAGGCATACGTCTTAACACTTTGCCATGTGACCTCGTAGTAAGATATTGTGCCTTATCAGCAAACGTCTTAACCATTTGCCATTGTGACCCTCAGTAGTAAGACATTGACTACAAGCATAGTCTTAACCACTTTGCCATCTGTGACCTCAGTAGTCAAGACATTGCGACCTACAAGGCATACGTCTTAACCACTTTGCCATTGTGACCCTCAGTAGTAAGACATTTGTCCCTCATTAGTAAGACATTGTGTCCCTCAGTAGTAAGACATTGTGACCTCAGTATAAGACATTGTGTCCCTCAGTAGTAAGACATTGTGTCCCTCAGTAGTAAGACATTGTGTCCCTCAGTAGTAAGACATTGTGACCCTCAGTAGTAAGACATTAGACCTACAAGGCATACGTCTTAACCACTTTGCCATTGTACCTCAGTAGTAAGACATTGCATGACCATACAAGGCATACGTCTTAACCACTTTGCCATTGCGTCCCTCAGTAGTAAGACATTGCTGCATTCAAGGCATACGTCTTAACCACTTTGCCATTGTGCCTCAGTAGTAAGACATTGCGATTCCCATATCAAGGCATAGCGTCTTAACCACTTTGCCATTGCGTCCCTCAGTGTAAGACATTGCTACATACAAGGCGATACGTCTTAACCACTTTGCCATTGTGACCTCAGTAGAAGATCATTGCTGTCTTACAAGGCATACGTCTTAACCACTTTGCCATTGTGACCCTCAGTAGTAAGACATTGCTGACCTACAAGGCAAACAGTCTTACCACTGCATTGTAAGAATCTCCTCAGTAGTAAGACATTGCGACCTACAAGGCATACGTCTTAACCACTTTGCTATTGTGACCCTCAGTAGTAAGACATTGCGACCTCAAGAGCTTTACGTCCTCAGTTTGCAATATGCTGCCCTCAGTAGTAAGAATTGCGACCTACAAGGCATAGTCTAACCACTTTGCCATTGTGACCCTCAGTAGTAAGATCATTGTGACTACAAGGCAAACGTCTTAACCACTTTGCCATTGTGACCCTCAGTAGTAAGACATTGCGACCTCAGGATAGTTAAACTGCATTGTGACCCTCAGTAGTAAGACATTGCGACCTCAAGGCTAGTGTCTTAACCACTTTGCCATTGTACCCTCAGTAGTAAGACATTGTGTCCTCAAGGTAGTTAACCACTTGTGTCCCTCAGTAGTAAGACATTGTGACCCTCAGTAGTAAGACATTGTGTCCCTCAGTAGTAAGACATTGTGTCCCTCAGTAGTAAGACATTGTGTCCCTCAGTAGTAAGACATTGTGACCCTCAGTAGTAAGACATTGCCCCTACAAGGCATACGTCTTAACCACTTTGCCATTGTGACCCTCAGTAGTAAGACATTGCGTCCTCAGTAGAAGACATTGTACCTCATGTAAATTTGCCTCAGTTAGCATTGTCCCTCAGTAGTAAGACATTGCTACATTCAAGGCATACGTCTTAACCACTTTGCCATTGTGACCCTCAGTAGTAAGACATTGCGACCTACAAGGCATACGTCTTAACCACTTTGCCATTGCGTCCCTCAGTAGTAAGACATTGCTACATACAAGGCATACGTCTTAACCACTTTGCCATTGTGACCCTCAGTAGTAAGACATTGCGACTTACAAGGCATACGTCTTAACCACTTTGCCATTGCGTCCCTCAGTAGTAAGACATTGCTGATACTGCATACAAGGCATACGTCTTAACCACTTTGCCATTGTGACCCTCAGTAGTAAGACATTGGACTACAAGGCAAACGTCTTAACCACTTTGCCATTGCGTCCCTCAGTAGTAAGACATTGCACCTACAAGGCATACGTCTTAACCACTTTGCCATTTGACCCTCAGTAGTAAGAATTTGACCCTCAGTAGTAAGACATGCTCATACAGGCTACGTCTGTACCCTTTAGCTATTGCGTACCCTCAGTAGTAAGACATTTCGACCTACAAGGCATACGTCTTAACCACTTTGCCATTGTGTCCCTCAGTAGTAAGACATTGCTACATACAAGGCATACGTCTTAACCACTTTGCCATTGCGTCCCTCAGTAGTAAGACATTGCGACCTACAAGGCATACGTCTTAACCACTTTGCCATTGTGACCCTCAGTAGTAAGACATTGCACCTCAGTAGTAAGACATTGCTACATACAAGGCATACGTCTTAACCACTTTGCCATTGCATCCCTAAGTAGTAAGACATTGCGACCTACAAGGCATACGTCTTAACCACTTTGCCATTGCGTCCCTCAGTAGTAAGACATTGTGACCTACAAGGCATACGTCTTAACCACTTTGCCATTGAGTCCCTCAGTAGTAAGACATTGCACTACAAGGCATACGTCTTAACCACTTTGCCATTGTGACCCTCAGTAGTAAGATATTGTGACCTACAAGGCAAACGTCTTAACCACTTTGCCATTGTGACCCTCAGTAGTAAGACATTGCGACCTACAAGGCATACGTCTTAACCACTTTGCCATTGTGACCCTCAGTAGTAAGACATTGCGACCTACAAGGCATACGTCTTAACCACTTTGCCATTGTGACCTCAGTAGTAAGACATTGTGCCTACAGTATTTTAACCACTTTGATTGTCCCTCAGTAGTAAGACATTGTGACCCAAGCAGTAGTCAACACATTGTGTCCCTCAGTAGTAAGACATTGTGCCTCAGTAGAAGACATTGTGTCCCTCAGTTAAGCCATTGTGACCCTCAGTAGTAAGACATTTCGACCTACAAGGCATACGTCTTAACCACTTTGCCATTGTGACCCTCAGTAGTAAGACATTGCGACCTACAAGGCATACGTCTTAACCACTTTGCCATTGCGTCCCTCAGTAGTAAGACATTGCTGCATTCAAGGCATACGTCTTAACCACTTTGCCATTGTGACCCTCAGTAGTAAGACATTGCGACCTACAAGGCATACGTCTTAACCACTTTGCCATTGCGTCCCTCAGTAGTAAGACATTGCGACCTACAAGGCATACGTCTTAACCACTTTGCCATTGTGACCCTCAGTAGTAAGACATTGCGACTTACAAGGCATACGTCTTAACCACTTTGCCATTGTGACCCTCAGTAGTAAGACATTGCGACCTACAAGGCATACGTCTTAACCACTTTGCCATTGTGACCCTCAGTAGTAAGACATTGCGACCTACAAGGCATACGTCTTAACCACTTTGCTATTGTGACCCTCAGTAGTAAGACATTGTGACCTACAAGGCATACGTCTTAACCACTTTGCCATTGCGTCCCTCAGTAGTAAGACATTGCGACCTACAAGGCATACGTCTTAACCACTTTGCCATTGTGACCCTCAGTAGTAAGATATTGTGACCTACAAGGCAAACGTCTTAACCACTTTGCCATTGTGACCCTCAGTAGTAAGACATTGTGACCTACAAGGCATACGTCTTAACCACTTTGCCATTGTGACCCTCAGTAGTAAGACATTGCGACCTACAAGGCATACGTCTTAACCACTTTGCCATTGTGACCCTCAGTAGTAAGACATTGTGTCCCTCAGTAGTAAGACATTGTGTCCCTCAGTAGTAAGACATTGTGACCCTCAGTAGTAAGACATTGTGTCCCTCAGTAGTAAGACATTGTGTCCCTCAGTAGTAAGACATTGGTCCCTCAGTAGTAAGACATTGTGACCCTCAGTAGTAAGACATTACGACCTACAAGGCATACGTCTTAACCACTTTGCCATTGTGACCCTCAGTAGTAAGACATTGCGACCTCAAGATAGCATCTGTCAACCACTTTGCCATTGCGTCCCTCAGTAGTAAGACATTGCTACATTCAAGGCATACGTCTTAACCACTTTGCCATTGTGACCCTCAGTAGTAAGACATTACGACCTACAAGGCATACGTCTTAACCACTTTGCCATTGCGTCCCTCAGTAGTAAGACATTGCTACATACAAGGCATACGTCTTAACCACTTTGCCATTGTGACCCTCAGTAGTAAGACATTGCGACTTACAAGGCATACGTCTTAACCACTTTGCCATTGCGTCCCTCAGTAGTAAGACATTGCTACATACAAGGCATACGTCTTAACCACTTTGCCATTGTGACCCTCAGTAGTAAGACATTGCGACTTACAAGGCAACGTCTTAACCACTTTGCCATTGCGTCCTCTAGTAGTAAGACATTGCGACCTACAAGGCATACGTCTTAACCACTTTGCATTGTGACCCTCAGTAGTAAGAATTGGACCTACAAGGCAAACGTCTTAACCACTTTGCCATTGTGACCCTCAGTAGTAAGACATTGCGACCTACAAGGCATACGTCTTAACCACTTTGCCATTGTGACCCTCAGTAGTAAGACATTGCGACCTACAAGGCATACGTCTTAACCACTTTGCCATTGTGAACCTCAGTAGTAAGACATTGCGACCTACAAGGCATACGTCTTAACCACTTTGCCATTGTGACCCTCAGTAGTAAGACATTGCGACCTACAAGGCATACGTCTTAACCACTTTGCCATTGTGACCCTCAGTAGTAAGACATTGTGTCCCTCAGTAGTAAGACATTGTGTCCCTCAGTAGTAAGACATTGTGACCCTCAGTAGTAAGACATTGTGTCCCTCAGTAGTAAGACATTGTGTCCCTCAGTAGTAAGACATTGTGTCCCTCAGTAGTAAGACATTGTGACCCTCAGTAGTAAGACATTACGACCTACAAGGCATACGTCTTAACCACTTTGCCATTGTGACCCTCAGTAGTAAGACATTGGACCCTCAGTAGTAACATATTGCGTCCTACATAGGCAAACTCTTAACCACTTTGCCATTGTGACCCTCAGTAGTAAGACATTGCGACCTACAAGGCATACGTCTTAACCACTTTGCCATTGTGTCCCTCAGTAGTAAGACATTGCGTCCTACAAGGCATACGTCTTAACCACTTTGCCATTGTGACCCTCAGTAGTAAGACATTGTGCTTCAGGATAAGCTTGGCCACAATGCATGTTTAACCCTCTAGTAACATTGCGACCTAAAAGGTAGTAAGCATTGTGACCCTCAGTAGTAAGACATTGCTACTACAAGGCAACGTCTTAACCACTTTGCCATTGTGACCCTCAGTAGTAAGACATTGCGACTACAAGGCATACGTCTTAACCACTTTGCATTGGACCCTCAGTAGTAAGACATTGCACATACAAGGCATACGTCTTAACCACTTTGCCATTGTGTCCCTCAGTAGTAAGACATTGCGACCTACAAGGCATACGTCTTAACCACTTTGCTATTGTGACCCTCAGTAGTAAGATATTGTGACCTACAAGGCAAACGTCTTAACCACTTTGCCATTGTGACCCTCAGTAGTAAGACATTGCGACCTACAAGGCATACGTCTTAACCACTTTGCCATTGTGACCCTCAGTAGTAAGACATTGCGACCTACAAGGCATACGTCTTAACCACTTTGCCATTGTGCCCTCAGTAGTAAGACATTGGACCTAAACTTGTCCCAAGGCATTGACTCTTAACACATTTGCCATTGCACCCTCAGTAGTAAGATATTGTGACCTACAAGGCAAACGTCTTAACCACTTTGCCATTGTGACCCTCAGTAGTAAGAGACATTAGACCCTACAAGGCAAACGTCTTAACCACTTTGCCATTGTGACCCTCAGTAGTAAGACATTGCGACCTACAAGGCAACGTCTTAACCACTTTGCCATTGTGACCTCAGTAGTAAGAATTGCGTCCTACAAGGCATACGTTCACTGCTAACCACTTAGCCATTGTGACCCTCAGTAGTAAGACATTGCGGCCTACAAGGCATACGTCTTAACCACTTTGCCATTGTGACCCTCAGTAGTAAGACATTGTGTCACTCAGTAGTAAGACATTGTGTCCTCAGTAGTAAACATTGCTTGACTCCTCAGTAGTAAGACATTGTGACCCTCAGTAGTAAGATATTGTGACCCTCAGTAGTAAGATATTGTGACCTAAAAGCTAGTAAGACATTGTGACCCTCAGTAGTAAGATATTGCTGACCTACAAGGCAAGTCTGTCTTAACCACTTTGCCATTGCCCTCGTACCCTCAGCTAGTAAAGACTTGTACCCTCAGTAGTAAGATATTGCGTCCTACAAGGCAAACGTCTTAACCACTTTGCCATTGTGACCCTCAGTAGTAAGACATTGCGTCCTACAAGGCATACGTCTTAACCACTTTGCCATTGTGTCCCTCAGTAGTAAGACATTGTGTCCCTCAGTAGTAAGACATTGTTCCCGTGTCACCTACAAGGCATACGTCTTAACCACTTTGCCATTGTGACCCTCAGTAGTAAGACATTGTGACCCTCAGTAGTAAGATATTGCGTCCTACAAGGCAAACGTCTTAACCACTTTGCCATTGGACCCTCAGTAGTAAGACATTGCGTCCTCAAGGTAAAGATATTGCCTTGACCATCAGTAGTAAGATATTGCGTCCTACAAGGCATACGTCTTAACCACTTTGCCATTGTGACCCTCAGTAGTAAGATATTGTGTCCTCAAGGTAAACGCCCCTCTAACCACTTTGCCATTGCAGTGACCCTCAGTAGTAAGACATTCGACCTACAAGGCATACGTCTTGCAACACTTTGCTATTGTGACCCTCAGTAGTAAGACATTGTGACCTCGTATAAGGCCTAAAACGTCTTAACCACTTTGCCATTGTGACCCTCAGTAGTAAGACATTGCGTCCTACAAGGCAAACGTCTTAACCACTTTGCCATTGTGACCATCAGTAGTAAGACATATGCGCCTACAAGGCATACGTCTTAACCACTTTGCCATTGTGTCCCTCAGTAGTAAGACATTGCGTCCTACAAGGCATACGTCTTAACCACTTTGCCATTGCTGTCCCTCAGTAGTAAGATATTGTGACCTCAGTAGTAATCATTGCTGAACCTCAGTAGTAAGATATTGCGACCTACAAGGCATACGTCTTAACCACTTTGCCATTGTGACCCTCAGTAGTAAGACATTGCGACCTACAGGATAGTCAACCATATTGTGACCCTCAGTAGTAAGATATTGCGACCTACAAGGCATACGTCTTAACCACTTTGCCATTGTGACCCTCAGTAGTAAGATATTGCGACCTACAAGGCATACGTCTTAACCACTTTGCCATTGTGACCCTCAGTAGTAAGACATTGTGTCCCTCAGTAGTAAGACATTGCGACCTACAAGGCATACCGTAAGAGGCAACTGAGGTAGGGGCCTAGGAAGCTACCCTAGTAAATAAAAAGATTCGCCGCAATAGAATGTTTTGGCTTACTTGTAGGCGCATAACTGGTGTAACGTACAATCGTTCCTAGGCTCAGATGACATACACATCACAAAGAGTGGTTAACAAGTAGTCGATATGAAGCGCTCGAAGAAGAAGAAGAAGAATCCAGCTTATGGTCAGCAAGAAAAGAAATGGTGATAAGAGACATCCCTGTCGCAACCCCGTTCTTATTCCAAAGGATTACGCCAACTGGCCTTAATGGATCACCCTACATTTCATTCCATCAGCTGTTTACTTTATTCAGTTTGCAATCTCTGGAGGAACTCCATATTAGTATTATAAATTTCTCACACGCTACCTAGGACAAATTGGTCAGAAGAATATAGGGGCATGTATTGAGGCCAAAGGAACTACCTCAGAAATGAGCAGGGCCCAAATAATTGATGATTATACAATTGTTACAGTTGATGAGATACGGGCTACATTTCAACAAGCAAAAAAAAATGTTGTACCAGTTTCCTGATTGCATTAGATATGAGGACATATGCAGGGGGCGAATGGGAGATGGTTGAACTGTTATGTGTTTAACAAAATCATCAAGAGTGAAACAGTTTGTGAGGACAGGTTGCACACTTACTTGATACCATTCCACAAGATAGACAAAGATCATATCAACATTTAGAGACATCGAATAATACTTACGCATAACACGATCACATGACGAAAGTGTAATATTTCAGTCACATCAAACGTCACAGACGGTGGTTTGGAGAGAACAGAAATGGAGAGCATAGTTCCTGTAGGCAGAGGCAGGGTAAGACCACGAAGAAGGGGGCATCAGGACATTAAAGAAGTATTGACCATATGACGCTAGAAGAGGCGGGAGAACTTACTAGAGACAGAGTTTTTCAGGCAGGTTGTGATGAAATCGACATTCTTCAGGGTTACATGCTACTTGATAATGATAACACGATTAGTAAGCTTTTGAAATTTTTTTAAAAAGAAGGTATGCTGGCTTCAACTGTTACATTTCCTTCCATCAGCCATTTGAGAGTGCTGTCCAAACAGTAGAACCTGGTGCATGCTGCATTTACACAAAGATACTTTTTACAGTGGCAATAGATTTGATGAACACTTACAACAGAGTTCCCTTGCGTTTCCTGGTTCTTCGGCTTATGGAAGTTCGAATGTATATCTTTTCCATTAATACAATTTTCAAAGTTCTATACCATAGAATGGTCGTGTTTAAGGGCAGTAGCTGGGCAACAACATGCACTGGCCTTCTACATTGGACAGTCGATGTCTCCAGCACTGTTCAATGTGTACACAGTGAGAATTACAGATAAAGTAAAGAGATCATGAGAAATGGAAGAACGAGGGTGTACGCCGATGACATTTTGGTACATCGTCACGAAACAGATCATGTGCAGGTTGCCAGTGAGCTACAGTACGAGTTAGATTGTATTAGTTGCTGGTGCTTTAATTCAGCGGCACTGGTGAGTCAGATGGAGATAGCTGTGACATGGTTCTCTATGAACAACAATATCGTCAATACACATACAGCGAATGTCAGCTTGTGCAGAACTGTAGTGGAAAGAACAAACATATTGGAGAGTTTTCCGATACAAGTTTTGATTTCAAAGAGCAAATCCACAACACCGTTGCGAAAGACAGGATGTGACTGGCAGCGATGAGGATAATGGCTGCTGTTAATTGTAAATAGCGTCTTCCGAGTCTTTTATACAGAGTCCTTTCAGTAATTGAGTATGCTATTGCAACTCTAACGCTCAGTTCGACACAAACTCAACTATTAGAACGTATTTAAAATGAAACTATGCGCATCATTCTCGAATGCACACAAAATATTGCAGTAAGGATCATGAGATTTCTACTTGACTATCCAACTATTGAGGTTAGAACACAGATATGTCGATCACGTGCCTCCCTCAATAGCATCGCTGACAAAGAACATCAAATGTATGAGGCAGTAAAAACAAAACGGCAGCAGACTAAAAAAGGGGAAGTCAAGGTTGGATGGACAGAAGATTTCGTTCAATTACTGTGTTCACTGAACGATAAAAAAAAAGTGGTGAAGAATGGATACTACTATTTTAAACTTGAATTCTCGCACAAGAAGTTTATTCTTGTTTTATGTTTGTTGGCCAACACGTTCTCATATAACCAAAACAAGACTTTCTTAATGCCTCGGCTTAAAGACGCCTTTATCCCCTACATAACAAGCACACAAACATGCCTCGGTTTAAAGAGACTTTTATCCCCTACACAACAAAAACACATCGGCTTAAAGACGCTTTTATCCCCTACATAACAAACACACATCGGCTTAAAGAGGCTTTTATCTCCTACATAACAAACACACATCGGCTTAAAGAGGCTTTTATCTCCTACATAACAAACACACATCGGCTTAAAGAGGCTTTTATCCCCTACATAACAAGCACACAAACATGCCTCGGTTTAAAGAGACTTTTATCCCCTACATAACAAAAACACATCGGCTTAAAGACGCTTTTATTCCCTACATAACAAACATGCATTGTCTTAAAGAGACTTTTATCCCCTACATAACAAACACCATCGGCTTAAAGAGGCTTTATCTCCTACATAACAAATATGCATCGGCTTAAAGAGCTTTTATCCCTACATAACAAACACACATCGGCTTAAAGAAGCTTTTATCCCCTACATAACAAGCACACAAACATGCATCGGTTTAAAGAGACTTTTATCCCCTACATAACAAGCACACAAACATGCATCGGTTTAAAGAGACTTTTATCCCCTACATAACAAACACACAAACATGCATCGGTTTAAAGAGACTTTTATCCCCTACATAACAAACACACATCGGCTTAAAGAGACTTTTATCTCCTACATAACAAACACACATCGGCTTAAAGAAGCTTTTATTCCCTACATAACAAACACACATCGGCTTAAAGAGACTTTTATCTCCTACATAACAAGCACACAAACATGCATCGGTTTAAAGAGACTTTTATCTCCTACATAACAAACACACATCGGCTTAAAGAAGCTTTTATCTCCTACATAACAAACACACATCGGCTTAAAGAGACTTTTATCTCCTACATAACAAACACACATCGGCTTAAAGAAGCTTTTATTCCCTACATAACAAACATGCATTGTCTTAAAGAGGCTTTTATCCCTACATAACAAAACAAAATCGGCTTAAAGGGCCTTTATCCCCTACATAACAAACACACATCGGCTTAAAGAGGCTTTTATCTCCTATATAACAAATATGCATCGGCTTAAAGAAGCTGTTATCTCCTACATAACAAGCACACATCGGCTTAAAGAAGCTGTTATCTCCTACATAACAAGCACACATCGGCTAAAGAAGCTTTATCTCCTACATAACAAGCAAGCACACATCGGCTTAAAGAAGCTGTTATCTCCTACATAACAAGCACACATCGGCTTAAAGAAGCTTTTATCTCCTACATAACAAGCACACATCGGCTTAAAGAAGCTTTTATCCCCTACATAACAAACACACATCGGCTTAAAGAAGCTGTTATCTCCTACATAACAAGCAAGCACACATCGGCTTAAAGAAGCTTTTATCTCCTACATAACAAACACACAAACATCTAATCAAGCTAGAGAAGACATATCAGCAACAGTCAACGACAAAACTGGGACGACATTTCTCTCCAGCATAGTCATCCATCGAAAGCAAAGTTCCTATGATGAACATACCTATCCCGTGGGCAAAATTTGAAAACATAAGCAAGCACAAAACACATAAATAAAACGGGCGAGTTCAAGTTCACCGCTAGGTAGTCCTAAACATAGCCACACGTCCTCCTTTTGAAACCGAAAATCTCCAGATGTGATAGTATAAAGTGGAGTTTTTCTCTTTGTAAATGTTTAGTTTAAGTGGTGTCTGTGGCTTAGGGATAGAGACTCGTCTATTAATCCCGACGTTCTGAGTTCGAATCACGCTGCGGACAATTTGGTTGCAAATTGTTTCGCTTGGATTTTACAAAATGACGATGACACCACCCGTTCAGAAAGTAATGGCAACTACTGAACGTAATATGCCTAGATAAAAATCACAAACAGCGTTAAAAGCTGGGGTTGATTCGCAAAGTCCTGTAAAGAATATGAAATTAACTTTTTTTGAAAAAACGTTTAGTTAACCATCTGTACAAATTTGCATCCTGTAGAATACACATACACTTTGATTGAAATTCAAAAGTGCCTGTCCTACAATCAATAGGCTAATCGCGGCCTTAGTAAATAAAATCGAATTATACAGTCGGTAGGGCCTATCACGAAACGTATTCACGTTCTAGGTGCAAACCAAACAGATAAAAAAAAATGGTAAAAGTGTTTGATGACATGGAACGCAAACAAAACAACAAATAAAGAACACCAGAATAAAACTGACTTATCGACAACTTCACGTGAGCAAAGTAAATGTTGGTACATATACTTGTACAAATTGGATGCTTTTATGTTCCCGTCAGTCGTACAGTAATAATTCTTTCGTTTATTTGAGCATGATTGCTGCAGAGGTGAGACATTTGGCCCGTGAGAGAGATACAATTTGAATGACTGTGAGGGTGGCAAAGTGCTGCTCAGAACAAGCTATTTGAGGAAAGTAAATGTTCGCCGCTGGAGACATAATCAAAATTCAATATTTTTGTGCAGTGTAGCAACAAACTATTTTACAAGACATAAGAAATACGATTTTTAGCAGTGAAAGAAACTGTTATACGTATTATAATAAAGACACTCGCAAAACGGAACACCCATTATTCGATAAACTTCGAAAATGTTGACCAAACAAATTGTTAAACATTTCACTCCTTTATTATTGTTTACGCAAGAAAGCATTTATATTGCAACGAATACTGAATTTGCCAGTATATTGGCTTTGTGTCATGTTAAGAAAAATTTCTAGCCAGTATATCGATACAGAAGGGTAAACGGGTTAAGTATTTTGAAATAGAGAATATTAAATGTTAAAAGTAGTAGCGATTAGTGCGAAAAACGTATGCGCTGTAGCGGATCGTGGCTGAGGCTTCGATCATATTCCTGTTAGTACAGCTTTGCAAACTTTCACCTGCAGCAGGTTAACTTTCAGCAACAAGTCATAAAATTAAGGGACAAGAATAAAATATGAGTTTAGCCAAGATGAAAATCCTGATGAAATCATGGCCTTCTTCGATATATCTGGAAATAACACCGTCAATGCTCATCATCATGAAACATCTCTTTTACATGTATACAGAGTGTCATTTTCATTACAGCCATCATGAAACATCTCTTTTACATGTATACAGAGTGTCATTTTCATCACAGCCATCATGAAACATCTCTTTTACATGTATACAGAGTGTCATTTTCATTACAGCCCTCATGAAACATCTCTTTTACATGTATACAGAGTGTCATTTTCATTACAGCCCTCATGAAACATCTCTTTTACATGTATACAGAGTGTCACTTTCATCACAGCCATCATGAAACATCTCTTTTACATGTATACAGAGTGTCATTTTCATTACAGCCATCATGAAACATCTCTTTTACATGTATACAGAGTGTCATTTTCATTACAGCCATCATGAAACATCTCTTTTACATGTATACAGAGTGTCATTTTCATCACAGCCATCATGAAACATCTCTTTTACATGTATACAGAGTGTCATTTTCATTACAGCCATCATGAAACATCTCTTTTACATGTATACAGAGTGTCATTTTCATTACAGCCATCATGAAACATCTCTTTTACATGTATACAGAGTGTCATTTTCATTACAGCCCTCATGAAACATCTCTTTTACATGTATACAGAGTGTCATTTTCATTACAGCCATCATGAAACATCTCTTTTACATGTATACATAGTGTCATTTTCATCACAGCCCTCATGAAACATCTCTTTTACATGTATACAGAGTGTCATTTTCATTACAGCCATCATGAAAAACTATCGATCTCTCTAGCCAGTTCTCCTGCCTCCGTCAATTCTATTGATGCTAAATAAATGAAGATTACATGCACGGGTTATTTCTTCTTTTGCGATCAGGTTCCTATTCTCAGAGGTCTAAACAACGAGATGAGTTGCATCTATAAATTCAGTCCGTAGAAAGTTCTCGCTGGAACTCTACAGTTTTTTCCTTCAATTCGTTTCGAGAAAGATTTTGCAGTTGCAAAATTATTTCCATTCATGTGTTTTCCCAGCACATGGTATTTGGAACACTCGATTCTCCAATCCAAATTTCGATGACGATCTTTTGTTCTTTTCGAACTTTCATCCTTTGATCAGTTGTTGCTGTCAGTCCTTCCATTTTGGGTAGTCAGCTATTTGCATGGAAAATAAGCATATTGTCAACGGACATCTACGAACATTACCGCACGATATGTTATAATCCCTGATAACAAAACTGGACTCGCGCAGTGCCTAATCAAACCAGGCTTTAATTCTATACAAAAGAAAAATATACTTGGCTATCAAGAGAAACTAGTGTCATCTTCTCAGGACTGTTGTCTCCATATATGATTTTGATACCTTGTTGTACCAGATTTAATGTTCAGTTCGCTTGGTGCTTGGTGATTAATTATAGTTCTAGGGTCACGACTAAAAAACGATGTGAAGGTTTGGGTCGATCCGTAAACATTTAGACATTTATTTATTTTATGTTATTCGATTGACTGCATGGCACATTGGGCATTCCCCTGCTCGCTCCGTTCTCCGCTGCAGCAGCCATCCCAAAGCCCACTTACTCACCGTACCCATGAGAAGTTGACTAGTATATCTTCTCTCTACGACGAAGAAAACAGTCTGGAATGTCCAAACTTAACTCCTAATTCCCGCAATCGATCCAGTGTCTAAGACTCGTCCATATCACATACATGAGCACGCACTTAATTATTTGGTAGCCGTTGTCAAGTCTCTGTTGCAACTAATCTGTAAGTTGATGATGCAGTGTCACAAATCTCCCCCACAATTATTTGTATCAAGATAACTCCGTATTTGCTTTTAAAAATTACTTCTCTTAGGTAACTCTAGCCTCTTTTTTAACTACACGAGTATATTATGTGGTTGCGTACCTTACACTATGTTAAAACTTCAACATTTAACTAAACGATTCAAAGAATTAATTTAAAACGTACGTTTCTTCGATTTTAAAGAATACAAATTTCCTTGAAACAGAAAAAAGACAACGCAGATTTGATATTTTAGAATCTTGAAAATGGAATACGCATGTTGAGAGCAAACAAGTAATAGAGTTAGTAATCCTATAATAAATATGAATTTATCTGAAGAATTGTGAAATATGTTTACACAGAGAATGATAGAGTGAGTGTCATGAACAGAGAATGATAGAGTGAGTATCATGAACAGAGAAGAATAGAGTGAGTATCATGAACAGTTATTAGTCTCATTATTTTGGTTTCATTAAGACTCGCGCCTCTTAGAAACCATCGTGAAAGGGAAGGTAGATGTCAGGAGAGAAAGAGAAAGACCATGGTCCACGGCAACATAAGGCCGACTAGTTCAGACGGAAAAACCACAATTAATGGGGGCTGGATCTGTTAAAATGATGGACACCTAATTAGAGTTTGGAAAAACAGGAAAGTTTTACAAACACAACAATTGACGAGATACAACATGAATGGAAACATTATGTCCAGAATAATTCTAAATTGTACCCGAGAAGTCACTTGCGATCTAACATTCAAAGAGAAAAAGTCAAGATTTTGTGCTGGAAAGTCAAGAACAAATCAACTAGCCACTCTCAGAATTATTCTATGTCAAGAACTGCTATGTATGAACTTTGAAATTCAACATTATAGACAGCGCGTTCGATATTGTAAATAATGAGACATTGTGAAATATCACATACATTTATAGATGTATAGGCATTTGATGAAGCGATAAATTACACAATTAATCTCTTCCATATTCACTTTCCATCTTAAGAGTAATCATTACCTAATTTCAATTGTGAAATTACCTTTCAAAGTTGAAACTGAAGTCAGATAGTGATGGCTACTGTTCACCAAAAAAACTTTCTCTTGGCTGTAGACGAACAATGAGACAAACAAAGGATGGTTTTTAAAAAGAGAGTCGGTTTCGACGTGAACAAGCCCGTTTACTAAGTATTACCGCAGCATCCCACGGTTTTCTCCAGATCTGATCCTATTTGACCACATCAGATCTGTATATTTCCGTGCATCGCCATGACAAAAACAGAAGAACATAACGGACGTAATACAATAAAAGTTCTTGTTTTTACAGATTGTGTCTTTCAGAACACAGACAACAAGAAATGCAGTAAAAGACTTACATACTATCAGTAGAAGTAGCTAAAACCAGTTTAAAAATCGTTATAAACAAATGAATTCAGATTAATCAATAAACAGCATGACCACATTATAAAATTGATGACCAAATAATTGAGAAGCACAGCATTTTACAAATTTAGACAATAATATTACTAGCAATGAAGATGAATGAACAAACCAAGATGTCAATGGGCAAGATTGATAAGACCAGGTTTGGTTTCAACTCCTTGCGTCCAACAGATAAAACAACAATTTTCTCTCTGGGAAATAAGTTAACACTGTTCAATACAAATGTAATTTTTTTCCGATCCAGAAGCACTTGAGCTGAAAGCTCTTCGGCTCGGTGTCATGGACATCGTAACCCTTCGGCTCGGTGCCACGAACGCCGTAAATCTGGGGAACCTGTAGCTTTTCTGCCAGTTCACGGAGTTGAACCCGCACTTACAGAGGATTGGTCACCCGTAGTCCAACGCGCTACGAACACGCTGGGCAGACGGACATACAAATGTAATAAGTGCCATGCTCTTTGAATTTGTGACATGAATGTAGCTAAGAATGTCATTTTTAAAATGCAAACCTTGATCAACATATATCGTTATCTCATACTCCATGTCAGAGCACAAGAAATAATAATAAACACAGAACTATCAAAGAAGAGTCAAGTAGTAACATGTCTCATACTCCGTGTCAGAGCACAAGAAGTAATAATAAACACAGAACTATCAAAGAAGAGTCAAGTAGTAACATGTCTCATACTCGTGTCAGACACAAGAATAATAATAAACACAGAACTATCAAAGAAGAGTCAAGTAGTAACATGTCTCATACTCCGTGTCAGACACAAGAATAATAATAAACACAGAACTATCGAAAAAGAGTCAAGTAGTAACATGTCTCATACTCCGTGTCAGAGCACAAGAAATAATAATAAACACAGAACTATCGAAGAGTCAAGTAGTAACATGTCTCATACTCGTTCAGAGCACAAGAAGTAATAATACCAGAACTATCAAAAAAGTAAGTAGTAACATGTCTCATACTCCTGTCGACACAAGAAGTATAATAAACACAGAACTATCAAAGAGTCAAGTAGTAAATGTCTCATATGTGTCAATCACAAAGAAATATAATAAACGACTATCAAAGAAGTCAGTGAACATGTCTCATACTCGTGTCAGACACAGAAATAATAAACAGAACTATCGAAGAGATCAAGTAGTAACATGTCTCATACCCGTGTCAGGCACAAGTAATATCCATAAGAATGTCTTCATCAAGAAGAGTAAACATGTCTCATACTCGTGTCAACACAGAAGTAAATGTCTCATACGAATGTGCTGTCATCACAAAAGTAGTAACATGTCTCATACGATGTTGCTGTCATCACAGAATATAACAGTCCATACGGAATGTGCTGTCATCACAAGTAGTAACATGTCTCATACTCGTGTGCTGTCATACAAGAAGTAGTAACAGTCATACGAATTGCTGTCATCACAGAAGTAGTACTCTCATACGAATTGCTGTCATCACAAGAAGTAGTAACATGTCTCATACGGAATGTTGCTGTCATCACAAGAAGTAGTAACATGTCTCATACGGAATGTTGCTGTCATCACAAGAAGTAGTAACATGTCTCATACGGAATGTTGCTGTCATCACAAGAAGTAGTAACATGTCTCATACGGAATGCTGCTGTCATCACAAGAAGTAGTAACATGTCTCATACTCGTGCGGCTGTCATCACAAGAAGTAGTAACATGTCCATACTGTGCTGCTGTCATCACAAGAAGTAGTAACATGTCTCATACTCCGTGCTGCTGTCATCACAAGAAGTAGTAACATGTCCATACTCGTGTGCTGTCATCACAAGAAGTAGTAACATGTCACATACTCCGTGCTGCTGTCATCACAAGAAGTAGTAACATGTCTCATACTCCGTGCTGCTGTCATCACAAGAAGTAGTAACATGTCACATACTCCGTGCTGCTGTCATCACAAGAAGTAAACATGTCCATACTCCGTGCTGCTGTCATCACAAGAAGTAGTAACATGTCACATACTCCGTGCTGCTGTCATCACAAGAAGTAGTAACATGTCACATACTCCGTGCTGCTGTCATCACAAGAAGTAGTAACATGTCTCATACTCCGTGCTGCTGTCATCACAAGAAGTAGTAACATGTCACATACTCCGTGCTGCTGTCATCACAAGAAGTAGTAACATGTCACATACTCCGTGCTGCTGTCATCACAAGAAGTAGTAACATGTCACATACTCCGTGCTGCTGTCATCACAAGAAGTAGTAACATGTCTCATACTCCGTGCTGCTGTCATCACAAGAAGTAGTAACATGTCCATACTCCGTGCTGCTGTCATCACAAGAGTAGTAACATGCTCATACTCCGTGCTGCTGTCATCACAAGAAGTAGTAACATGTCACATACTCCGTGCTGCTGTCATCACAAGAAGTAGTAACATGTCACATACTCCGTGCTGCTGTCATCACAAGAAGTAGTAACATGTCACATACTCCGTGCTGCTGTCATCACAAGAAGTAGTAACATGTCTCATACTCCGTGCTGCTGTCATCACAAGAAGTTGTAACATGTCTCATACTCCGTGCTGCTGTCATCACAAGAAGTAGTAACATGTCTCATACTCCGTGCTGCTGTCATCACAAGAAGTAGTAACATGTCTCATACTCCGTGCTGCTGTCATCACAAGAAGTAGTAACATGTCTCATACTCCGTGCTGCTGTCATCACAAGAAGTAGTAACATGTCACATAATCCGTGCTGCTGTCATCACAAGAAGTAGTAACATGTCTCATACTCCGTGCTGCTGTCATCACAAGAAGTAGTAACATGTCACATACTCCGTGCTGCTGTCATCACAAGAAGTAGTAACATGTCACATACTCCGTGCTGCTGTCATCACAGCCTGTCTCAAAAACTCTCTGTCTCTACCAAGATCGCCCACCTCCTCCAGTTCAAGGTTTCTTTGATGTACTGCTGCCACATTCGTCTTGGTCATTCCCTGCCTCGTACTCCACGAACTCTGCATTCCATTACCGTTCACCCAAAATCACCGTGACTGTCGAATATTAGAAGACAGAAACCAGTATAGCTGGAGATTCAAGAGAGAAAGAAACGATTTATTGTGCACAGCGCTAGGAAAAATTCGTACAACTTAACCAGGCATAATAAATAATAATAATAATAATTCCTCTCGTACCGTTATACGTTACATTTGGCCTGCAAGTAATTTCTCCATACCGCTCTATCCTGGGCAACTCGCTCAATCTCCTCCATGGAACTGAGACCGATATTTCCTGCCTCTCTCAGCAAAGTTCGTTTCAGGGTCTCCTTAGGTCGACCTCTCTTCTTGAACCCTTTGCATCCCACTTCAATGCCTACTTTGATATCCGTTGATCATTTCTCCTCAAGGTGTGCCCAACATGTCTCCATCTTCTCTTTCTTATAACAGTTGTCTGTTATCAGTTATCAGTTATATGATGACTATCATTATAGCACTCCGGAAATGTCCATAGGTGCTCCGATCTCCGCCTCAGCAAATCCAGCAGCGTCCAGCGACCCAACACGCCAGTTCGATGTTGATTAATCAATCCCTTTGCATATTTAGTATGTCGTTCTTTTCGGGCTGCACCAATATTGACACCAATCTCTTTCAAACTGGTCAGCGAGTGGGATTCACAGCCCTGAAACTCCCCTGTTCGGAAAGACTCTCTCAATGCTTGAAGAATGTCACTTCGATCCATTGCAGCTCCTCTGATATTGTAGCTAAGCCAGCCAATCTATCAGCTCGTTCATTACCCCTAACTCCTGCGTGCCCAGGGACAAAAATAAAGGTGATTTCTCTGATCATTGTCTGTACCAGTACCTCCACCCAGTTGCGTCTCACCATACCTGATTCGACTTTACGAATCATGCTCATGGAGTCACTGAGTATGAAAACACGAGAGTAATTGTGAGATGCCAACCAGTTCACCACCTCCGTAACCGCCTGAACCTCCATTGTCAAGCTACTTGTGGTTGTTGCGTAGGCCCCACTGGCCTATCTTATTATTTTTCCTCCTGAGCGTGCTGAAAAAGCCCACGCACAGTGTTGTTGGCGAATGACTGAACCATCGGTGTAAATAACCACATCTGTATCATTGATGCTGTCATTTAAGAGAGCCTCCACCTCCACGTTTAGCAGTAATAGATTATTTTGTTCGCAGTTTTTCTAATAGATGTAATAACGGTGAAAGCGGTTTGAAATTGAGGCGGCACAGCAATCTATTCCTGTCCTGTATCAATTCCGGAAGGATCACATATTTTCATAAGCGTATCTTCCGCCTGACTCAGCCATGATCTGCCTCTCTTGAGTCGACACCCTTTCTCCTTAATGAGTTCTTCATGGAGAGGATGTTCCTTGTATGCATTGATTCTTAGATATGATCGAACCCTCCAAGTTTCAATTCTGTTAGCAATAGTTGGGAGGTCAAGAAGGAATGGCATGGAAACTCCTGGTGTATCTTTGGTGCATCCCAGAATGATGCGCATAGCCTCATTCTGAATTCTTTCCAGTCTCACTGTTTGCGTAGGACTAATTGTTAGGAGAGCGCATGCATATTCTATACATGACAGAACAATACCTTGGTACAAGAGCACAAGAAGGCGTTGCTCAATGTTAGCAGCCGCCATGATTCTCAGTGCGGATAGTGCGTTGCGAGCCTTGGCAATAACTTGGTCGATATGGTCCCTAAAGCGTAGACTGCGATCAAATTTTACACCCAAATAACTCAGAGATGCTGTTAGGGTGAGTGTATGTCCATCTAACGTAACATGTGGTGTATCAGACTTCACAATGTGGTTATTTAGGGAGAACCATGATAGCACAGCTTTGGTATGGTTTATCGATGCACCAGAAACATCACACCAGGCCATTATGCGGTTCAGTTCTTCCTGGAGTTTATTAGCAATTTCATCCCTGTTTCTCCCCTGTCTGTAAACCATGTATAACAGTTGTCACTAGTGGTTGACCAGACATATCTCTGATTTCATCACTTCTGAATTCGTTCCATTTTATATTCATTATTTTTCGCAGACATCTATTTTCAAATGCATTCAACTTGCTTTCTATATTCTTCTTCTTCTTCTTCGAGGTTCGTATTTACGACCAATTTTAATCACTCTTTGTGATATGTTTGATCTTTGCCAAGAAAGTGTATACGTTGCACATTGGTTTGGTAGGCCCCTAAATGCATAGACTTCTACACGTTTAGGACAGGTGCATCCGATTTCAGCCAAACCTCCTTAGTCTCCTCTTACGACATGCGTGGCAGGTAACAGTGGTTCTATTCTTTACACCCCAAATTTGGACTCCGGTAGCCACTCGGGTGCTTGCTTTCTATATCTTTAGTCATTTTCCAACTCTCGCTGGTAGTATATGTTAGGATTGATACAACATTTGAATTGAAAATTCGTAATTTAGTTTTAATACTATATAACTTACAGTTTCATATTTTATTTAGACTTTTAAAAGCTGATGTTGCTTTGCCAATTCGTATCATAATTTCTTTTTAACATTTACTGTGCAATCAAAATTGCTACCTAAATAGGTGAACTGCTCTGTTATTTTTATCATTTTAGATTCCAGTGTGATATCTGCATTACTTGCCATAGGTGTCTTCATTATATTTGTTTTTTCATACCTTATCTGCAGTCCAACTTTTGATGCTTTAGATGACAAGTTGTCTGTTTTTCTTTGCATATCTTCTGGTTGTTTCTACTTAACAAGGCTAATATATTTATTATATTTATTATATATATTTAATAACATTATTAATATTGTTTGACACAGTAATATTGATCTGTATGCACTGACAGAATGTATTTCCTTGTCTGACTTTTGTATAAGGATTATGACTGAAGTTTTCCCGTTTAATTAATGAGTATTCTCATATTTAACACATCTTAGGGTCTCTGTGGCTGAGTGGTTAAGCCCTTTGCCTTGTGAGTCGAAGGTCGGGGGTTCGAATCCGGATCGCGCCGTTCTGTTCACGAGTGCAGTTTTTTTCAGAGACCCTAGGATTGTTGCTGGAGCTACGGAGTTCGTGCTTTGTGCAATACTCTCGGCAGGTGGCTTGACAAAACTAACACATCTTGTTGATAAAAACATGGTTATTACTTCACACACACAAAATTGTTGCTTGCGTAGGAAGTTGAAAAAGTTGAAATCTTACTACATATCATGTTCTTCGCAGAACATAGTTTTCATTACAGTCTCATTGAATAGCTTCTTATCTCTAACCAGTTCTTCTTAGAAATCTGTTCCTGACTACAAACGCATGTGCATTGTGATTAATGTTGTCTTATCTCTATAACTATTTTCATCATCAAGGTGCGTATCCTTTATAAGACGTTGCTCTCTTTGCAGCACATCTGAAATTCACTCTGTCTCTTGCCAGTTCACCCACTTCGTCGATGGTCATGTTCATGGTTTCTTTAATATCTTGTAGCCATCTTCTTCTTGGTCTGCCTCTGCGTCCTGGGACCCTGTCCTCTAATATTGTTCTTTCCAGGCCATCGTGACGCTTAAAGTGACCAAAGTATCTAATTTTCCTATATAGTATGTTGTTAACTTGGCTCGCTTAAGAGCCAAGACAAAAATGACGGAAATTCTTCTCAAGGACCTCCTTTTCGTTGGCGATGCTGCCTTAGTCGCCCACAGTGAGACTACACTGCAATGCCTAATCAATAATTTGTCAAAGGCATGCGACCTATTTTCTCTGACTATAAGTGTCTCCAAAACAGTTGTACTATGTCAAGGAGGTAACACAACAAATATCACTTTAAATGGCAACCATCTAACACCAGTTCCAAAATTTTGCTATCTCGGGTCCATGGTCACTGCCAGCCTTTCTCTTGATGAAGAAATCAACGCTCGTGTAGGGAGTGCGGCTACTACTTTCGGCAAACTATCAAAGCGAGCGTGGGACAACACAAAACTGACCTTGCAGACGAAGATTCAAATATATCAAGCCTGTGTAATTAGTTCTTTACTATATGGCTCAGAAACATGGACAGCCTACTCTAGACACGAGAGAAGACTTAACATCTTTCACCTTCGATGTCTCTGCAAGATTATGAACATCAGGTGGTACGGCAAGATAACCAACTTTGAAGTACTGCAACGTGCAAACCTGCCTTCCATCATGAGCATGCTCAGCAGTAGACGACTAAGATGGTTGGGGCATGTGAGAAGAATGGAAACTTATCGCATACCAAAACAAAAGTTGTTCTGTGAACTTTCGGAGAGAGGAAGAGGCACCAGGGCAGACCACTGCTCAGATATAAAGATATCTGCAAAGCCTCAAAGAAAAACTTTTCTATAGGTCCCAGCACATAGGAAGGACTAGCTGATGACAGAGTTATCTCCTGCAGTTCCCTCCCGCTCTTCTTTATATTGTTGACCTCTTCCTCCAAATCTCGTCTCTAGCTATCTCCTGCAGCTTCCTCTAGCTCTTCTTTATATTGTTGACCTCTTCCTCCAAATCTCGTCTCTAGCTATCTCCTGCAGCTTCCTCTAGCTCTTCTTTATATTGTTGACCTCTTCCTCCAAATCTCGTCTCCATGTATTTCTAGACCTTCCTTTCTTTCGTTGTCACTGTGGTTTCCAGGAAAGGAACCATCTTGTTATATTCCCCTCAAGTTTTCTCAAAGTGTGTCCTATCCAGCAGCTGCGTCTTTATTTTTAACCTCTTGGTTCACTGTAATCTGTCTTGTTCTCTGCATAAGTTCCACGTTTGTGATCCTGTCATACCATTTCAACCGACAGTCAGTTCGCTTTATAAATTATATATATATATATTTGTGTATGTCGGTAACCTATCATCATCCCTAGTAGCAAACAAGAAGAAAACGCTGAGAATGACCTCTCTAGAAATTCAATGTGGGGACAAATATAACAACATCAACAGGACATACTCCATGTATGTGGTGCAGCTTGTGTGTCGATTAAAACAGACGACAAGGGAGACAGTATTTGTCAATACTGCTAAGATCAGCGAAAGACACAGAAGAAATCTCACATATGTGTACTAAGACTATTGTGGAATAGTACGCCTCTCCTTCAGACTTCACTTCTGTGGGAGGCCTTCTAATCGGATTTCGAACAAATCATGAAGCGTGAAAGAGGTAAGAATTCTGCGTTGTTCAATATCCGCAGGCGATATTCTTCCCAGAGTAGCGGACAATTATTTCTGAACAAAGTCGATTGTCAGCGTGCAAAAATACGTACCACACCACAAAGCAAACGTATTAATTTTTTTCTAACAGTTGTTATGGAAGTATGTTTGTATCCAGTCGTAACTGGGTTTGATTGTGTGTAACGGCATGCTCTCTTCTGTGTTCATTTATTTACCAATATGCTAAGCATAGCCAGGTAGCGTACCAATATTATCTAGCATTCAATGTCATATTAAATAAGAATTTGGATGTCACTAAAACCATATAAACGACAAAAAACAGTCATAAAGACGGACAATACATTTCTACATTGAAGCAGTTTTCAATTGTCATTGTAAGAGAATCACATACGTCAAATATGTAAGTATTATGGGGTTTTTTTTTTCTTCATAGAAATATATTGTTTTGTTTCTTGATTAAAATTATTTATTTAAAGCTAAAGAGCAAACAGTAAATTAAGGTATTTCTCAACTACTGAAGGAAAGTAGTTAAACAGCTACATAACTGAAGCTTGGAACACTAAGAAGATATGCAACAGACAAGAGAGAGACAATAACTAGATTATATACAACGACTAGAAGAGTTGCACAACTGAAGAGATACAACAACTAGAAGAGATACAACAAGAAGAAGAGATGCAACAACTAGAAGAGATACAACACTGAAAATACAGCACTAGAAGTCAACTAGAGAGATCAACATAGAAGAATCAACAACTAAGAGATACAACAACTAGAAGAGATACAACAACAGAGAGTCAACAACTAGAAGAGATACAACTGAAGAGATACACAACTGAAGAATCAACACTAGAAGAGTAACAACAGAAGAGATACACAACTAAAGAGATAACAATAGAAGAGATACAACACAAGAAGAGATGCAACAACTAGAGGATACACAACTAGAAGAGATCAACAACAACAGAAGAGATACAACATAGAAGAGATACACAACTAGAAGAGATACAACAACTGAAGAGATACAACAACTAGAAAGATACAAACTAGAGGATACACACTAGAGGATACAACAACTAGAAGAGATACAACTAGAAGAGATACAACAACTAGAAAGATAAACAACTAGAGAATACAACATAGAAGAGATACAACTGAAGAATCAACTAAAGTTGTAACAACTAGAAGAGTACAACAACTAGAAGAGATACAAGCAACTAGAAGAGATACAACAACTAGAAGAGATACACCTAGGTACATAGAAGAGATACCAATTAAGATACACAGAAGGGTTGTAACAACTAGAAAGATACTACAACTAGAAGATTGCAACTGAAAGAGATACAACAACTAGAAGAGATACAACAACTAGAAGAGATTCAACAACTAGAAGAGATACAACAACTAGAAGAGATACAACTGAAGGGTTGAACAACTAGAAGGATACAACAACTAGAAGAGTTGAACAACTAGAGAGATACAACTAACTAGAAGAGATACAACAACTAGAAGAGATACAACAACTAAAGAGATACAACAACTAGAAGAGATCAACAACTAGAAGAGATCAACAACTAGAAGATACAACTAGAAGAGATACAACAACTAGAAGAGATACAACAACTAGAAGAGATACAACAACTAGAAGAGATACAACAACTGAAGAGATACAACAACTAGAAGAGATACAACAACTAGAAGAGATTCAACAACTAGAAGAGATACAACAACTAGAAGAGATACAACAACTAGAAGAGATACAACAACTAGAAGAGATACAACAACTAGAAGAGATACAACTAGAAGAGATACAACAACTAGAAGAGATACAACTAGAAAGATACACAACTAGAAGAGTTGTAACAACTAGAAGAGATACAACAGCAGAAGAGATACAACAACTAGAAGAGATACAACAACTAGAAGAGTTGTAACAACTAGAAGAGATACAACAGCTAGAAGAGATACACACGAGAAGAGATGCACAGCAGAAGAGATACAACAACTAGAAGAGATGCAACAACTAGAAGAGATACAACAACTAGAAGAGATACAACAACTAGAAGAGATTCAACAACTAGAAGAGATACAACAACTAGAAGAGATACAACAACTAGAAGAGATACAACAAGAAGAGATACAACAACTAGAAGAGATACAACAACTAGAAGAGTTGCAACTAGAAGAGATACAACAACTAGAAGAGATACAACAACTAGAAGAGATACAACAACTAGAAGAGATACAACAACTAGAAGAGATACAACTAGAAGAGATACAACAACTAGAAGAGATACAACAACTAGAAGAGTAAAACTAGAAGGATTGTAACAACTAGAAGAGATACAACAACTAGAAGAGATACAACAACTAGAAGAGATACAACAACTAGGAAGAGATACAAGCAACTAGAAGAGATACAACAACTAGAAGAGATACAACAACTAGAAGAGATACAACAACTAGAAGAGATACAACAACTAGAAGAGATACAACAACTAGAAGAGATACAACAACTAGAAGAGATACACAACTAGAAGAGATACAACAACTAGAAGAGATACAACAACTAGAAGAGATTCAACAACTAGAAGAGATACAACAACTAGAAGAGATACAACAACTAGAAGAGATACAACTAGAAGGGTTGTAACAACTAGAAGAGATACAACAACTAGAAGAGTTGCAACAACTAGAAAGAAGATACAAAACTAGAAGAGATACAACAACTAGAAGAGATGCAACAACTAGAAGAGATACAACAACTAGAAGAGATGCAACAACTAGAAGAGATACAACAACTAGAAGAGATACAACTAGAAGAGATACAATAACTAGAAGAGATACAACAACTAGAAGAGATACAACAACTAGAAGAGATACAACAACTAGAAGAGATACAACAACTAGAAGAGATTCAACAACAGAAGAGATACAACAACTAGAAGAGATACAACAACTAGAAGAGATACAACAACTAGAAGAGATACAACAACTAGAAGAGATACAACAACTAGAAGAGATACAACTAGAAAGATACAACAACTAGAAGAGTTGAACAACTAGAAGAGATACAACAGCAAGAGGATACAACAACAGAAGAGATACAACAACTAGAAGAGTTGTAACAACTAGAAGAGATACAACAGCTAGAAGAGATACAACAGCTGAGAAGAGATGCAACACAGAAGAGATACAACAACAGAAGAGATACAACAACAGAAGAGATACAACAACTAGAAGAGATACAACAACTAGAAGAGATGCAACAACTAGAAGAGATACAACAACTAGAAGAGATACAACAACAGAAGAGATACAACAACTAGAAGAGATACAACAACTAGAAGAGATACAACAACTAGAAGAGATACAACTAGAAGAGATACAACAAGACTAGAAGAGATACAACAACTAGAAGAGATACAACAACTAGAAGAGATACAACAACTAGAAGAGATACAACAACTGAGACAACTAGAAGAGATACAACAACTAGAAGAGATACAACAACAAGAAGAGATACAACAACTAGAAGAGATACAACACAGAAGAGATACAACAACTAAGTAGAGATACAACAACTAGAAGAGATACAACAACAGAAGAGATACAACAACTAGAAGAGATACAACAACTAGAAGAGATACAACTAGAAGAGATACAACAACTAGAAGAGATACAACAACTAGAAGAGATACAACAACAGAAGAGATACAACAACAGAAGAGATACAACAACTAGAAGAGATACAACAACTAGAAGAGATACAACAACAAGAAGAGATACAACAACTAGAAGAGATACACACAGAAGAGATACAACAACAAGAAGAGATTCAACAACAAGAAGAGATGCAACAACTAGAAGAGATACAACAACAAGAAGAGATACAACAACAGAAGAGATACAACAGCTAGAAGAGATACAACAACAGAAGAGATACAACAACTAGAAGAGATACAACAACTAGAAGAGATACAACAACAAGAAGAGATACAACAACAAGAAGAGATACAACTAGAAGAGATACAACAACTAGAAGAGATACAACAACTAGAAGAGATACAACAACTAGAAGAGATACAACAACTAGAAGAGATACAACTAGAAGAGATACAACAACTAGAAGAGATACAACAACTAGAAGAGATACAACTAGAAGGTTACAAACTAGAAGAGATACAACAACTAGAAGAGATACAACAACTAGAAGAGATACAACAACAGAAGAGATACAACAACTAGAAGAGATGCAACAGCAAAAAGAGATAGCAACAACAAAGAGATGCAACAAGTAGAAGTATCAACCTAAAAAGATGATACAACTAACATAAGAAGATTATACATACAACAAGAATACACTTGATGCATCAACTAGAAGAATACAAAACATAAAGTTGATAGGCTACAGAAGATACAGACACAAGAGATACAACTTCAGAAGAAATACAACAATAGAGATACAACAACAGAGAGATACAACAGCTAGAGATCAACAACAAGAAGAGATACAACAACAAGAAGAGATTACAAAGAAGAGATGCAACAACTAGAAGAATACAACAACAAGAAGAGATCAACAACTAGAAGAGATTAAACAACTAGAAGAGATACAACAACTAGAAGAGATACAACAACTAGAAGAGATACAACAACAAGAAGAGATACAACAACAAGAAGAGATACAACAACAAGAAGAGATACAACTAGAAGAGATACAACAACTAGAAGAGATACAACAACTAGAAGAGATACAACAACTAGAAGAGATACAACAACTAGAAGAGATACAACTAGAAGAGATACAACAACTAGAAGAGATACAACAACTAGAAGAGATACAACTAGAAGGGTTGTAACAACTAGAAGAGATACAACAACTAGAAGAGATACAACAACTAGAAGAGATACAACAACTAGAAGAGATACAACAACTAGAAGAGATGCAACAGCCACAAGAGATGCAACAGCCACAAGAGATGCAACAAGTAGAATGTTTTCTATACTGTCTAACATACACTTGATGTATACTATACTTTCTAACATACACTTGATGTATACTATACTTTCTAACATACACTTGATGCATTCTATACTTTCTAACATATACTTATAAACATAAACTTGTTGATGATGGTCTATAAATTATACCCTGACCTCGAGTAAACTTCCAGATAATAATAACTTCTTATGTTCATTATTGTACAATAGAGCTCTTTTACCGCTGTCAAGGCTAAGAAAAGAGATACCGAACAAACGCATGCTGAAATCAGATGTGCAGGAACAACAAGCAAATTATCGCAGATCAACCGCTTTAATCTCCCTATTCTGTCACCCCTTGTAGTGGCGGGGAGTCTTCAATGCTCCAGTCGCCCGAGTGGCTACCGTGGCCCAAACTGGGGTGTAAAGAATAGAATCACTGTCACCTGCCACGCTTGTCGTAAGAGGCGACTAAGGAGGTAGGGCGTGGGGCTAGCTAGCCCACACAGTAAAAAACACTGGATGGCTACAGAACGGTGAGCGAACTAAGTAAATGCTGGCTGAAACCGGAGCCATAGTATAAGCACTAGAACTCTAAATGGTGCTGAAGATGTGACGTAAAACACACCAATGCCAAGGCTGCATGAATCATATTTCCACATGAATAGAATTTATGGGGAGGTCTGGTAGATCGGTCTGAGATGTGATCGCGAGAGAGAGAATGCTCCAATGATACAGCGGGATAGAACGGCGAACATTTATATTCCTGGCAGGGTCATCCAGGCCGGACAGGTCACTGAGGAAGGGCCAGACAAAATATGGCTTCCAGGTCCTCCAGGTTGAGAGTGTGGCTTGGGACTAACAATCCCATCCTGTAGAAAATCGTTATGTTAAGGAAACATTAATTAAGACATGAGCATGAGCGGCTACAGGACCATCTCATCTCACCTGGACTTCTGCAACAGAATGTTGTCGCTTGAAAGCTTGGCTCTCATAAGGACTTAGACATCTGAAATTGTATTATTTTATAATGAGCCTTCAACGAATAACATTTGTGTGAGAAGTGGTTTAGCTTTCTTGTGTGACTGATATAAACTGTCCATGTCTCAATAAACTCACTTATTTGCTTTCTTCTCTGTTCATAGAATTTTGACAATATTTCTGTAATATTTATATTCAGAAATGTTTTATTGCTTATCAACTCATTTTCTAAATGAAAATGTCACAAGCCGTATGTGGTCACTGAAATATTCATAATTTTAATAGTTATAGCAACGTTTAAAAGCTCAAATATTTCCAGTTGAATTATTTGTGCAAGTAGAAGCTGCATTGATGATGCAGTCTATCGATGGCTAAATGCTTCTTTGTTGCACAGTCCAAAGAGAAAGCGGTAAATAAAACAAGAAGAGACAATCTTCTTCTTCTTTGCGTTCGTTCTTTGTGACCAATTTTAATCACTCTTTGTTATACATTTGATCTTTGTCAAGAACGTGTATACGTTGCACATTGGTTTGGTAGGCCCTAAATGCATAGACTTCTACACATTAAGGACATGTGCATCCAATTTCAGCCAAACCTCCTTATTCGCCTCTTACGACATGCGTGACAGATAACAGTGGTTCTATTCTTTACACCCCAAATTTGGGCCCGGTAACCGCTCGGACGGAAGAGACAATATAAGAAATTAAGAAATTATAAGAACAGTTGGAACAACACCTGCTATTAGATTAATTGAAATACAGAGACTCAAATGGTTTGACCACTTGGTCAGAATGAACCCGAATACACCATTTGTAAGAGCGTACTACCTGAAACTGGAACCATCAAGAAGAAGGGGCAGACCAAGAAAAAGATGGTTTGATGGAGTTAAAGACATCTTAAAACTCCACAATACCACAGCTTATTAAACGACCGAGCGTGCACTATCTCGGAAACCGATCATTAGTTAAACCTTCTACGTCTAAAGGCAAAACAAGCAGAGAAGGACAAAAGGAAACTATGTAAATACTCTAAGGCAGAAACATTTTACTAACTGAAGGCTACATGAAAGATAGCGAAAATCTATAAGACCCCAAACATATATAGGAGGACTATCAGGGGAACGACGTAGATTCTATTCTGTTCAATGTTTTTAAAAAGTGATTAATGCAGAGAGTAGGCGAGAGATATCGGACTAATTCCATAGAAAATATTGAAGGAGTTACAGAGTAGGTCCAATGTGACGTATAACGGTACGAGAGGAATACAATACATCTGAGATAACGTTATTAAAATTGTTAATCTGTGTTCATAAGTGATTGGTTTTTTTTAAAATGTTCAAAATGTTTCAGCTGATCTCCAACTAAGAACAAAGTAGAGACCGTTCACTTCGTTAACTATTTATAGCAACAAGCGTCATGTGAGGACGTTGGTCAGAACTGATGATATCAATGGAGCTTGCCATAACAGACGTCGAGGTGAGATATGATATTAGTTAGCAGAGTTTGAATAATAATGATGACAATGATTATAACGATGATGATTGGGAAAGACGATGACACTAACAGTGACTATGTTAGAATAAAAGTTATTCATTTATTACTTTAGACACACACATTACGTTTTAATTAGATATGATGTGAGTAAAGTTGGACTCACTGACAATGAATTTGTATGTTTTGTTTGCCAACCTAGCGGTACTTCGTGTTCAAATTTCGACATCCACAACATATATATGTGAAAGCATCGTTACTAATAAAATCTAGAATACCACTTAATGTTGGGATAACGTCGGTACTAATGATATACAGAATATCACTAACAATTTTCATATCTTAAGCTATTTCTAGCAGTTCCATCCAGCTCTTCCATATATCGTTAATCTCTGCCTCAAAATCTCTTCTTCATGTATTTGTATTCTTCCCTCTCTTCCGCATTCCCTGTTGATTCCATGAAAGGAACTCTCTTGTTATATTTCCTTCAGATGTTCTCAAGGTCTGACATATCCAGCGCCAGCGTCTTTACTTCACCTCTTGGTTGCCTGGGATATGAGGCATAGGAACGAGACGTTATTTCCACAAGCTCCTCACATCTGACTTAATCCCACTATCTCAGTCCTTCTATTTTGTGCAGACATTAGTTGATGAATGTTGGTAGTTTACAAGTTATTGTTTTAGTCATTCTCCCTATTTTTGATACATACAGCATAACTTCTTCAACATTGAAGTCAAATGTTCTAATTTTTGTTTTAGATTTGACTTCTTTAAACGTCCACAAATTTCCTAGTGTGATGAAAGCTCATCTTGCCATCTAATTTGTACATCTCTATCTGTTCCTCCTGCACTCACATATAATATACGAAATGTATTATATGTTCTACTATATATCACAAGTATCAGAACTACAACGATCTTGCTTTTTCAAAAACGAGATATGTAGAACAGATACAGGCCTATATTTTTGAATAGTAGACACGATTACTTTTAACTCGATCTGTTGTCATCAATTTAGTGCTGTAAATTAAATACCACATTACCAGCTTCTGATTGATATTACTTGTAAACGTTTTGCCATCTGACAGTGTTCTGTGATCCATCAAACAGATAATAGAGTATGTAAATGTACTTTATAAATTAATTCAATAAATTATAGTATCCTGAATGTTTTTCAATCTTTCTAATCTATTTCGTCAGCAAAATCAACAAGAAAAATGCAGCAGCAAAGAACATATATACAAATAAAATAATATTATATATCGCTCTTCGGACACTTTCAGCTTTGTCTGTAAACCAATAACACTTTAATAACACTTTAATAACACTTTAATAACACTTTAATAACACTTTAATAACACTTTAATAACACTTTAATAACACTTTAATAACACTTTAATAACACTTTAATAACACTTTAATAACACTTATAACTGGCAATTATTTTCAATATATACTTTAGTATGAAACAAACAGGAAACCGGATTCTGATCGTTTCTTCCTCTCTATATAAACTACTTATTGTATTCTGTATGTGATTTTGATTTTCATCCTAGAGCGTGAGCTCGTTGTGAAAATTAAGCCCCAGCAGACCCGTAGGATAGTACATCCAGTTTCTGCATGCTTTTTATTAGTGTTCACCTACCCTAAATTGCTGGTTAAGGATAAAATTTGTAACGTCCCCTACCAATTATAACAGTTTGCCAACGCCCCCCCCCCCCCCATATATATACATGCTCTATTTTCATTTTGACATATCATACATGGTCAATGTTCAAATGATTATTTGTATGAAATAGTAAATTGATGAAAATATGGATCGTGTAAGATAGGCATAAGATGAATTAAAATGCAGAATTCAAATTTGTAATGATTATTCAATCGCAAAACACACTCTTCCCCCAATGCTTCTGAACCCACTATTTCCCCCGGAAGGTTTCAGCGCCCACAGGGAGCGGTACCGCCCACTTTGGGAACCCATGGATTAGACCATATTAAACAAGTGTTAAACTTGAAGGAAAGGGGCCTAACACTGTCCATGAGCTTTCTACCTGGGATAAACACATCAATATGTCAATGAGACAATTAACAAATGGATGACTAGTTTATTTACGTTACTGTGCTATGTTTGGGTATCATATGATCAAGCCAGTGATAAACAGAAGGAAGGAAACATGTTAATTTTAAATGAAAATCGATTTACACTTTTATTGTTAATGCTATTTTACTGCTGAAACTGAAATTGCGTTGTAGAATCGTCGGAAGTTGTTTTTGTCTTAAAGGTTTAAATTTTGTAAAAAAAAACTAGTACCATAATAAATATTGTGCTAAAGCTATTTTCGATCTTCATTTCTGCTGTTCTTGTCTTTTTTTTTAGTTAATAGTTTAATTAAGCGTTTCATATTTTTGAAGCATTAGTTTTTCAAAACTAGTTTTGTTTTCTTCTTCACGATTTGACGTTTATCGTGTTTGTTTGCAGTTCTTGTTGTAAACAGGAAGTGTATCGGAATCTCAGCATTTCATCCTTCTTCTTCTTCTTCGGACGCTCCATATCGACCACTTGTTAATCCACTCTTTGTGATTTATATGTGATCTGAGCCTAAGAGCGATTGTACGTTGTGCCAGTTATGCGTCTACAAGTAGGCCAGCACATCCGATTTCTGCGACGCTTTTTAATTACTAGGGAAGCTTCTATAGAACCCTACCTCAATCGCCTCTTACGACATGCTTTGTAGGTCACAATGTTATTATTCTTTGCTTTCATTGTGGACACTCGTGCGGGAATATCATACAATATGTGTGTATAGTATGGTGTGTATAGTATGGTGTGTATAGTATGGTGTGTATAGTATGGTGTGTATAGTATGGTGTGTATAGTATGGTGTGTATAGTATGGTGTGTATAGTATGGAGTGTATAGTATGGTGTGTATAGTATGGTGTGTATAGTATGGTGTGTATAGTATGGTGTGTATAGTATGGTGTGTATAGTATGGTGTGTATAGTATGGTGTGTATAGTATGGTGTGTATAGTATGGTGTGTATAGTATGGTGTGTATAGTATGGTGTGTATAGTATGGTGTGTATAGTATGGTGTGTAGTGCTTTCTCATTTTCTCCTTGTTTTATTATTTCCATGAGAATAAAGCGGTGGGTGCTGTAGAATAGTGGAAATTTTGACTTCTTTATGAGAAAGTAGTTTGAATTTCTTCCGTGCAACCACTTTCCAAGCGATCCGGCTGTTATTGTATGCTTGTGAAATAGTATTTACAGAATATAATAAATGAACAATTTTGTGTTGTATATGTCTGTGTTAGGTTGTCCTCTCTTTCTTGAACCCTTTGCATCCCACTTCAATGCCTGCTTTGATATTCGTTGACCATTTCTCCTCGAGATGTGTCCAACATATCTCCATCTGTTCTTTCCTATAACAGTTGTCACTAGTGGTTGACCAGATATTTCTCTGATTTCATCACTTCTCCTGAATTCGCTCCATTTTATATTCATTATTTTTCGCAGACATCTATTTGCGTAGAGACTAATACCAACAACAACACCAGCCATTATAGTGTTTTTTAAATATAGATTCCTCTCTTCCTCTTTATACAAAACCTTCCAAGTTTTGATCACAGCCCTAAATAGTAAAACAAATGTATTTTACTAAACAGTATATTGAATGAAATATATTAATATGATAATAGTAATTTTCCGTAGTCTTTCAGACCTAAGGTATGAAGTGCCTATCACGTTATATTTCTAGTTCCAAGTGTGCAGGAGGTAGAAATGCCAATTCCTTTCATCATGTGTGAAACGTCGAGTTTGGAATTAAACACACAACCCTCTTGAAGGCGAAGGCTGGCGCATTACGCTAATCAGTCCCAATTAATGTGATATCTAATGCAAATAATACAGGGTGTTCAACTTAAAAGCAGCCCATTTGATAAATAGAAATTTGCCAGGTACGCATTGCATCTCCGTCTATTTACTATTTAAACCGGTTCTGACTAGCTTGTCCTACGTCACATTTATTCATCGCCTCTTCCCGCACTACAATTACACACCATCACACAACCTTGACCTATACTACGTCATAACTGAACCTTCTCATTTGCATACATTATGCCAGATTAGCTCCATTCATGGGCTGCTTTTAAGTTGAACACCCTGTATAAACACAATTGTTTGTGTGAGGACAATTATGGTATCATAAAACAATTGTGGTCAGAACTCAGTAACGTTTACGGTATGGAAAGAGTTAAAGAAACAACATATCTACAAATAATATCGTATACAAAATATAATAATACTGGGTTTTTTTTCAAAATTATCAAACTGTTACTAATTCTTCATCTATAACGATCACACAGAAATAATGTCTTTCTTTCTCACTCTTATTTTGGATTGTTGATTAAAGTTCTCATTCTGTGATGTCTACATGTTTTCTGTATTCCTCGAGTATGGTACATCGTTAGTGATAGATGTGCTGCAGTAATTTTTGTGTTGTTATTAACAGTTTCTATAATAAGGAAACAGCGAAGAATTATGCTTCACTGCTATACATGATTGATAGACTGATTGATTGGGCTATCGGCAATGCACTTTGGTGAATAACTATGTTTACTTCCTATCTTTTTCTTATAAATGAAGATTTCAGCGACAGTTCATAAACTATGTAGCACCAACAAGGGTCCCTAATGGAATTTTGAGATTAGTAAAAATGTATACGACCGTACCGTGACTATACAGTTTACCGTGAATGATTTTCAATTGTTAAGGGTCCTTTCATATGTTCAGCTTAAACACGTGAACAAGGGTTTTGATTGTTGTTTCCGATAGAACTTATCACTGGATTTCCCATATCTTTAGGTCTGAAACTACTGAAATATAGCCAACTCGATTTCCCATCTATTTCAGAACGAATGAAAACATAGCCAGATCAGTCTGTAATTTTCTCCAGATTGTACGGATAATAGCCAGATCACTCTGTAATCTACTCCCAATTATACAGAAAATAACCAGATCACTCTGTAATCTACTTCCAATTATACAGAAAATAACCAGCTCACTCTGTAATCTACTCCCAATTATACAGAGAATAACAAGCTCACTCTGTAATCTCCTCCCAATTATACAGAAAATAACCAGCTCACTCTGTAATCTACTCCCAATTATACAGAAAACAACCAGCTCACTCTGTAACTCTGTAATCTACTCCCAATTATACATAAAATAACCAGTTCACTCTGTAATCTACTCCCAATTATACAGAAAATAACCAGATCACTCTGTAATCTACTCCCAATTATACAGAAAATAACCAGCTCACTCTGTAACTCTGTAATCTACTCCCAATTATACAGAAAATAACCAGATCACTCTGTAATCTACTCCCAATTATACAGAAAATAACCAGATCACTCTGTAATCTACTCCCAATTATACAGAAAATAACCAGCTCACTCTGTAATCTAAATATCGCACTGTTAACAAACCATATCAGTCTGTAATCTACTCCAGATAGCATTGCTAAATAGCCAGTAGGTTTCAAGAGCGTTATGTGCTCAGTTAGACCCCGCCTCAGACACCTGCTATACATAACAAAGATACGTTGCTGAACAAACTAATATTTACTAAAAGAAGTATTATAACTTCAGAAATGTACCGACATGGTTATCAAAAATCAGGCTATTATTATCTGTTTAGAGACATCAATTAACACAATATATTTGAAAAGAACAGTAAAGACACTCGTGTCATTGTACAATTTTGTTCTTACACGCTTGTATTTCTATCAAGGTTATAGTCTGCAAACAATCGAAACGAGCAAAGAACAGGTGGAAATTATTGTTATCCGTTTGACAACAGCTTTCTCCTAGTAAAATCGTTCTTTTTTAGAAAGACCAATATCTGCCTGAAGGCAATACATGAGTACACGTTCATTATATCTCATATTTTCATTTCTTCACGTAAACAAGTTATGGTTTTTAAATGTCAGATGTCCAACAAAGTATTAACCACTCCCACTCCTCACATCCGTTTTGTTCTTGCATATACTGTTAGATAAATATATGTTATATACTTTATATAAATACTTATATAAAGCATATACTATGTTATCTATCCAGAAAGAACTCAAAGTCAAAGAAAACTAGCTGATGCTACAAATAAGAATGAGAAAGTTGAAGTATTTTGTACATATAAAAGAGACACAATGGGTTGGAGAAGACTATTATGGTAGCAGGCATCCCGGCAAAAAGGATAAGAGGAAGATACAGGAGAAGATGGATTCATGATGTAACTGTTGATTTGAGCATGACAGCTGCAGAGGCAGGACATCTGGTCTATGAGAGAGAGAGAGAGAGAGAGAGAGAGAGAGAGAGAGATACAGAGAGAGAAGAAATTCGAAGTACTGTTAGGGTGACAAAGTTCCGCTCAGGACAAGCTATTTTATGATGAGATGTTCTCGTATGTGGGTGTGTCTGTACTCTTTGTTTAGCCTATTTCTCGGCATGCTACAAACTTGAAATTGGCAAGAGAGTAGCTTCCGTAGTAGGGACAATGTAAAAGTTTTAAAACTGAAATATTCTTTACATTTTAAAAACGTATTCAATTACAAACATTTCGTGAGCGGTTAAAAAAACTGAAAGTGTTTGGAATCTGGTTCCAGCCTCACTTTGACTTACCGGGACTTCCCAAAACCATTACATTTACGGTGGGTTGAGTGAAGCCACAGCCAACTATAAACTCATACGGCCGGCGGACTTTGGTAAAAATTCTAGGAAATAAGACCCCAACCGTCACGTGACCTCGCATTCCAGAACTGTTGTATATAGACGAATTCATTGGAAAATCAACACAACATGTTAAATCAAGGTTATATTATGCAACAAGTTAAGTTTAACAATAAGGAATATCAATATTATGAATATTTTTCACCAAAAATAACTATAGACTCATAGAATTGAGTAGAATTGCAAAAAAGCTTGCAGTGTTCTATCAAACATATATAAAATTGCCCCCCAACTCTAACTAGGTCAGGGTTTTTCCGGTTAGTCATGCGGCCCAATATTAGAGTTGGCTGTGAGTGAAACGAATGAAGTCTATCACCCAGTTATTGCGCTTGAATTTTGTGTGAAGTATCTAACGTGTGTGATAACCACCACGCCTCTTGCTCTTCACATGCACTGCCAACAGTGTACAACACCCTCTAATAAAACACAACTTCGTGGTCGATAAATATATGATATATGAGTGCAATATGATTATCTGTTTATTATTGCTCATAAATCTAAATACATATAAAACTCAAATAGCAATCCAAATAATTTTACATCAAAACATTTTTAAAAAAACACATCAAATTAACAAGACAATGTTACAGTATAACTACTAGAGTCCTTCTGAACTATACATCAAATTCCTCACTACGTTAATTTTTATAATCTCGGCTAGTTTTATAATCTCCGATAGTTTTATAATCTCCGATAGTTTTATAATCTCGGATAGTTTTATAATCTCCGCTAGTTTTATAATCTCCACTAGTTTTATAATCTCGGATAGTTTTATAATCTCCGCTAGTTTTATAATCTCCACTAGTTTTATAATCTCCAATAGTTTTATAATCTCGGATAGTTTTATAATCTCCGCTAGTTTTATAATCTCCACTAGTTTTATAATCTCCACTAGTTTTATAATCTCACTAGTTTTATCATCTCTGATAGTTTTATAATCTCTGCTAGTTTTATAATCTCTGCTAGTTTTATAATCTCACTAGTTTTATAATCTCCGATAGTTTTATAATCTCGGCTAGTTTTATAATCTCCACTAGTTTTATAATCTCCACTAGTTTTATAATCTCGGATAGTTTTATAATCTCCGCTAGTTTTATAATCTCCACTAGTTTTATAATCTCCACTAGTTTTATAATCTCACTAGTTTTATAATCTCTGATAGTTTTATAATCTCTGCTAGTTTTATAATCTCTGCTAGTTTTATAATCTCACTAGTTTTATAATCTCCGATAGTTTTATAATCTCGGCTAGTTTTATAATCTCCACTAGTTTTATAATCTCCACTAGTTTTATAATCTCGGATAGTTTTATAATCTCCGCTAGTTTTATAATCTCCACTAGTTTTATAATCTCGGCTAGTTTTATAATCTCCGCTAGTTTTATAATCTCGGCTAGTTTTATAATCTCCACTAGTTTTATAATCTCCGCTAGTTTTATAATCTCCGCTAGTTTTATAATCTCTGCTAGTTTTATAATCGCTGCTAGTTTTATAATCTCCGTTAGTTTTATAATCTCCACTAGTTTTATAATCTCACTAGTTTTATAATCTCCACTAGTTTTATAATCTCCGCTAGTTTTATAATCTCACTAGTTTTATAATCTCACTAGTTTTATAATCTCCGCTAGTTTTATAATCTCCGCTAGTTTTATAATCTCACTAGTTTTATAATCTCACTAGTTTTATAATCTCCACTAGTTTTATAATCTCGGCTAGTTTTATAATCTCACTAGTTTTATAATCTCCACTAGTTTTATAATCTCCACTAGTTTTATAATCTCTGCTAGTTTTATAATCTCCACTAGTTTTATAATCTCCACTAGTTTTATAATCTCCACTAGTTTTATAATCTCGGATAGTTTTATAATCTCTGCTAGTTTTATAATCTCCGATAGTTTTATAATCTCCACTAGTTTTATAATCTCACTAGTTTTATAATCTCACTAGTTTTATAATCTCCACTAGTTTTATAATCTCCACTAGTTTTATAATCTCTGCTAGTTTTATAATCTCCGATAGTTTTATAATCTCCACTAGTTTTATAATCTCCGATAGTTTTATAATCTCTGCTAGTTTTATAATCTCCGATAGTTTTATAATCTCTGCTAGTTTTATAATCTCCCTAGTTTTATAATCTCCACTAGTTTTATAATCTCCGCTAGTTTTCTACAACTAATTTCTTAACCCTTTCACTCCGTAATTTCTTTTATCTCCAGACACATTTATATTATAATGAAATGAAAATCGTGGCATATCCTAAAGGACGTAGCCATCACCCACAGTAAACGAGTCGTTGATTTTCTAGGCACCACTTATACGTTCAGTAGTTTGTCATTGTTTTCTGAACAGTGAGGTCTATTTTTAACTTTTGTAAAAATCCTATGGAACCGAATTTGCTTCCAAACTTGTCCACCGCGGGGTTTGAACCAGGTACGCTTGGGTTCGTGATCGAGATCACTACCGCTTGAGCTACCGACGCTCACTTATATTATAATTAGCCAGTATATTGGATTTACATCATCTTAAAAATACATCGAGCCGGTATTTCGGCTCAGAGAAGCGAATGGGTTAACTAAAAGCAGTTTTACTACCTTGGTTTGCTCGGTCCTTGTTATTAATGTTCCTATTTTGAACTCAACAGCAAAGGGGAAGGTGAGAGAACAGTCAAGGTAACAGCAAATTATGTTATACACACAGACATAGATATATATATATATATATATTAGTAGGTGCGATATTATGAAGTTATTCAGCAGCCCCATATTGTAAAAATAATACTTCAGTCAATGAAACAGTTATTCATGAATTGAACCATTGTTTGATATGTTCAGGGCGGCGTCTGTGGCTTAGGGGATAGTGACTCGGTCTATTAACCCCGACGTTCTGAGTTCGAATCACGCTGCAGACAGTTTGGTTGCAAATTGTTTCGCGTGGATATTTTTACAAAAGGACGATAGCACTACCCGTTCAGAAAGAAATGGCAAACTACTGAACGTAATAATGCCTAAAAAAATCACAAACATCGTTAAAAAGCTGGGGTTGATTCGCAAAGTCCTGTAAAGGATATGCAATTAACTAACTTGACATATCAGCTCGTCAACTGTTGATCCATTCAACGTCTGGTAAGAATGAGATCAAGAGATTAGCAAAAGATGCGGAAAACTTAACCCAACCTGATAAAAATATAAATGATGAAAATGTCCAGAGATCTGTCATACAACAAATAAGCTATGAAGTTGGAAACAAAATAACTAGACTAATAAACAAACAAACTATTACCAGTTCAACAACAATAACAAAGAGAAACAGTGGCAAACTTTGAACTGCTTTATCTATTCAATAAACTTCAGTTTGACATTTCCAATGATTATGAATAAAGACATGTCGAGAACGAATATGCAAACCTTTCTTTCAAATTATAACGTTGAAACTTATCAAATGGCATCTGTTTTATTAAGAATAATATCGTAGGAAGAACAGCGAGGATCGTTATGGTCGTCACTGGTGACATTGCCGAGCGACTTTTTTTTTACAAATCTCGACAACCTGAGATAGACATGAATTTATTTTTCGTTCACACGCTATGAATTCAGTCGTATTCTGACTAATTTTTGCGTGAAGGCGTGCTTTTCTTTTCCAGATTATCCTTCCCATTCAGGTGAACCTTCCTCTGATTTCAGAGGTAGTTGTAATTTAGATCCCCAAGGTGACGCCCGAGTGGTTACCGGGGCCCAAATTTGGGGTGTAAAGAATAGAACCACTGTTACCTACCACGCATGTCGTAAGAGGCGACTGAGGAGGTTTGGCTGAAATCGGATGCACATGTCCTAAACGTGTAGAAGTGTATGCGTTTAGTGGCCTACCAAACCAATGTGCAACGTATACACGTCCTTGGCAAAGATCAAACATATCACAAAGAGTGATTAAAATTGATCGCAAAGAACGAACGCAAAGAAGAAGAAAAAATCCCCAAGAAAAGGTTATGGGTTTCCTGTAGACCAACCATGTACCGTGTGCACATAAAAAATGATTGCGCAAGCTGGCCTCGAATCTCGGAATTTCCACGGCACAAATGATGTCTTTGAACATATTCAAGCTGACGTCTCGCCCGTGTGTCGCCGGGGCTCTCAAGGGAAGCAAAGAATAGTAACACTGCGACCTATAAGGCATGTCGTAAGATGCAATTGAGGTAGGGCATAGGGAAACTACCCTAGTATATAAAAAGATTCGCAGAAATCGTATGTGCTGGCCTACTTGTAGACTCATAACTGGCAAAACGTACAGTCGCTCTTAGGCTCAGATCACATACAAATCACAAAGAATGGTTAACAAGTGGTCGATGTGAAGCGTTGGAAAAAAGAACGAAGGAAATGAAAAGACACGTAGAGTGAGTAGAAGGATGATTTTGTGAGCAAAGATAGGACAAGGATATTATCATCAAACATCAAACATATAGTCTTATTTTGATATGTTAATAATTGTTTGAAAACTCTTCCAGTAAGAACAGTTTGTAATTGCGCATTTACTTCGTTCTGAACACCGCTTGCATTAAATGTCAAACGTAGATTTAATACAATCTGATTTTTTTATGTTCTGAGTTTGCATGTCAATAGATTTACAACGGTGAAAAATGTCAATTTTCATAACTGCTGGAACGAATTAACCTGTTTAAGTGCAGCGTCGATACTAATGTATCCTCTAGGATTATTTTCTTAGTCATACTACTATTCCTGACTCTGACATGAAGAAATATTGCATGTGTAATACATAAGTGATACCAGTGGAGAAAGAGCTAAGGAAGAGACGCTGGCGATGAATAGGGCATACATGGAAGGATGGATGAGTGCATTGCAAGACATGCACTGTTTTGAAACCTGCAGGGAAAGAGGAGTAGGGGAAAGCCTAGACAGGCCTGGAGAAAAGAGCTGGAGGTTGATATTAAAAGGATGGGTAAAACTTGGAAAGAATTGGAAGGGATGAGAGGAGAGAGGAAGATCTGAAAGAAATTTGTTGAAGATCTGAACTGCGTTGTGAGTTGAGAGGTGAAGAAGAAGAATACAAAAGAATCATCGTATGTCTTTGAATTATATTGTACTACTAGAACCCCAGTAGCTTAGTTGTTAGTGAACTCGCTTCCTAAGTGCGTGGTCCTGGTTTAATTCCATAGTGGGAGTGGAGTATTTTTCCGACCGTAACAACTCTCAGATCGACCTAGCCTCAATTGGGTACCAGGAAAAACACTGAAAGTCTATTTTTTAAACGGTTTCGGGTGTTCGGGTGTTCGGGAGTTATAGGTTGCATATGTATGTTGAAGTTGTTGTTATTTTATGTGTACAAATTGTGTACCATAAAAGTCGATTTTATTGACATAAAGTAATTTGACAAAACCATTTTAGGCTGCAAGCATTGACCTCTGTATTCTGTATGTGTTTGTTGGTTATGTAGGAGATTAAAGCCATTTAAGACCGAGGCACGCACTTTCTACCTAAGAACGAACATTGTTTTGGTTATATCAGAGCGTATATGCTAACAAATATGGAGAAAAAATTAACTCTTTCGGAGAATCTAAGTTATTAGAAACAATATAATTGTGTCTTTCTCTCTCTCTCTCTCTCTCTCTCTCGATCACCGCCCAGATCGATGTACCAGACATCCCCATAAATTCTATTCATGTGGAAATCTGATTCATGCAGCCTTAGCATTTGTGTGTTTTACGTCACATCTTCAGCACCATTTGGAGCTCTGGTGCTTATCCTTCGGCCATGTGTCCGGTTTCAGCCAACGTTTACTGGGTTCGCTCTCCGTTCTGCCGCCATCTAGTGTTTTTTACGGTGTGGGGTAGCCAGCCCCACGCCCACCCTCATCAGTCGCCGCTTACGACATGCGTGGCAAGTATCAGAGGTTCTATTCTGTACACTCCAATTTTGGCCCCCGGTAACCACCCGGGCATAATTGTGTGTATCTTATTTTTCATGCAATATATTGCAACATATCCTGTTGTACGTACGTTATAACAAGTCGCTAGCTAGAAATATGTTACTACTGTCAGCTTTTTATGACTAGAAAAACTGTAACAGAATCTGATAAATTTTCGACATGTTTCATAATATAACAACTACCGTTTAGTTATATTTATGTTACTTGCTGTCAAGTTTTAAGTCGAGAAACAATCAAGCAGTCTCAACGATTTCTTTCCCTTGCTTTGGAGACAACAGCAGAGTCACGCCCATTTTCCATGTTCTGGTTGTGCATCGGTGACTCAAAACGCAACAGGTCGATAGTGTAGACAAGCCTGGAGTTATGAAGGCCTATTGATTTGAAACTGTTGCTCTTTTGTTGCAATTCTGCTGGAAATGGGCATTTTGAAATGTTAACGTTGATCATTATTACGCGGATGTTTTAAGTGGCTACCAAGCAGGTTTCACGTAGAAAGGATCAGCCATAGACCAGAAATTAACTTTGAGACAGAAAGATAAAAATCGGAAGCATAGAAAAGAATATATAATATTTTAGTAAGTTTCAGGAAAGCGTATGATACAGGGTATTCAAGATAAAAGTAGTCCGATTGGCAAATCAAAAGTTGCCAGTTACGCATTGCGTTTTGTCTATTTACTATTTAAACCGGTTCTGACTAGTTCGTCCTACGTCACATTTGTTCATCGCCCCTTCCCACACCATAATTACACACCATCCCAAAATTGTTGCTCACTTGACCTATATACGTCATAATTGAACCTTCTAATTTTCATAAAATATAGCCAGATTGGCTCCCTTGACAAGCTACTTTTATCTTGAAACCATGTAATATACATAGGAATATTGTCTATTGTCTTTACCAAGGTGGATGATGGAATTGGTTGTCCATTCTTGTCGTGAAGCGTAGGGGTTGGAGCTTAAAGTTGCATTCCAGGACCAGATGAGTCGCCCTTGTTGTGTTATATCCGTATTTATTTATGTGTGGTCTTGATATTGTCTATCCATCTTTTACTTGGTCTTCCCTTGGCTCTCGTAGCTGATCTCTTCTTTACATAGGAATAGCCTGTGAAATATCATGCAGGAATTTGGAATACGAAACAAGTTAATCAGTATGACTCGATTTTCACGAAGGATACACGTAATATAGTTTTATATAAAGGAAGACATTAAGAATCGTTTCAAATAATGACGTGTTTAAAACAAGGTCCACAGTCCTTTTTAACATGGCCCTGAAAAAAACTATTAAGAAAGGTCTTATCTTATCTTATCTTATCTTAACCACATTAGTCGTGAAGCGGCGTGGGAGAGTTAGTTTTCTATCTTGTGCCAGGCGCGTTGCTCTTGACGTTGTCAGTCCATGCTTTCGCAGGGACTCTGAGATGGTATCTGTCCATCGTGTTCTTGGCCTGCCTCGTGCCCTGCGCCCTGAGTGTCGATTATTGTAGGCACGCGATGGTAGTAAATGTGGTTCTATTATCATTAGATGGCCGAACCACTTGATTCTTTACTTCTCGATGTGCTGTATGCATGGTATAGTACCAACGATGCTTCTAATATTCTCGTTTCTCACTCTATCTCTCCGTGTAACGTTGACAGCAAAGTACATTAAGAAAGGTACAAGAAGATAATGCAATAAATAAAACAAGAAGAATTCTTGGTTATGCATATGACATAGATGTCTCTCTCTCTCTCTTTGCCTTTTACCCCGGGTTGGGGCATAGGCCCTCAACCAACTCATGCCAAGTCTTCCTATCTCTAGCTATCTCCTGCAGCTCCCTCCAGCTCTTCTTTATATATGACATAGATGTAGTAGGAGATAATGAACAAGAAATCATGAAAACATTCAAACATATAATGGAGTCAGCAAAAATAATGGGATTAACCCCTTCGCCTTTCTGAAGCGATATACATGCTCCCAGTATTTGTTAAGATAATGCAAAGCCAGTACATTGGCTTATTTCAGTATGAATTTCCATATGAATGCGTCCGGAGATAGAAACAATTATAGAGTGAAAATATACAAGTAGATACTATGAAAATCAAAATAACAAAAGCATTGGAGTACTAGGCCCGAGCTTCAATAGCTCCAACATAATAATTTAAAAAATAAAGTCTAGAATACAATCATGAAATAAGGTATACTTTGCCCTTCATCACTTATTAAAGTATAAGTATCTGTCCTGATGTATCACCAAGATCACAATATACAAAAATGTAATAAGAACAATTGTTCTATATGAATTTGAAATGTAATGTTGAGCGCAACAAAACAATGATGAATCGTTATTACAGACCCTTGAAAACGTTTTGAAGCGAATCTTTCTGTCCAACAAGGATGTAAGTAGTGGGGATGAGGAATCGAACAATAATAAAGATATTTATAATTTATTGTAATCAGGATTAACCAGTGGCGGCTCGTGATCATATTTGTTGATGGGGCCAGAAAATTTTTCCGAATAAATCATGGTTTTTGGTTGCTATATTTTAATTTATAAAATAATAAATACACATTATACATTATTTTTGGTGGGGCCCGGCCCCACTGGCCCTTAATGACGAGCCGCTACTGGGATTAACCATCATGAAGGTTAATAGAATATGATGGATAATTCATATTGAAAGAACGGCAGAGAACAAAGAGTCAAAAGATGCATATTCAAAGCAATGGAGAGGAATTGATCACATGGTAGACCAAGAAAACTAAATAAAGATAACATTCAACTAGAACTAGATAACATTCATTCAGACCTAGAACTACTAGGAATCAACAATTGGGTACATAAGTGGAAGAACAAAGATAAATGGAGGAAGAGGGTAACCTTCAGTAATGAGCACCAAAGGCTCGGAAAGCTGAAAAAGAAGAATTTTGATCATTGCAACTCTCAAGTTGTAAAAGACAAGTTCTAAGTTATAAACATACCTGTACTGTATACATTTATAAGCATACCTTTACTGTATACATTTGTAAACACACCTTTACTGTATACATTTGTAAACACACCTTTACTATATACATTTATAAACATATCTTTACTGTATACATTTATGAGCATATCTTTACTGTATACATTTATGAGCATACCTTTACTGTATACATTTATAAACATACCTTTACTGTATACATTTATGAGCATATCTTTACTGTATACATTTATAAACATACCTTTACTGTATACATTTATAAACATACATTTACTGTATACATTTATAAACATACCTTTACTGTATACATTTATGAGCATATCTTCACTGTATACATTTATGAGCATACCTTTACTGTATACATTTATGAGCTTACCTTTACTCTGCTAATTTATAAACATACCTTCACTCTACTAATTTATAAACATACCTTTACTCTGCAAATTTATAAACATACCTTTACTCTGCTAATTTATAAACATACTTTTACTCTACTAATTTATAAACATACCTTTACTCTACTACGAGTAATTTATAAACGTATCTCTTCTGTACAAATTTATAAATATACATTTAATCTACTAATTTATAAATTTATATTTAATCTACTAATTTATAAATTTATATTTACTGTACTAATTTATAACCTGGTTTTGGGGCCATTATGGATTTATTGTCTGACTATATTTTTTGTCTGCCGCATTGGAATTTCTTCGCTTCTGGTGTTATCCCTTGTTTGATAAAGGCCTTTTAGTCGAAACATCGCTGTATATTGTTTATGTACTGTGTAAAACTACAGTACTTTTATTTACATGAAAGGAGTTAATTCTTATTTTTCATGTTTATTGGCCTACATGCTCTGATATAACCAAATAAAAGGTTCGCCTTAGGTTGAAAGGGCCGTGCCTCGGCTTAAGGAGGCTTTAATCCCCTACTAAACAAACAAACAAATTAACAAGATGACATCATATACGAAAATAAACGCACATACAGTTGCTTACTTCCTAGTAATTTTGTCTTGACACTTTATTTTTTACTTCACGAGTGGCTTGTAACATTTTGTGCGTTAAATTTTAAAAATTGTATATAAAATAAATGTTTGGAAAATAAACACGCAAGAAAGCATGGCAAAAAAATCAATCTGCTAGTAATTTAGACTGTAGCTTTACAAGCCCACGTTTTGGGTTAGGTCTGACAATTTATCTGTCAATGTCAAAGTGTCAGAGATTGTAATGGCATTCAGTTAGCAACAATTAACCATTTGAAAGAATATAACTGTTAGTGTTATAGTAACAAAGATATAACTTGTGATTCTATATATTTATTTCATCTTCGTATTGTCATCATCGTCTTTTGAATTGTACTATTTTGCATAGATTGCAAAAATGAAGCAGCGACAGCCGTTGTCTTTCAGAAACTTGGTATAAAAACACATGTATGTATGGTATATATTCTTTCTTCTTCTTCTTTTTACGTTCCATATCTACCACTTGTTAACCACTCTGTGTGATTTGTATGTGATCTGAACCTAAGAGCGATTATACGTTGTGCCAGTTATGTGCCTACAAGTAAGCCAGCACATCCGAATTCTGCGATGCTTACTTACTAGGGTAGCATCCCTAGGCTCCTACATCAGTCGCCTCTTACGACATGCCTTGTAGATCGCAGTGGTACTATTCTGTGCTTTTCTTGCGGGCCCCGGCACCACACGAGCGGTATATATTTCAATGTTGATTCTCTTTAACTTTAAAACGTATATTATTTAAAACTCACGGTTCTACAAGGTATGTTCTGCGTCTGAATCTGCCTCCTCCAACAGAGTTTAGTCTGTTTTAGAAAAGCTGGTCTTCTTCTTCACGATTGCTATTTTGATGATTATACCGTTAGACGCGTTCTTATAATGAAGTCGACTGTTGTCTGGAGCTCATCTCTGGTGCCATGTAGTTTTGAATGTGTAAGAAAGTTGGCACAAAACCGTGCTTGAATTACATAGATAAACAAAGAATGAAGTGGTTTGGCCACTTAATAAGAATGCATCCAAACTCCACAGTATACAGAGTCTTCTACAACAGAACATCGGGAAAGAAGGCAAGAGGAAGACCACGGAAAAGATGGTTAGATGGCGTAGCAGAATCCTGTGAAAGAGCAAAGATAACAATCACACAAGCCACCAGAACAGCGCAAGACAAAAACAGAAAGCCACGACACTGGGCAACAACCCGGTAGCAGTGTGACGACAAAAGAAGAAGAAGAAGTTGTGTTGTAGGGCTAGCATTCCTTTCTTGGGAGGACATACAGGGGACAGTCTTGCACAACATGTTCTGTGGTTTGTTCAGCGGTGCCACAGGGGCACAGAGGGGTTGGGGACAATCTTAGCCTGTGTAGGTGTTTGTGCAGTCTGTTATGGCCTATCCTGAGTCGGAAGATGATTGTCTGTCCTTGTCTGTCAAGTGTATGGTAGTCATCGTTGGATGGTTTAGGTTCTTTTCTAATGTCCACGATAGCTCTTTTTTCAAAGTATGTGATTTCATTATCTATTTGTTCACACTCTGCTCCCTTTTTAGCAAGTTTGTCTGCCTTCTCGTTACCTGGCACCCCACAGTGTGATGGTACCCACTGAAGTGTAACTCTTTGTTGGTAGAGATCTTGCTGAGCTCTTTTCTCAGGGATGGATGGTTACTCTGTAGGGCTTGCAAAACAGATAGTGCATCTGTGAAAAATACCACTTGTTGGCAGTCAGAGTTGGAATTATTAATCATGATTTGCGGCCTGTAGTAATGCTTGAGCCTCTGCGGTGTAGTTTGAACAAAATTTACCAGTTGGCATGTACTTTGTTTCAGTGTGATTGTTGAGATATGTACTATAGATACCAGCCCCTCCATTCTTAATCGCATCTGTTGCAGATCTATCGGTGGTAGGCGTGGATCCATGATTGTTAAGGGTAAAAGCTAGTCTTTCTTATGAATGACGAAAAGTGAAAAGTAGTAGTCTGTTGATGAATCGTAGAATACACAAGGTACCTAAACTCCCAGTGGTGTAGACCGGGAAACGATGACCACGAGGGCAAAGGCTGACGAGGCTCTGCCATCAATCTTCATCTCACCAGCTCTATCCCATAATCGTTCCCTTCAATCTCCATCCCACAATCTCCATCCACAATCGTATCTCTAAATCTCCCTCCGACCAGATACATCAAATAATCCTTCCCCTCAGTTTCCATCCGACCAGATACATCACATAATCCCTCCATCAATTTCCATCCTACCAGATACATCACATAATCCCTCCATCAATTTCCATCCTACCAGATATATCACATAATCCTTCCCCTTCCCAATTTATGAGTTATTATTTTAGTAGTTCTCCGTGTTTCTGACCCATACAGCAGAACTGCTTTAACATTAGAGTTAAATATCTGAATCTTTGTTCTAGATTTGACTTCTTTAGACTTCTATATGTTTCCCAGTGCAATGAAAGCTCATATTGCCTTCCTGTATTCTCTAGTGCCTCTTTATTCAGCTCACATATTTTATAACCTTCACATCAAATACTTAAAACAAAGCTAATGTTTTTGTTTC